>CM070007.1:22412326-22707760 GCA_036247105.1 Cirrhinus mrigala | reverse complement strand
TGAGTTTGCTTATTGCAGAAATGGCATGTTGGTTGCTGCTGATAGCTTTTGTGGGAGTGGGTTCACAAGCCGAATGTTATAACCATGACTTTTTTTCACTTCCTTGAATTGTGCTGTTCTGAATACTTAATTTTCTGCGGGTGAGTTTTTTATACTGAACAAAACAGCAACAGGCAAGGTATGATAACCAGGAGGTTCCCTTTAACGTGATTGCAGCTGGCCTGTTAACATTTCCCTGTTTAATGGACTCTAATGCTAATGCAACCTGCATCTGACATTGTCTGTAAAGGAGCATGTCCTTTCGTAATTAATGTAAATAGGGTTGCAGAAGCAGATCTACAGAGAAAAGAGCTTTAGATGAGGACAGAGGCCGGCAGAAAGGTCTATTCATGCTCTGTATGGATGTGCAAGTCATTGATAACAATGTCAGTCTTTATCAATATAAGATGGTTGTGAACGCTACTTTCATAAACAGTTTAAAGAAACTGATGCCAGCTCAGCCAACAAATCATTGTACCTCATCACATATTGATTAGACTATAAATTCATTCAAAATTCAGAAAGCATAGTGCTGCTGTTATGCTGACATATCCATAAGAGGCATTTCTTCCAAGAAGCCAAGAAAGGCTTTCTTCATTGAAGAACATTCTTCATTGACAATAAAAATAAAGATTTGTAGTAAATGTTACATTTGTATGTTTAAATATGCATAATACAAATACACATTTCCATGTGCACAATTACAAATAGAGATAGATTAATTAATCTAATTAAGCACAAAATAAACCTGACTGTGAAAATACACACAAAAAGATTATTTAAAGCTATTTTTGTGTTAAATGAAAAAGCATCAAGTAGGCATTTTATTTGAATTAACATAGAATTTATTACACATAAACATTTAGGCTGCAACGGCCTCACGTAAACTATGGAACATAAAAGAAGACAATTTGAGAAACATCTCAGTATTTTTTGTTCATACGATAAAATTCATTGTTAACCAAAACAGCTTTGTTACCAACAGTCTTCAAAATACCTTTTTTTTTTTTTTTATGTTCCACAAAAGAAAGGTTTGAAAACAACGACATGAGGGTTAGTGAATGACTGTTGTATAAAATCACATTTAAGCTTGTGATAGATCGGGACAAAATCAGCATATATATATATATATGTGTGTGTGTGTGCGTGACCCTGGACCACAAAACCAGTCGCTGGGTTATATTTGTAGCAATAGCCAAAAATACATTGTATGGGTCAAAAGTATTGATTTTTCTTTTATGGCAAAAACCATTAGGAAATTAAGTAAAGATCATGTTCCATGAAGATATTTAGTAAAATTCCTGCTGTAAATATATGAAAACGATTTTCTCAATATTTTGATTTTTTTGCACCCTCAGAGTCCAGGTTTTCAAATAGTTGTATCTCGGGCAAATATTGTCCTATCCTAACAAACCATACATCAACGGAAAGCTTATCTATTCAATTTTGAAAACATATGGTTTTGTGATCCAGGGTCACATATATGAAACAAAGCACATATCTTGAATTTTATAGGGCATTACTGCATTTGTGGAGTTTTTGCCCTGCATCATACTTGTCAGCAGTCAACTATATGAAATATAAGATGAAGTACAGGTCTGGGGGCAGGGCCAGCGTGTTAACTGCGTTAAAATATTTTAATCGTGTTATTTAATTAACGCATTAAACTGACAGTCCTAGTTTAAAGAGCTTTACAGGCAAGGACAAATGACACTAAGATTTCAAATTAATAAATGTACAGTGAGAGAGACAAAAAAGTGTGGTATTTTTTTTTTTTAACAACAATTAACAGCTTTAAAAAATAAAATAACAATGAAACATTATGTGAATAATGATCAATTTTAAAAATAACATAAAATAAAAAAAAAAATAAATAAAATAAAATAAAATACAATAAAATAAAATAAAATAAAAAAGTCTGGAATGATATGCCAAACTAACCCACCTAAATCTCTTACAGTTAAGTACCAGCCAGGAATGGCACATGATTGCATGATGTTTGTAATCATATATAATGCAATAAAAAAACTGCTGACAGAAAGCATAAGGCAGAAGAGACTGGCACTGTCATTTGCACAGTAATTAATCTGTAATTCAAATAAATTAAAAATAACTCTACATTTCAGTATTTACATTCAAGCGTTTATTTAAGTAAACATTCATTTAAATGGATTGCACTGTAAAATTTGAAATGGAATGTTCTGGAATTGGCATTGGCTTATTTTTGGGAGTGGAAAGATTCAGTGTGTTGGGTCAGCAGTGAGGGTCTTCCCCCTGGTGGACTGAGTCTCAAATGGACTTCAGGTGGCATTGCAGAGATATTATGCAAACAGAATAACATTCTCTATATTTTTATATATCAAAATTGCACTAAATACAAGGTGAAAACAATGCACATTTCTGATAGATTCTGATGATCTAATATTATACTATAGTATCTAATATCTGATATTGAAACTATAAGCTCCATGAGAATAAATCTTTGCAGATGCATGCAGACAAAGAAAATGAGAATGAGAGGATATGCAAAGAGAGAAAGAAAAAGTATGCAAAAATGCACAAGGACAAATGGCTTTGAACATCACTTGTTGCCAAGTGATGATGAACTGCAGCCCTGAACAGACCCATCATCTTTTGAATGTGCTGTTGTTTTTCTGAAGTGGCATCAACACAAATACAAAGAGCAATTACAAGGTTGGAATCTGTAAGATGCACAGCCTCATCGCACAAAGTGCACAAATACTTTTTTTTGAACATTACATTCGCTTTCCTTAGTAAATTGGCAGTCAATCCTCAAATAAGCCCTTATTTAGTGCCTAACTGGCAGAAAGAAAAACAAAGCTTTATTTTAAAGGTACTTGTAAATTCACAGCTGCATAGGTTGTTTTTTTTACTATAGTTCAATCACACTTTTTTAATGAAAATAACACAATGACATTCTGACAGAAGGAGGACTTTCTTCTGTGAGTATTGCTTATTTGTTAGGGCGATGATGTGTGAGCAGGACATTTGAAATAACATTAAAATGATTTAAGCTTTAATTAAAGACTTTAGTTATTTGGTTATTTTGTGCAGCTCAATATTCTGCTGTAACCGGTGCGAAAGAAAAGTGAGAAGAAAAGAAAATGCGTTATTGATTTGGTAGAAATAACTTACTAAGACTGGTGTTGCTGCCCAGAAACAACAATATTTGGCTGGTCAAATAGCACTGAAAAAGTATTTATAGGAGGATTTAGATACAAACAGGACTTCCAATGCCATAATACAGGTTTAAAATTGTAGTCATATATACAATATCTCAGTTTTAACATTTGCTGATAATTTATCAGTTCACAAACTAGACAGACTCACCAGGAAATGCCAAGATTAACTAAAATATTGTCTGCAAACTCAGCAGCAGCAAGAGGTATTGATATTCTGTATTACACTGTACGTATAAGCATGAACTCTGCTGAAGCATCATATTAGTGATTTAATCAGAGATCAGGGGAAGGGGGTTTCTCTCTCACTCATTCCCTCTGTATTTTCTTTTCCTTTCCTGGCAACTGATCTTACATTTATTTCATTTCTTAAAACTACACACCAGAAAATATTAGCATTTTTAAAAGTATACAGGAGATATAAAAACCTTTAAAACCTTATAAATGCAAAAACATGTCAAAAGCAAGTCAAGTATTTCCCTGAAATGATTAAAAGTATGCTGTTCAAACCTCACTGCTGCCTTTTGAACAAATAAAATACTCATCAAATGCTTTCTTCTTGATGTCATGGAGCAAAGTGGATATATATATATATATATATATATATATATATATATATATATATATATATATATATATATATATATATATATTATTTTTTTTTTTTTTATTTTTTTTTTTTTTAAGGTCCCCCCCCGGCCATGACTTATTCTGCTTAAAACTGCCATTAGTGGTATTAAAAAAATGTATTAATGTAAGTTAGGATTTTTTAAATTTGTTTTTCAGAAAGCTGCTAACAAATACTAATTTCAACATCAGTTAAATTAAGTTTTAAACAAAATAATAAAAAGCAATTATTCAGCCATGGACTAAATTAAATAAATATCATGTGGTTTTTAATAAATACTCAAAAGTAGTCACAATTATAAAACTGTCTTATAAAACTGACTTTTATCACTAATTTTTTTTAACACTCCTAAGGGCATTGATGTTTTACCACAGACTCTCAGCTGCAATCTACAAACCACACTTTATAGCCAAAATAAAGACCATTCAAACATAGTAAATATTTATGTAAGTGCTGAGGCATGTAAATGTTGCATATAATGTGAAGTGCATTTAACACTATTGGATTTGTAAACACCTTCTTTTATAACAGTAATAAACGTCACCGGTGATGCATCAACCCAGTCTCCATACACAAGTAACTGTGTGTGTAAATGTGTGTCAATGACTAAACCCCTTCACCAGCCTGTCAGGGTCACCTTCTTCCTTCTCATCACATCTTGACTGTAGCCCGAAGTTGATGTGTCTCATGGCTAGGCAACTGTTAGGATCTAGTGTCTCATAAAGCAGAGTTATATAAACCTAGCTTCTGTGGGAGACATTGAGCCTTGGCTGTGAAAAAAAGAGGGTGACTAGCTGCACAGGTTTCCATATGCATGATAGGACAGAAGATTCACTGGTAGATAGTGCAGTTATATAGTTCACGTTCTCACTTTTTCATGCCAGAGCTGACAGAGTTGGCATGAAAAATTGTAGAAATGTTGGACTCATTTGGCAGTCTTTCTTACCACCAAGAATACAATGTAAAAATGAATGAATGAATGAATGTTAACCCAAAAAGAAGACACTGAATTTGTGAGAAAGAAAACATTTTAAAACCTTCTTCAAAAGTAATCAATCTCCAGTGATGGGAATAACGGTGTTTATTTACTAATGGCATAATTTTTTTCAGTAACGAGTAATCAAACAAATTACTGTTTCCCCTGTTACAATGCCATTACCATTACTAACAATAAAATGTGGCGTTACTATAACTAAGCTCACTTAAGTGGTTTTCATCTGAGTAGGCTTTCTTTCAGCCATAGGACCTGAAAAGCTGTGCATTGCACGTTGTGTCCTTTTTCTGAGGTAAATTCTGGCTTATTCCTGTCATTTCTTACAGAAATGAAAAGTAGCCGAGATGAACTTGATAAATGTTATCAGAGAAACATTGTCAGAGAAAAAAAAAAAAAAAAAAAAAAATATATATATATATATATATATATATATATATATATATCTATATATATATATATATATATATATATATATATATATATATATATGTATGCCGAGATGAACTTGATAAATGTTGTCAGAGAAACGTTGTCAGAGAATATATATATATAAATTTCTCATGTCTGTGAGGCAGATATTTGCTGAGCATTGTTTTGTTGTTATTATGACTATACACAAATAAAAGACCCTTTGCGGTTTTGTCCGATACCTATTCTTATCTGTGGGATGTTTTTCATGTCCACGTGTTGAGATGTTTTTCATGTCCACGTGTTGAAGAGACCCCAATAACGTGACATTTATCCTTTGGAAGGTGTCTCTCACATTGTCCCACAGCAACATTAATAGTGTATTAATGTACAATATTTTATTCATTTAACATAAATGAGCATTTTTTTCTGGCTACTTAGTATAGGTTTCTATGTAAGTACTGATACTTCTGATTGGGCTGAGGCTGGAATTTAGCAAGTTTGAAGTGAAAGTATTTGATGGAAATATACTGTGTGTCAGGAGCATTCATTCAATATCATTATCTCATTTTTGACCGAGATGGTTTTAGCTGGTTTTGCATCTGAACTCTTCATATATATATATATATATATATATATATATATATATATATATATATATATATATATATATATATATATATATATATTATTTTATTTATTTATTTTTTTAAGTAACTCAATAGTTACTTTCCCTAGTAATTAGTTACTTTTATGATGATGTAACTCAGTTACTCACTCATTTACTTGTGAAAAGTAACTAGTAACTATAACTAATTACTTTTTTAAAGTAACATGCCCAACACTGTCAGTCTCAGTGTAAATGATGACAGAATTTGAATTTAGATGTAGGCTATGCATTAGCTTACATTAGTACACATTAGACCTCGATGCTTTTCCATAATTCATTAGCACACTGAATTAGCATAGAAGCCAGTCAATGTATTGCTGTGATGCAACAGTTCAGTACAGGACCCGTCATTGCTCTAGACAATTTAAATCTGTGACAAGTTGAGGATTTTCCTCAATCTTCCGAAAATACTGTATCTTGAATCTGTGGTAGGCTTATATCTATTCCTATCAAAGAAATCCCTGAGGTTCTCCTGACTGCATGAATTGCATGTAAATTTCTGTCGGTTTAGAAAAAAAGTACAAAAAAGCCCTTGAGCTGACATTTTGACAGCAGCCCTCTTTCTTATCTTAATTCTTTGAGGGTTATCTGTCAGTCATATTCGCTCAGGTGCTGAGGGTGGGACTAGTTCTCTTGTATTGGTTAAATGTCATTTTCATGTCCCAGTACCGCCTGAAGACAGACTTAACCTCTACTTTCTGTTACTTAAATTACAAGTTTCCCCCTGTGATTCTACAGCAAAAAATACCAGGACTATTTTGAGATGCATGCTTGCATGTCAAACACAAGTTGGTGCCTTTTGACGGCCTTACTTTATTTGATTTATAAAAAAAAAATGAGAAGAAATGTAGCATCACCATGCACAACAGTGTCAGGTCCATTTGATGTTTTTGGCAGTGAAGATTTTGCACTGAAGATTGCAGATTTAATATAAGTTTGGCAAGTATTTTTGAAGATTTCAATTGGAGCTGACTGAAAATAGCTCTCAGAGGATGACCACAGACAGAACTCTACTTGGATGATGTGGTGGAGTGTTTTTTAGAATTGTTATTATTTTAATGATTTTTGTTTTATTATATAAGAATGACTCAGTTTTACATAACTTAGCTATGACTCTCCAAATTTCTCCCCTGCTCAGGAACTCCATACATCATGAACCGTTCCTGTATTAAAATCTATTATCTGCCTTTTGGTCATGGCTGGAATAAATTTAGTGAAGCACACTTTTGATCACCAAGATATTTTCCCGCCCATCTGCTGGAGCCTCTAGCAGCATAAAATCTGTAACTACCACCTCAAAAGGCCTAGTTGCAAAGAATGATTTCATAGGTGGAAGTATTCTTAGAGGCATCTTTGTGATCATCCCACATACTCACCTGGAAACATGTCATGTAAGTTCTTTGATTTTTATTTTTGAGACTAGCATGCAACAGAAACTGAATTGATGGTCTGGGGCCAGTGGTATTTTGCCATGCAATAATCTGGCCCCAGTGTTGCTGTTTTGCATGCTTCACCTGAGACAATGTTTAGACAAATCTTAAAGGTCTTGATGTTGAAATGCTGGGAGAGTCTGTGTATTCATTTGAAATACATTAGTAATAGTCCTAGTCTGTAAGTTATGGATACCTTACAGCTTTCTCAGCTCAGCATCTACTAACTAAAAGACAGATCACTCAAAGTTGGAGTTAGTAGCCCGAAGGTCATGGATTTAAGTCAAAGTACCGGCAGGAGCTGTAGGTGCTGGGAGTGAATGAACAGCGCTCTCTTCCACCCTCAGTGCCCACAACTGAGGTGCCCTTGAGCAAGGCACTGAAACACCAATTGCTTCCCGGGCACTGGAGCAAATGGTCGCCCACTGCTCTGGGTGTGTGTTCATGTGTGTGCACTTGGGTGGGTTAAAAGCAGAGCACAAATTCAGAGTATGGTTTACCAAACTTGGCAAATGTCATGACTTTAGGGTCATTCTATAATTAGGGGTACATTTTAGAATTTAACAATGTGAAGAAAAAAGTTTTCCTGTTTCCCAAAAACCAAAACATGACCTTACATAGCTGCTTTGAAACAATCTATATTGTAAAAAGTTATTGTAATTATGATCTGTAGGAATATGTGCAGAAAATTCCATCTATGTTTGCTACTGTCCACAATGTTACCTTTACTGTGCAACACAGTTGACAGGTAACTTAGTTGACATTTTTAGTGTTTTGGGCCTATACTTAACATGGAAGCCTATAACTACTGAGCATATGGTATGCTTAGAAATAGTTTTAGTTAAACTGTCTTGTTAAAATTTGGAGCAATAATACTTGTGTAACACTGTTGACAGTCAATTAATCCACTCTTAACACAGGTTTGCTAGTTAAACTAATATTAGGGGAAAGAGGGAGAACATAACTTCTAGTGTTTCATCCATGTGCTTCTAGAGGAATTATCATCATACTGTGCAAATTATGCGAAAATGGGACAAACAATTTCTTTTTGGAGGGGGGAGGGGTTCTAGTGGGTAACTTAGTTGAAAATGGGTTTTCGAACACAGATAAAGTAAGTTATTAATAATAAACACTTATTCTATTTGAAGTGCATATCCAAATGTCTTGATAACCTAATCTAACTGAAGGCAAAACTATGAAATTAATTTAGATTTTAGATCTTTTTTATGCGTTAATGCAAAGTACAATGAGCAACTTTACAAAATCTGACAGCTGAATATCAGGGTTGTATGTGATATGAACATCATTTCTGAACAAAAGATATGGCTTTTTCAACATATAGTAGTGTGATTGGGAAAAATATAACTGTATACTAGAAACTAAAGCATCAGGGTTTTATGTTGATGAAAATATATTAAAAAATATACTTCACGGACATGTACCCACAATTAAAGATTGACCCTTTAACTTTCATAAATTTTCAACGTTTACTCACCCTTTAAGCTATTCCAAACCTTGTACAAGTTTCTTTCTTGTGTTGAACATAAAAGAAGATTTATATATATATATATATATATATATATATATATATATATATATATATATATATATATATATATATATATATATATATATATAATTATTTATTTATTTATTTATTTTTTTTATGTTCAACACAATAAAAGAAACTCATATAGGTTTGGGACAGCTGGGTGATTAAATGATGACAGACTTTTTGTATTTTTGTGAACTATCCCTTTAAGTTGAAAATCAAGAGAAGCTCCTTTCCTGACAACATTGCAAATGGCAGCACCATCATCAAACTCAGCATCTTCAGAGTCTACTGCAGACTCCCCTGGTAATGATTGCCTAGAGAGAGTCTATGCCGCTGTATTACACCATCCTGAACAATACTGAACTTCAAAGTTGAACACAGCAAACTAACTATACTACCCACCTCTGTTCAATAGCTCCCAATTTTGCTGAACTAAGATGACACTGCATCGTTATCTTTCACTATTCAGAACTTTGATACCTATATGGATCCCCAAAACTTTCCACAAACTAGAATTTCTAGTTTCATAGTACTTTAGTTCTTTTTCTTCAGTCATTCACCTAACATACACTCACATCAACATTGCATCAGTTTCAACAGGCAAGTAAAATCTGTAAAGACAAGAATGGGAACACTAGTCTGTTCTTTAACTCAGTTTGACATGACACTGTGTTCCACATTTTACTGAACTTGGTTGATTATATTACTAGGATTTTCAACATGAAATCACAAGCTCAGCAAGTCATGCAGTAGAGGGTTTAGGCCACTGTTGGACTGTTGTTCAATACCTCATGTAATCTCTCGTTTGAATTCACTGCAGTCTCCAGCTGAAATCAACACTAACGGCATTAAAACACCAACAACTTCTATTCCTTTTCAGACAAATCATGATTTCAGGAGCGAATTATTGATTAATAAAGCCCTTTTTCACATGGATAAAGCAATGCTATAGGACCTCAAAACAGTTTTACCATAGTGCAGGATTTGTAAACTAATACTGTTTGGTTTATATCACATAACCAGCTCCTTTTCTCATGTAGTAAACTTGTTTGGTAGCTCACCTGGTTGCATTGGCAATGCAGAGCATTCATAAAAGTCCTGTGATTCTGACCCATTCATATGTCTGTCGAATTCATCTACAACCTGGTGATAAACACAGGCTAAATTGATAGTAAAGTAAGAAAAACTTCATTGCAAAGGATCAAAACTCTTGACTCTGCAAGGTAGAGGAAAATAATAGAATCTGTCTTTTGATTTAGTCACCTTTAGTCTACACAGTCCAGGCTACCATCTGTCTGTTTGACCAACACCACAGGTGAAGCGTTAGAGCTCTTATTCTCTGAAATTATACCTTTTCTCAACAGCTTTGAAATATGTTCTTCGCCTCTCTGTATTGGGTGGGCGTAATGGCTGAGTTCATCTACTTGATAGATCTCATGACTGACTTTGTATAACCTTGGTCATCAAAGCACTGACTTCTGCATATTTAGGTGAAAATTTAGTCTTTCTTCTCTGTTTTCTTCTCATCAGAGCCAAAACTGTCCACTTTAAGACCGACTGATTGGAAAATGGGAGTCGTTTGATCTTTTACATCAGCTGTGCTTGCTGAAATTTGCTTGGAAACTTCTAAGTTTCTAAGTTTAGTTAATTTTGAATGACAAAACCATACATACAGGTATTATAGGATGCAGAAGTGTCAAACGTATAATACAGTGGTTCCCAACCACGTTCCTAGAGGCCCTCCAACACTGCATGTTTTGCGTCTCTCCTTTGTATGACACACCCATTTCAGGTCTTGGAGTCTCTACTAATGAGCTAATGATCTGAATCAGGTGTGTTTGATTAAGGTGACATGGAAAACATGCAGTGTTGGGGCGCCTTCAGGAAGGTGCTTGAGAACCACTGAAATTATACATTTCTTTGTCTACAGTACAGTCTTACCAACATCTGACTGACGACAGTTGCTTTTGAGAACTTTTTTACAGCCCTGGAAATCCATTAAGATTGATTTCCACCACACAACAAAGTGCTCAATAACTAGGATTGCCAGGTCTGTGTAACATAACTAAGCCCAATGGCCAGTCTAAAATAGCCCAAAAGTAGCCCAGTGACCATATCCCAAATATCAAAACTCAAAATATGCAATACCCATACCTAAAGTAGCTATTTGACAGTCAGTGAAAACCAATATGTCATAGTGATCATAAACACAGCTCAAGGGCTCCTTACCTGTGGCCCTCTGCAAAACTTGGCATTTACCACAGTTTTATCATTGGTAGAATATAAAATATTTCAGTGCAAGCATTTTAGTCAATTATACTTTATGCAATATGTCAAACCATTAACTCACAGCGGTAAAAAAAAAAAAAAAAATCTAACCGTGGCAGCAGTTTAAAAGTACCCCAAAGTAGCCCACAGACTTGGCAACCCTGTCCATAACCTTCTTGAGACAGTCATGAAGACTGTCAGTTTTTTTTAATTTTTTTATTATTGATTGATTAATTGATTTTGTGTCGTCGAGACCACTTTTTCTGAAAACTACTTTCCAGACGTGCTTTGCATTATTGGAAAATTCTTGGCTATATGACCTTTAAAACATATAGGTAGATGACCATCAGTAAACTTGTCCTTAGCTTTATATAAATTCATACCAGCAACTGCTGTACTCATCTGACTGACAATATCCTTCATTTTGCTGCCATTTAATAGCTTTGCTTTGATTCACAACCAATTTCAATATATCATCAAGAGTGAATAACATCTGCTCTCCAACCTTTACAGCAATACAATGGGCCTCTCTAATGCAGTGTTCAGTCAGTTTTCACATTTTGTCCACTTTAGTATTTGCAGCGGACGATATATACTGCATGCTTCTTTACTGAAATGATTTGACACAGAAAATATTGCTAAAATTTTGTAAAGGAAAATATAATGTTCATCATCACTGAAGGGCTACTTAATCAACAAAATACAGGTCTGCTACTGAAAGCTACATGATTTAAAAATAAATTCTATTACCACCTCTGTACTCTGAGAAATTAATCAAATAGCTTTATTATTTGTAGAGATGCTTAACACTACTTAATAGGATGCAGCTATTGCCTGAATTAAATAAATAGTTCAGCCAACCATTTTGTCATCATATTCACCCTGATATCCATCCAACCTTTATTATTTTTATCATCCATGATATACAATGTCAACACTGCTGTTTCATTTTTCCATAAGTAGGTAACCAGGCAAGTGATGAAGGTTGATAGGTTGGTACAACTAGTTAATCACCAACATGTATTTTAAATGTTTTTCTTGGCCTTTAGCTGCTCATCTCAGTAAGTATGTGCAAAATGGACATCCCGCATTGAATTTTTCAAAGTGTGTTTCAGACATTAATGTTACATGAACTGAACAATAACTTCAATTAAAGCTAGGTTAACACATTTTTTTTTAAGTAGGGTTTAAAATCTTTTTACTTTAAAAAAAGTAATTAGTTATAGTTATTAGTTACTTCTCACAAATAGTAACTAAGTTAGTTACATCATTAAAAAAGAACACTCTTAAAAATAAAGGTGCTTTAAGAGGTTCTTCACAGCGATGACATAGAAGAACCATTTTAGGTTCCACAAAGAACCATTCAGTCAAAGGATCTTTGAAGAACCATCTGTTTCTTCCCTTTTTATAATTTGAAGAACCTTCTTTCACCACAAAGAACCTTTTGTGAAACAAAAAGGTTCTTCAGATGTTAAAGGTTCTTTATGGAACCATTTAGACAAAAAAAAGTTTGTTCTATGGTATTGTGAAGCACCTTTATTTTAAAAAGTGTAACTATTGTGTTACTTTGTTACTACAAAAGCATTAAACTTTTGTAATTAGAACCTTAGTATGCATATTTGTCATGTTGACTGAACTTAGGACTGATGGTGGTGCTGAAGAGATTGTTTGTCATTTAGTGTTTCTATAAAGAAGGAGAAAAAAAACTTATTAAAAATAATACTGATAAGATAACAAAACTACTATGAATTCTACTAATAATAATAATATAAAATGCACTAAAGATTAATGAGCTGCTGGGTTCATGAATATTAACCACGTTGCATTCGCTTTGATTTGCTGAAATCAAAATAGGACGATAATAGGTGAGCGCCTGCCAATGAGATTGCCATTTGCGCATTAGTTCCAACTACTACCAGAGAAACCGGCAGTTCTTAAAAGCTGAATAATTCCAAAGGAACTCCGTTATTTTGACAGGAAAATACATCAAAGAATATTGTTTACATGTAGCGTGTCAATTCTGCATGGTATATAAGACTCTTTTGCTCTGTATCTTTCTTTGCATGTGTGTGAGACAAAGCGACGGTTGGTTGTGTGCCTTCACGTTGGAGTTTACGGTTCATTAAATACAGGTAAGCTGCGCATCCATTCAGATGAACAAAAAAATAAAATGATAATAACATTATAATAAATTATAGTAACAAGGCATTTTATTGTCAGCAACAGTAACGGGGAAAAAACAGAAATTCGTTTGATTACTCGTTACTGAAAAAAATAACGCTGTTTATTTATGATGCTGTTATTCTCATCACTGTATACTACACAGTAAATACATAACCATCAAGTTGTGGATGGGTGGCAGCTCTGACAGAATGATCACTAAAATTAACTGTTAAGGAATTCAGAGAATTGCTCCATTTTGTTGTTAAGGGGATGGTTATGTATATAAATGCTAAAAATATGCTCTATGTTTTTTTTAATAAAATATCATCAGTGGCTTAAATCATTTTTTCAAGAGCCTTTTTATAGTGGTTATACTCCTGTCATGAAATCAGAGCCCGGTTTAGTACATTAGCCACTGCTTTAGATCCATGAGACCTCAGCCCTATCACACTACAAAAATAGCTTGTGTGTTTCTTCTTATTTATATAAATAATAATAATAATAATGTTTTCAAGGACATTTTTATACATGGTCTAAGAAAGTCTTTGTCAGCACTGTCTTTGTTGACAACTGTCATATTTATGATGCACAACTCAGTACAGTCAGCTCTGCTGTGGGTAGTCACTCGCACTGCTTTATGCATTTTTCTCTCCAAAGCTCTCACCGCAATAACCTGCATAATAAACACATGCCATACCTTTAATTAATGTGACTTAAACACTTATCCACTTGCGTGGGCACCTCACATCACTGCACTGCAGTAGTCTGTGTAATTTTCCTGTCCACCTTCATATTCAGTCCCCTCCACCTCCATTTTTTTTTTTTGAGAAAAGAGCTGTCAAAACCTCCATTACTATAAGTTGTCCTAAATTATGATAAGTTTAAGTAACCATCAACTACATTTACTTTGGATAGATTAAAAAGGGAATTCAAATCTCCATTATTTTCTGGGAGCTGAATTCTGGTATATCTTTAATGGGTCAATATTAGCAGAAGATTGAACACCAATGTCAGTTGACAGATTTAAAAATGCATTTAGAAGTTTTGTTTCAAACTTTTTAAAGAGTGGTGTATGCATCTGCATTCCACAACTTCTAAAACACAAGAATAAGAATAAAACATCTAACAATATCAATGTATTCAAGATCAAAAGCTTTTCTAAAGCCATTGTAAAATATGACATAATGGACAATAACATAAAAGTAGTAGGTTTTATATTAATGAATCATATATATATATATATATATATATATATATATATATATATATATATATATATATTATATATATATATATATATATATATATATATATATATTATGTAATTGTTATATGAGCACTAGAATATTACATGAAGAACAATGTTATTATATGTATTTTGAAGCATTATAAAAGTTTTTAGACTTTTAAAGAGTGGTGTATGCATCTACATTCCACAACTTCTAAAACACAAAATGAATAAAATATCTAGCAATATGAATGGATAAATGGATGTATAATGGCCAATAAAAGTATAACATGAAAGTAGAAGGTTCTATATTAATAAATCATATGGATTTTTTTTTATGTAATCATGTTATATGAGCACTAGAGTGAGTAATACATTAACAATGTTATTACAATGTTATTACAACATTATTGCAACAATTAAGCCATTTTACTATGTGTAATTGTTTTTGTGTTTTGTTCCATTGTGCATGTCTCTACAAACAGCTTTTCTTGCAAACCTATTTCTTTATTTATTTAAGTATTTATTTAGCTATGCTTTACTTGTACAATGTGTCTTGAACACCATATCGTGACTACTCAATGCAAATGAAACTCACAATACACAAGGGGTCACCCTGTGAAGGTGATGCCTAATTGGGACTATTTATCAACATTGCTCTGGCCAGTCCTGACAAGTACATGCTTTTTTACCTGACTCTCATTAGCACTATCTGTAATGAGGGAACTCTAAAATCTGTTCATTTGCATACAGTACACCAAGCGAATAAAGAGAAGGGGCCTCTGGGGGTTCTGTGTCGCTTGCATTGTACACTGGGTGGAGCGAATCATTTACAATGATTTAAAGATGCGAAAAATGCAGTAATATTGCCCGTAGGTTCTCATTCAAGATGAATATGATTGTGGACATACAAACTGCTCACTGAAGAAGGCTTTTAGGTGTTTTGATGTTGTCTGGGAAGAAAAAAAAAAACAAAAACTTGAATGCCAACAAGTACTTTGAACACGAACTGTTTTCTGAAAAGAAGACTCGGAAAAGCTATGGTGCACTTAAAGGCACCATTACCTTCAAGCGAAGCTGAATGCAGAGCTCTAATGAAAAGCTATTGAGGCATCAAGGCCCAGAAGGCTTTTAATGTCAGTCATTCCAACTATTACCAAACATTTAATGCAGACTGACTACGACTGCATGTAAGCATGACGAAGAGAGCGCAGGTTCAATAACAAGGTCAGTTTACACAGCACACTCCAGCTCTGATAATCCTGAGATATGCTGACGCTCTGTGTACACTGTAAATTGTTGGCCAATAAGCAGACATTTGCTCAGTGGGACTGTAAAAGAGACAAAGGACAAATCTTTGAACCATTAAGGAGGACAAATATATGAGTACAGCTTTAATGGTTTACATTGCAAGTCTGTTGCCTTATCATGGACAACACAACAGAAACATTTTTCAATATTCATTTAAGGCTATTAAATGATTAGCAGGAGGTAGATATGAACACAAGTGAACATTCAAGTAAGGTCGCAATGCTCTACTATGATTGCTTCCTTGAACACTCACCCCCAGCTGCTAAGATCTTAACCAACACTTAGCTTATTCAAAATCGCTATAGATAAATTCACTGGATTAAAGATATCACTTTAAATTACATTTCTGTTTTGTTTTCTTTGCCGTGTAAGATTAAGTACTTTCCATCCACAAATCTACAAGACTGCAGTAAGTCAATAGCCCTGTTTACACATGCAGTCTTTACTGGTAAACTACCAGTAAATTACCATTAAGAGATTGTGTGAACAGGACATTTTCAAAGATACCTGTAAATTTACTGGTATGAGAAGTTGTAACACTACCTGTAAATTATCAGTAATGTGCCCTGTGTGAACACAGAATGAGATTACTGTTATGAGCATGTATGAGTTCACAACACGCTGACGTAAGACATCTACTCTACAGTCTTAACATTCTGACAAAGATGACACATTCACTTTGTGCTGTGTAGTTCAGTTTGAAGACGTCTAATACTACGTCTCTGGGCCAAAAGCATCTGCATGAATGTGAACGTTTGACACAAAAATGAAAACAACAAAAACACTGACTGTGTACAGTGGTCAACGTTTGAAGTGGTACAAAACCTTTCATCAAAGGTAAAACTGAAAACAATACCCATTCTTGTCTTAGGACAATTTTGATTAACTTTTTTGATCCACTTCAAATGTTGACTACTGTATACCCCTAAAAAATGCTGGGTTATATGCTTGGTAGTTTTTGTGTTACACAGCCATTGGGTCAGTGGTTGGGTCAATCTCACTGACAGTTGAAACTATCAACATGATCTCACGATAATTCGTATGCATTTTACGTAAAATGTGGTTCTACAAAACATACATTTACTTACGTTTTTCCAGACACTAAAACGTACAATACTGACAGTTTTACAGCATCTAATAGTACAAATACTTACATATTTTCAGCATTTAAACGTACAATACTGACATATTGATGACACCTAAAAACGAATCCTTATGAATATTGAAATCACGGCATTAATTCCATTATTGTTGTTTTTATTTGTCATACCAATGACCTTATGTTTTCAATTGCATTATTAAATTGTTATTAGTTTATTTAATATGAAATTATAACATTTCATTCTGTTCAGTGTGATTTCTGCTGCCCGATCGTTTCCAAGAATTGGTCTACATAATTTTAAACAAGACTACACTTTAAACCCTTAAATTGAATAACATTTCTGTAATCGTTTAACCATTCCTGTAATATTAACGTGATGGGACACAAAAGGCGTTTTCTCCGACATGCTGTGACTAATAGAACCATAAAATACACCGAACACACTCATAATTACAAAATGAAACAATTTTATTTGTGCCCTATAATCCAGATCTTGAGAATCCATACGATTGCGAGGAACGGACCCAAATTCAAGCCTTTATCCGGCGATCTTCATCTCCATCCCCAGCAACGAGTCCAGCAGGAACAGCAATAAACCCGCTCTGAAGTGCATTTTACAATTTCAAATAGTGCCGCATCAAGAAACGACGCTCATTGGCTCTCGCCTGCATTCGTCACAGATTATGACTTGCCGTGTTTCTGGTGAGGCATGTTTTGAATGATGCCTTCACAGAGTGGATAGGGAAAATAATCTGGATAATATTTTCAGCGATTAACAACTTAAATTCTGCTCTGCACCTTACACAAACCTTCCGTATTCCGTCAGAGAGGACTGCGGCTTCAATACATCAGCCAGTCATTTGGACTGTTTTTTGGTACTGCGTTTGACATTTTTGCAATAAATAAATGACTTAGGTTTTAGTTAAGGAATTACTAAGGTTTCTGGGCAAGTAAGGAATGTCGATCCAGAGACATGCAAATTCTCAAGATTACATTGTACGATTACAGTTCTCTGTACCTCTGTGCTAAACCACAGCACAGTTGTAAAAATAAGACTGCATAAGAACTGTGCTAATGAAAACAAACAGATTGTGAAATAATGATTTCATTTTATTCTCAAGACTTCACCTGAAGTTGTTTTTTTCACCCTGAACTCCATGTAATCAAAAGCAGTTACTCGTTCACACTTTCATAAGAGACCAAGAGAGGCTGGTAAGTTTGAAGTATCTATTTGCAGTTTAACACCCTGGAAACTGAAGATGTTTTTGCAGTTTAAAAACATGGTGCACAATTAATTTTTTGGGCCTAATGCCAATATGCAGGCTTTCAAAATCGTGTTTGACTGCTTGTATTTATCTGGTACTCAGTGGATGCTAAGTCATTAATTTCACAGGATAATTAATGAGGAGCTATTTTAAACCAAATTAAATTATTGTTACTGGAAAGTAAATTAATGTTTTCATTCAAAGAAAATACTACAGTGACTATGACTGTTTTTTTTCTTTACCTATATGTCAATCCATCGAGGCTTATGAAACTACAAAATACTTGTTTGTTAAAAGTCAGTTTCACACATTGTACAATTTGGAAACCAATATTATCCTGCCTCAGTTATTATGACAGCAAAGAAGCAAAACATCTGTTTGTTTATGATTTTCATATCTATCATGCTCATGCTGAAATGATGTTGCAATTCTTAGTCATCATGAAAAGTTTATTCTTTGCATGTTTTCTTTTTCTTTTTTTTTTTTTTTTCTTTTAAGTACTGTAATTCTAAAGTTCTAATATCCAGTTTTCTGAGCACACTGACTTGAAGCACATCCACAAAAAGCCGGCTCTTTCACATCAGTTGTCAAAAACGAATAAGGTTATGTCAAAAATGCACCGAGTTCAGATAAACACAGTCAGTTATGTCTGCGAACGTAAGAAGCTGCATGTGTATCAGTATAGTAGATCTGTGAAACAGCGTTTCTTGGACATGATGACAACATAATGCAACTCAACCAGGCATCATTCCCTTAAATTTTCTGCCTGTGCCTTGGGTGTAAATTATTTGAAAGTGGGCACATTCGTTATTATAACCCTGTGTCTATTTAAATTTCCACAGGGATAACCACAGTCAATATAGGGCTGGTCTTCAAATGGATATTCAGCACTGTTTTTGGAATCAATGATCAGCATTATCTGAGCTAATTACAGTTGCAGAGAGCTTGTCGCTTTGAGACCTTGGAATAGAATTACCTTGAGAAGTTATTTGTCCTGCAGCATTGGTATGCCGGGGCGAGTCCTGCGGCTTCACCGCGTCTGACAAGCTCTTATCTTTGCCTCTCGTCCACAGGTGCTCCCTGTCACCAGAGTGTGATCAAAATGCAGCGCAGAACCTGCGAACACCAAGCTCTGTTTACTCAGATAAATTACAGAGACGTGCGGGTTGCTCAAAGTAAAGCGCAACTTGTAAAAACTGCACTCACTTTTTTTTAGCATATGGACAGTGATGGCTTTTAGTGCTTGTGAAGCATGTGCATGGAAGTTTAAAACAGCTCAAATGCAAAGGAGCAGAACTGAGAAGTCAACTTAGCATCATTTTAAGTCATACACCTACAAAACGCAACCACAGGCATCCCAATGCATCAAGTTTTGGATCTCATCATTATCACCAGTTAGTCAGCTCATTAGTAGCTGCATGATCTAAAAATTGAGTTTGAGGGCCTCCAGGAGCAGGGCTAAAAACATTACTTTGAATGATTAAAAGCTGCAGACCACAACAAGATACTCTTGTGGGTGATTTCAGACTTCCTCAATATGAAGTTTTGTGTACAGTCATTGTTAAAACTACAATGACCAGTTAATATAAACATATGGACATGAGGGAAGGTTAATCAAGGGAAGAAGTTTACCATAAAAATTGTGCATTTACTAATAGTAATAGTATTGATTATTAGTAGATTATTTAAAAATTCAGAAAGATAATGCCTAGTGTTTTAAATATTGTGTAGTTCCAGCCTTAAGTTATACTATTTAATTCTATGAATTACAGTATATACTGTATGCAGGTTTTTATTTTTATTTGTATGGCAATTATAATAGCAAAACATGTATTCAGATTGAATGATTCCAAAGTCTTTTTCAAGTAATCTCTGTTCACTTGGCAGCTATTTGTGCAACACCTCCAGGCAGTTATTTTGGACATCCAAAACCTGAATGGAAAAATCCTGAAATCTTAAAAACTGCTTACCACAGTACACTTACTTTTAAATTATATATATCAAATCAGCAGCAAAATTTGTTTCAGAATCGATACACAGCAGGTCTGTTTCCTCTGAGGAGGCAACGGAGGCAGTGCCTCCTCAAACTACTGGATGAGAAAGGAAAAAAAAAAGTTGTACAAAAATAAAACAATGCCAGTATTACAAAATATAACATAAAAGGTGTATAAATGATGTTTTTCTAAAGAAACATTGTCCAACAGTGACACCAGCAGGCGAAGATACAGCGGGAGTCCGCGTCTCTCTCGTCTCCCCTGAGCCCATTGAGTTTTAACCTTACTTTACCTTTACTTAGCATGCAGTGAGTTTGGTGGGGGGTAATTGAGAATGAATGGGGGAAAGTCATGTGAAAGGAGGCAATGCCTCCATCGCGATATGTTTGGCTGTGATTGGTTTATGCGATAAATCCCGCCTCTTGTGTTTATGCACGTTCCACGTTTGCGAATCAGTCTGAATTAACAGTATAATGCCGTTAATGGGAAGACTAATTTAAAAAAAAGGAAGTAAACAACTCACACAATTAGATGTAACCACTTTGTTACGTCAAAATAAGACTTAAAATGGCATGAAAGCATGATCTGTGGGAGTTTTTAGTGAGTAATCAGCTTGGTGAAGTTTAAAGTAAATCTCTGTGTCTGTGACCAATTATTTACAGAGCTTTGATGACCGATGATCCCAAAAACTCAAAAATAGTAGATAAAAGTTAACTATTAAAAAGAATAGCTAAACATAAGTTCACAAATTGTTACTGCCGTGAGTTATTAGTGCCATGTAAAAAAAAAAAAAAAAAAAATTGAAGATTACGAGATTAAAGTTTTAATATTTTGAGAATAAAGTTGAAATATTATGAGAATAAAGTCAAAATACTACAAAATAAAGTCAAAATATTTTGAGAATAAAGTCGAAATTACGAGAATACTGTTGAAATTATGAAAATAATGACGAAATGTTTTGAGAATAATGTTGAAATTATGAGAATGAAGTTTAATTTGTAGAATTAAATTTGAAGAATTAATTTGTAGCAATTACAAGATTAAAGATATAATATTTTGAGAGTAGGCTATAGCCTATTGCACGTGCAAATGACCAGGATTGGAAGCACCGGGAGAAATTACAAAGTCTCAACGTTCAAATTCTGTCAGTTTTATAATGAAATACAAACAATTTATCTACAATAATGTGTTCTTCACATTCTTTCATGGGGCGTGACAGATCACTGTATTCGCCTCAGTTTAAGTGGCATGTGAATCAGTCAGCTTTCCAATTACAATGAGACATTCGTTTTATTAAATTAGGCTATAATGTTTGTTTTTTGTTTTTTGGTCATGCCTTGTGATGTTCCTTTCACTTCTATGTTGCTTTAAACTTGAAATAAAGAGGAAAAAACACATTTATAGTTTGTATTTTGTGATAAATTGATTGTGTTATATTAAAAAGCAACAAAGCACAAAATTATTGTGATTACAATACACAAATACTGTGTGGCTGGCGCGCTGCAAATTAATGGAAGACGTAAAGTTTATGTCCAGTCGTTTACTGTATAACTAAATAATTTATTTTTTTATTTATTTTTATTTTTTTTGCACTCAAATGCCATCGTATTTTAGAATAAATGTAATATGTTTAAAAAAAAAAGCCTTTGCCTCCTCATTTCAGAACACCACCGCACACCACTGACACACTGTTCTATGCAAACTAAAGCATATGGAGAACATGAGCTGTTGTTACCTGAGGCCACAGAGCTTGCTGAGAAGGTATGGTGCGTCTGTAGTTTGTAAAAAATATTTTGATGAAAGATGATCTATAAGGCAGTGCCTAATTACTCCCAGTCATTTCTTCTAGGCATTTCCTCGAGGGCTACGTCATACTGTGAAGCATTTCTTCTATTGTTTAGGAGATTAATGAGACATTAATGAAGAAACGTTTTGCATATGGCACATTGAGGCCCTGTGAGTATTTAAGTTGCTGAATGGGTTTGATGTTAATAGTTTCCTCTAGCTTATGGATGACACCTTGCCTTTCTGGGACCACAAACTATGCATGATTGAGGTATATGTCGAAATCAGCAATTCTCTCAAGATCGCCTTGATGTATCTCAAGCAAGTGGCTGATGACTCCTGTGGGGCTTGAGCTGTATTATTCCTGATGCTATAATCTTCAAGAAATAATAGCTGTGTGATTCAGTCATGCTAATTTATGGAAACTACACTGAAAGGTTTGTGTTTACAAAGGTATTGCACTGAAATACTATTGGGACGTAAGATAACTTTCAAATGATTTGTAAACAGCTTTGGTACAATGACACATTGTTATAAGTGTTCTTGTATTACTTTCATAAAAGCCCCAACCTGCTGATTATATTATTAAAAAATCTATATCAGCTGCAGTATGAGATCCTCAGGCAGTTTTTATTCCATTTAAAACAATTTTTACCAATTTTCCACACTCTCAGAACTATTGTTATCAGGGAGCACCAGAGAAGAACTTCATTCAATTACTTCTGAAGAAATGAACATTTGAGTTTTCTTGTTTTTGCCATTTGATGACATACCCAGTTAGGTGTTATCTGCCATGTGTAGTTTAAGCAATGAAAATAATTTAGTTTCCAACAATGTGTTCTGACGACGCAGTCAGATATTCTTCAAAATATTTTGCTGCTTCTCAGTAAGGCAATAATTGATGCTTCAGCTTTTATGTGCCAAATTGGTTCATTTACCGCAGAAAAATGACTTGTGTGAAAGAGTGTTTCACTGTATTAGAGTGTGTCTAGGTTGTCGCTGAAGGGGACATTTAAGAACACTGTGACATTTTGGCTGCGTAACCTGAAAGTGAAAGGTAAACATACCGAAGTAAACAAGGTTTGAGAAAGGGTATAAATATCACTCACACCTCAATGATCGCAAACTCTATTGTAAGCAAACCTGAACTCTCTTCAGCCCGAAATAGTAATTCCAGAAAGCTGCTAGAGTAAAACACACCAATGATTTCGCAATATAAAAACAGCCTTCATTTATACCTAATTTCAAATACAACACTACAAGACTCATTCGTTTGTTTTGTCTTAATGGGTTTCAGCATTTATATTTGATTTGAAAACACCACTCTTTTTTTTTCTCAAAGAATAGTATTTTCACACAACTGCAAACTCAATTTGTTGTTACAAATCTACATTTTTATTTGTTTCAGTTCTTTGACAGTAACAAGTGATAACATGCATTTCATAGGTGGCCCAAGGTGACACGTACAAACACTTTCAGTTGCTCCTCTTTATTGTTCCCAGTATCATTGCAGAGCAATTCTGAGCTTGCAGACATAGTCTGTATTTATATGTGAAATGGCTGAAATAGAGGTGTGAATTTGAGACCATATGTGGTTTTATGTGTTATATAGATAGGTGTGTGCCTTCACATGTGCTAAAGTGTGTGATCATTCCTGTAAAAGTGTTGGTACATGTGAAGGTCAGCAGCTGAGGGAGCTTCTTGAGTCACACAGATAAGAACAATATGGTGATTATAAATCGAGAGAATTTTCTCCATCAGTGTGTCTCCAACACAGACACACACCACCGCTTTTTTGTGATAGTGCAGATTTTCTACTTATTATGATTGCTGGCTTTCTCAAAGGTCATATGGACTGACCGTAACTGAAAATAACTGCTGAGGATGATAAAAGGTTTTCTCATAAGTCTCAAATATCCCAGGCTCACAGTTAAATAAAATAAGTAAATAAATCTGTATTGGTTGTGAAACCTTTCAGACAGACTTATAATCGTCAGCATTTAAATGTTGTTACTTGGCCTTCAGATAAAAATTCTGTCATCAATTACTCATCCTCATGTTGTTCAAAACCCAAAGACTTTCATAAATGAAGACGATTTTAAAAAACTATTTAAAATTTGCCAAATCTTTGACAATTCAAAAACATCATAAAGACATTGCAAAAGTAATAAATAGGATTAGTTTAGTCCAAATTGTCTGAGCACTTTGAGTGTTCATTTCCTATATCTGATGTGCTATTTATGTGATGATCAACATTTATACATAAATTAAAACCTTAATTAAATCTGTTCATCATAGAAAGTGATTAGGTCTCTTCAGAAGATTCATATGTATTACTTTTACAGTCTCTTTATGGACTTTTTGAAGCGTCAAGGTTCTGGCTGCATTAACTTTCAGTGGAGGACCAGAAATATCTCAGGTTTCATTAGAAATGTCAATTTGTGTGTTGAAGATGAAAGAAAGTCTTAACGGTTTGGAACAACATGAAAAAAGATGACAGAATTTTCATTTTTTGGTTAGCTAACCCCCTTTTAACACAAGTAAAGGTGCCTTTTTTATTTTTATTAAAACAGCTTAAAGGGATAGTTCACCCAAAAATGAACATTTGATGTTTATCTGCTCACCCCCCAGGCATCCAAGATGTAGGTGTCCAGTATTTATATCACTTTTTACCTCTGATCCACTGCAATGTCCAACTGTCCTGAGCACGTTCACAACAGCGTTCTCAAGTCACTTAGTCACCTGGGGGTAAACAGATAAACATTAAATTTTCATTTTTGGGATGGAATTATCCTTTTAAGGTTATAACTTTATAGCATAAGTTCAGTAACAAGAGCAAAAGAAGATTTTTATTTATTTATTTTTTTTTTTTGGAAAATTCAATCAGGTCTGCAGATTCTTGGATAGCTTCCACTGTTAAAGGTCAGCAGATTGAACTGGGCTTAGATCATCTCAGTCCACAGGCAGTCCTTTTCTCATTAATGTATTTTCTCAGTTTACTGTAGGATAGAGCTCTGTTAAAAACTGACCATGGTGAAGCTTAATACTTTTATGCTTTTGTGTCCATTTTGAAGCTTAAAAGCCCAGTTACCATTCATTGTCATTGCACAATAAATAAATAAAAGCATTAAAAATGACTTGTGGGTCAATAAATGATAATAATAGATCTTTCAGCAGTGCAACTGTTTCTTGTTTTCCCTCATATCAATTTATAAAGGCTCTGAATTATTTTAAGCTTAGACACAAAGAAAGCAGAAAAGACTGTACAGCAGGATAAGAAATTGATTCTGAATGAACTGCGGGGCCAAAGAAGATGGGAATGGCGTTTTACATCCGCCAATGAAAGTTTACACCAAAGACATAATGAGATTCGGTTACTGTGACAACCTTGGCCAAGAGGTGCTCGAAACATCCTTGGCGTTTCAAGCCTTGAGTGTCCAAATTCACTATCAAAGTGTAGGTCCAAAGTCCCCGAAGTCATTAGCAGCCTGCCAGTGCTCTGTTTGTATAAACACTCTCCTCTAACACCAAGCTGGGAGTGGCAGTATGTCCGTACAAGCGGTAACAACTGGAGAGAGTCCACGGCTTCTGAATTTAAAAGAAGGATAGGCTGTGGCCTGGAGGGCAAGCTAAGTGATCATTATTTGAATGATCGGGTGTTTAATGTTAGTTGTTCTTTTGGGTTTTACTGTTGCATTTATCTGTTTGGGGCTGAAATTTACTTCAGATATACTTTCTTTCCGCTCAGTATCATTCACAGCTGTGTCCGAACATGTATACTGAATCGTGAAGGAGCTTTGATGGATGAGTTCGACACATACATAGTACCATCTAGTAGACTATTCTGTCTTTCAACATTCACCTTGTGTGTGCGCTGTTGTATACGTCCGAGCAGACAAAATACATTTTGGCTGCACATAGACTATTTACATCAAAATTATGTCACATGGACAGTGTGTGGACTATTGAGGAATGAGGATGCCCAAAGCATAAGTTAGGCTTAAGCTGTTATGTAGAAACTCCAATGTTATGGGTTTGATTCTAAAGAGTGCATAAAGTGATTACATGTGTAAATCTAGTTGGTGGGTAGAGTTAAGGATAGAATGTTCTTGGTACATATTTAAAGGATTAGTTCACTCCAGAATTAAAAAAGAAATGAAGGTTTTTGAGGAAAACATTTCCAGGATGTTTCTCCATATAGTGGACTTTAACCTTTTAACTGTCACCGTCCACCCTGTGGGATGCCTAAGTTTACTTCACCATGTTACAAATAAATCCTAATCTAATCATGACAAACTAAACATCGTTGGAAAGGTCTAAGACTCCTAAATATATATTTTACCATATTTTTGTGTTTATATTAATATATGTCAAGAGTGCAACTTAAAAAATCTACATCATAACATGAGTTCTGACCTTTGTCACAAAAGACTTTCTTCGTTTCCTTTTTCCCTTTCACGCTTTAGATATCATAAGAAATTATATATCAGTTCAAAACTTCAAAACTAACCTTTGTGTGACCATTCCAGCGTGATTATGTAATGCGTGAAGTCGTAGACACGCATCGTAGAGCTAGTGCAAGATGAGCATTTGTGGTTAAAAAGTGTAGTAAATTTCGCTTTCGCCAACCTAGGGGCGCCAATTAAAGTAGTGAATTTAACTTTTGCCAACCAAGAGAGGTGAAATAGGGTAGTGATGGGTACTCATCTCACAGCTGACGTTATGATTCTTGGATCACGTGTCAGTTAATGTGTGTTTATGAGTACATCACATAAGAAAGACTGGTGGGATCTCTAACATGTAGAACCTCTTACTGTATTATCAACACAAGGAAGACACAAGTTGTAATAAAATACATTTTATTAACAAAAGATAGACAAGAGCAATCAACAACTACTAAATGAATACCATGAATGAGAAAGGAATAAAGTGCATAAGATGCATAAAATGCAGGTGATTATGTTGGGTGTTGCTATGTCAGAGCTACGTTATCTGGAAAGATAAACTGTTGCTACTCTGAAACAAATAAGGTGAATAACCTTACTATGCATCAAACAAATACATGTAAGATTTGTTATCAACTGCAGTCAGCGGTATAATATCTAATGTAAATTAGAAAATCATATACTGATAATATACAACGATGCCAAGGTCTCTGGAAGAGGTTTGGAAGTGATATTTACGTTCGCTGTGGTTGAGTGAGCAGTCCGGTGGCACGACTTCTTCCACTGGTTGCGCTGGTGGCAGTACAGTGGGGAAAGGAGCAGGAATCCGTTTCGACAGCCTTGAAGATGAAGCGCTGTAGGATGCTGATCTCCTGGAGCACCAAGAGGTCCTTAGATCTGGAACACGCAGATTTGGCCCTGGAGTAGGTCCTGAAGGTCCTTAGCTTGGAACACGCAAGCAAAAGTACCTGAAGTGAAGGTTTGCTCGCCGGAGCTTAACCTTGTCACAAATGTCTGTGTGTCTTCTGCCTCTCTGGGCTAGAGACTCAGAACTTGGTCAATCCGCTTTGTCTCTCTAGGATGGAGACTCAGGACGTTGCATCTGTTGTTGTCTCACTGGACAAAGACTCTGAACATAGATTATCTCTTTCCTCACAGGCTGGAGGCTAAGAACGTGGTCGTATCTGTTGCTGCCTCAAAAGTTGGAGACTCTGGCTTGTTATCTGTTGTTGTCTCACCCTTGCGGGTCGCAGACTCAGAACTGAGGTTGATCTGCTATCGTCTCACCGGATGGGAGACTCAGAACGTTGGTTGTCCTGTTTGTGCCTTTTCCTTCACAGGACTCAGACTCAGAATGTAGTTGTTCCTGTTGCTGCCTTCCTGGTAACAGGCCGGAGACTCAGAACGGAGGTTGTCCTGTTAGTGTCACTTCTTTACAAGTAGCAGACTCAGAACGGAAGGTGATCTGTTTCTGTCTCTTCCCTTACAGGACTGAGACTCAGAACTCATAAAAGAGGTTTGTTCTGTTTGTGTCTTTTCCTTCACAGGTAGCAGACTCAGAACAAGGAGTGTCTTTTGGAAGGGTGCCTTTATCCCTTTCTGATGAGGAGGAAATTGCAGTTTGGCGCTTCTCCATTTCCGTGCTGTGATTGGCTGGTTCCATCAGAGTGGGGAGACACGTGGCGGCCCACCTTTCTTTCCTCCTGTGGAATTTATTTGCATTGTCCAAACACAGGGTTAGAAAAGTGTCACTAAAGTTCTACTGGTGCATTTCTCACTTCTCAAACCATAACCAGAATGCATTTGGCAATGTTACGAACACATTAAGATCCTTATTCCTTAGCTGGAATCATGTAGAGTCCTTTGAAAATGCATTGAAACTGCCATATGGACCTCCAACCCATTGATTGAAGTCTACTATATGGAGAAAAATCCTGGAATACTTTCCTCAAAAAAACTTAATTTCTTTTCAATTGAAGAAAGAAATATATGAACATCTTGGATGATATGGCGGTGAGTAAATTATCAGGAAATTTTACTTCAGGAGTGAACTAATCCTTTAAGCATAATGTTTATAAAGAAGGAAGTTATTGTCAGTATTGATGGGAATGGAACAGTAACAGTAGTTTGATGCTAGGGAGAAAATATATGGTTTATTTAAAGCTGACATTGGAGGGTGGATAAGGTTAAGATGGGATAGCTGTAGGTAAGCAGAAAGTAAAAGGAGTTGAGGCTACAATTTAAAAGATTTAAAATAAACTTGAAAGAGAGTGTGAGAATGTTTTCCCCTAAATCCTCTGACAGTGTTAGTGTCTTGAAATACACAATGGTTCACTCAAGGAAAAATGTGAAAATGTAGAGGGGAAAAATTTTTGAAAGTCACGTTTACAAAGTCTTGTTGTTTAAAAACTGAAAACTGTCAAACATACGCAAGTAGTAATGTTGAGTGCTATTGTTAAAGATTTGACGCATGCTTATTGTTGTTCAGCTACGCCTTTGTTTGTCAGGTAAAATGGGCTGCCAAATAAGAGATGACAACATGTGATGCGAATTTCACTGGAAACTATTTGCTGTCTTCTGTATGCCTTCATACACAGTCTCTCTCACACACAAATACACACACTAGCAATTTTATAACCAGAATAACGACAAAGCCCTGGGAATATTATTGACAAAACACACAATTTCCATAAATAGCTCAAAAATACCCCACATCTGCAGCAGAAACCCAGTAAGTACAATCTGTCATAGTTTTCACCATTTTTGGCTTATGTTGTTTTCAAAGCTGTCACACATGAAAAGAAAGGCAAAGAAAGTACACTTTTTGGTGTAGTTCTTTGTTTTGTCACTAAATGGCAACATATTACAGTGTCTATATTACATGCATTACAGATTGATTTTACTGATTAATAAACAATTACCAGTTAAGTAATTACAAGCTCTTCCACAATAATTACTTTTAAAGTATATGTTGTTCATACTTATTACTTATGCATGTAAGTAAACTTTCGCAGAACCACTGCAATACAAAGTGTGGCCTACTAATCTGTTAACCACTTCTTACCCAAAGGTTGCTTCTTGATTTTCACCCTCCAGTCTCCATCACCTTCTGCCTCTTTTTCAAGCTCTCAAATCAGTGCGCGAGGATCCGGTGGGAATCATCTGCATAGCATTCTCTCTCTACTCCGGCTCCCTGTGGAGAGTTGTGCCACAGGCAGCCCTCTTCCTCTGTAGTCGACAAATCATCAAAAATATGCTGCACTGCTCTGTCTCACCATCCTTCAAACACTCTCAGCATCCTGTGGTTCTGTTAGTGTGCTGGTTTATGTTGTATTGCGGTTTAAAAAATGGGGTATTGTTTTCATTTTTTATGCAAGAACTGTACATTTGACAAGATGTATTAAAGTCCCACTTTCAGCATGATGCCGTGCACACTTTGAAGAATAGTTCACACAAAAATGACAACTCTGCCATTGTTTACTCAACCTCATGCTGATTCTATACCTGACTTTGTGTGCATTTACTGCTAAATAGTATGTTCATTGTACAGGATGATTATGCACCAATGTTGTTATCGCACTATACACTGAACAAAAAATATTTTGTTGGTTCAACTTAGAAATTGTTCTTCATGTGGTAACATCTACAATAACTGGTTTTGTTGAAATGAAATAAATGATTTAAGATTACTGATTATAACTGAATTCAACCAACCTGAAAAAAAATAGTTTTACTGAAGTATAACAGTCAGTAGATGTAACCTGATTTATCCATTTAGGTAAAATTGTCACCATTGTTGAGATTCATGCGCTGATTCTTGATCTTTGTGTGAGTCAAAAAGACACAACTCAAAACACTTCCTATATAATAAAAGAGAAAAATCACAATATCTAATTATCATAACATCATGAGACTAACAGCAGGTCAATAAGTAATCAAGATCTGATCAGAGTTTCTCTCACAACTGTTGCAATGTGCCTTAGAAATACGCAGTTGTAGCAATCAGAGAAAAATTGATGCTAAGTATTCAAGAATCAAGAGCCCAGTTAAATCAAACGCTTATCTCCACAATGGTGACTTCAAACTTGATTATTTTCAATAAAACATCAACATCTAAACCTCAATTCTCAATAAGAAGTTTAGTATGAAAGAAACAAAGTCAGACTGGATTGTAATAAGTGTGAGAGAGGGATATGTTTGTGATTTTTTAACACTTTTTTTTTTTGTCTTTTTTTTAGCGCTGTCCATTGTGATTTTCACTTTGCTGCAACTTGAAATATATAATCATTTCAAATCATAATTTCTCATTGAATCAACATTCACTGTGTGTGTGTGTGTGTGTGTGTGTGTGTGTGTGTGTGTGTGTGTACCTACTTAACCATATTTTGGGGGGGCAAATTTGTACCCAAAAGTGAGCAAAACCTGATAAAAACCTCCCTTTGGGGACGTCCTCATTTGTAAAACTTGTTTAAAAATAAAGCAAACAAAGTTTATTAATTTATAAATAAAATTATATTGTATTTATTTTATTGTTAACACTACAATAAGGTGTCATTTGTTAATATTAACATTAGTTTATTTATTAACTAACATGAATGACCAATGAACAATACCTTTATTGCACTATTTATTAATCTTTGTTAATGTTAGTTAAAAAAAAAATACAGTCGTTCATTGTTTGTTCATGTTAGTTCACAGTTAATTAACTAATATTAACAAACACAACTTGTGATTTTAATAATGCATTAGTAAATTCTGAAATTAGCATTAACTAAGATTAATAAATGCTGTAGAAGTATTGCTCATTCTTAGTTCATGTTAACTAGTTAATGTTAACTAATGAACCTTATTGTAAATTGTTACCATTTTTTTAATATGCAACATAAAACAAATTCAAATATGACTTTTATCCAATCACAAAAGTTTTGTTTTTGTTTAAAAGGAAAAGTCTTCAGAGGGCATCATATCTCATCTTGCCTTTCATTCCTCAAAATTTCTCCTTTTGTTCCACAGAAAATAGAAAGTAATGCAGGTTTGGAACAATATGAGGGTGAATGAGTGACTGGATTTTCATTTTTACATGACATTTACGCATTTAGAAAATACTTTCATCCAAAACAGTTTTCATTACTTTCAAAGAGTATGAGGTCACATTTCCTGGGACTTCTATCTAAAGCAACTTACACTGCATTCAAGATGCACTACTATGCATTATTTCAGCTACAGGAATTCTTAAGCGAAAGGTGTATTTATGGGGTTATATAACTATTACATTAACGAGGATTTAAAATACATTTAGTTCATGCTAAAGTATGCTACAAAATGTACATATTTATGTACTTAATAAATATACCCTGCAATTGTAATGTTTGTTACCCTAAAGTCTGCTAAATTGGAAGTTGTACTTAATGCTTAATTGTGTGGAAGTAGTGCTGAAGTCCAACTAAACATATACTTTAGTATATTTGAATGTGCTAAAGTGGAACTATTGCAAATATTCTTTAGGTACACTTTAAATATCCTGTTTTTAAAGATCAGTATTATTCAAAGATCATACAATCCTCATCAACAGTGACATTAAAACACATTTTAGGCTTAATAGTAAGAAATGTGCATTGTGCAGAAGTATTACTCCAAATAAAGTTTAATTATAATTTGTATATCAGTAAGTCTTGAGTGATATGTCAGTAAATATGTTAATAGATTTGAACTATACTTAGTATGAAATAAATTCATTTTAAATATATTACTTTTCATTAACACAAATATTGAAATTTATGTTTAAATAATAAACCAGATCACATTTAAGGTAGTATAACAGCTTAAAAAGTGTTTTTGCATCCACAAATATCAGTATTATCACAGAAAACATACCAACACACATGCAGCTATCTCCACACAAACATGCAGTCATCCATTAATTGTATTGGATGTGCTGCAGTTGGCCATAATCGTGTAAAAGTAGAAACCAGAGAAATTCACCACATTTTCAGCATCTCCCTTCCAAAATCTCAAAACAAAACCAACCAACCAAAAGGCAAACAAGGACTTTCCATGACACATTAACTATTCATACCCATTTGCATGGCAGTGCTGTCCATGGATGCCAGGATGCAGTCTCTGTTCAATGCTAATGAACGCCTGCAACATGGGGATAAGAGAAGGGGGTGTTGTTCTCTTTGAGAAAGGGCCAACACTAATATGGATGACTCATTTGTAATGTAGAACAAGATCAATTAGAAATCTGGCATGGGAAAGTCTGCATAGAAAAACCTGTGCAATGTAAACCCAGGCCCCCCTCAGAAGAATCATAGAAAAGCAAGTCCTCATTTACGAGAATAGGAGTGTTTTGTCAGTAATGGGATTACAGGAGAATGATATAATGTATGTTGGCTGCCGGTTTCAGCACTCTGTGTTCATTCTTGCCAGCACCGGCTTATGGTTTAAAAACAATAAATTTCAAAATTGTTTATGTTTTCGTACGCCGATTTTTTAGAGGCAAGCTGTTAGCTGGCAATTCGTGCTGAGAATACGCCACTACATCAGTACTAGCCCCATCATGCTACAAAGCTGCAGACACAGAGTTTCGTTGATATTATATTTTCGTAAAATGCCTAACCTAGTTTTTCACAGAGTGTTTGTATACATTTGCAGAGAAGCCATGAAATAAAAATAAGTGTTGTGAAGGTTCTTATTGTCAAATGTAATGAGTGCTGCTTATGGGAAAAGATGAGCTGTACTCTGCAGTAAGATCTAGCTTCACACAACCTTTTTTTTCCCTTTGTAAGCAATAATCCGAAGCTGTCGCACTTTGTTTGCAGGTCTGCTTCAGCGCTAACTCTGTTTACTTTTGAGGTTTTCGTGAGTGTTTTTGCCAACATCATCTTTGACTGCTGCGAAATTGAACTTGTGTCAGACAGCGACAATGACAGCTGTAAGCTTCATTCCTGCTTGCCTGCTCACTGTGGCAGAGCTGCAGAATCGGCACTTGTGTTATACAGTATTTACAGCCCGCTCTAAGCCTGGGTTCATTCTGAATGCCAATATGATAAATAAGCTGACTGCACCAGGTCTCTTTTCGGTGCTCACTGAAATCACCTTGTGCTGACTAGAACTGACCTTTACTATGAGTAATTCTCTCTCATTTTAGTGTCTAAAATGATCTTTCTCTCTCATGCATACACAGTTGAGTCAAAGCATTATGACCACCTGCGTAATGTAGTGATTTTGCTTTTGCCCACTTAAGCCAGGCTCACACTACAGGATTTTTAGCCCGATTTTGCTCTCTCTTGAGACTCAGGTAATGCTGCATCTATTGTTGTCTCGCTGAACAAAGATTCTGAACATAGAGTATCTCTTTTCTCACGGATTCCTTAAGGTGTCCTGTTGTATGTGGCTGCAAGATGTTCCAGCAGATGCTACAAGTCCTGTAGGTTGCAAGGTGGGGCAGCCATAGATCAAACTTGTTGGTCCAGCACATTGCTCAGTTGGGTTGGGATATGGGGAATTTGAAGGCCAGGGCAACACCTTGAACTCTTTATAATGTTCTTGAAATCATTCCTAAATAATGTATGTAGTGTGGCAGAGTGCATTATCCTGCCACTTCCTTCTTCCACTGCTTCAAGGTTCAGTTCTGACACTTGTGTGCCTGTTGTAAACACTTTTGAGCATGGACAGGGGTCACCATAAGCACTCTGATTGATCTGCAATGTGGTGTGTGTTGTGACACATTACTCCTATAGCCACCATTAAAATTTTGTGTAACTTGTGTCATAGTTGTGCCTCTGTTGGCTTGGACCAGATGGGATAGCCTTCATTAGCCTCGTGCATCAATAAGCCTTGGGCGCCCAAACTGTCTGCAGTTTGTGATTTGTCCCTCCTCAGCTCACTGTATTGTAAATTTTTACCACTGCTGACCGGGAGCAACCCATGAGCTTTGCCATTTCGGAGTTACTCTTACCCTGTCACCCTGACATAAAAATTGGGCCCTTGTCAAATTTAAAACATCAGACTATACTGACTGAATGACATGTGTTGAGGTGTAGAAATCTCAATCTTTGTTAAAAGCATTCTGTTCATCTACTAATTTTATATCCTCAACAAAACCTAGATAATGTAAAATCATAAAAAAAGTATAGTCTTTAAATTTCCAATATTTACTGAAGAAGAACACATTCTTTTTATCTCACTAGAATAGAAATTTGTATTGTGCTACATTTCTGTTTGCCCTACATATCTGATTTCTCTTTAAAAACAATCGACAAAAATGCTGTTTACACAAAAATGCATTTAGTTTTGACCAGCTCTCCTCAACCCTCACTCCTTTCTAAGCTCTGTGGAAGAAGAGGAAGCCTTGAGCCTAGGAAGCTCCGGAAGGACGATAAGGATATCTGGAGTAAAGTGGATTATTCCGTAAATCTTGCCCTCTGAGGACTGCACAGAGAAATGCTGACAACTTTATTTGGACAGCAAAAGAGAGAAGCCATATACACACTGTTTTTTTATTTACAGAGCACACAAGATCAGTTTCATTCTCCAAATAAAACTGGACAGGTATATATGTATTAACATACTTTAGCATTGCACAAACACATATTAGCTGATATCAACTGTGCCCGAATATGTATTTGTAGTGTCACTATGTTAATACAATTCTATAAATCAGGGAATCAGGTCATGGGATTGCATTTTTATGATCTTTTAAGGTTTGTCAGTGATTGGGCAGTGTTGTAAGTAACATCAAATCTGCTTTAATACTAACTGTGCAAACATCATTGCATAGGAAAGAGTATCAGTAATTTACAAAGCATTTTGAAATTGTTTACTTACAATCTGCAATATAGCTTCTGTACCAGTGGCTGCTTCATCTTTCAACAACTGTTTATTTGTGAACTCTCACATGCCTCGTTTACAGAACGATCTGTGGTCAGATGCTTCAAACAAACATATAATCCTCTGACACTATCCAGGTTGCCGATAAAATTAACCATCCACTTGTTCCTGATGCTGGAATCGTACTTAAGTCTTCCGAGACATAAGCAATCTGTTAAACTGGATGTCAAAATGATATTTTTTTCACTGTTCCATTTATCCTGCTGATGAGAGTAACTCAAGCATGTGAAGTACATTAGAAATTAAGCGGGTATACTGTATCCAGAAAGCATCTCTGATTATGATGGGGTTTTTTTGCTTTTGACACGACAGAATGCAACACTCGCGTCTTGTGTAGACAGATGTCAGCCATTAACATTGCATTCACATGGGGCGTCAGCGTTAACACTTCTCACTAACTCTAAATGGGTGACGTCATGCATTGCCGAACTGAATTGTGGATCTGTTGCATCACGCCACTGGTGTTGCTCATGGCAGAAGATGAAAAACATTAAACTTTTCAAACCCCAATGTAAGCATCAGCCAATCAGATCGCCTTATGCAAATACCCTAGCACAGACACTAGCTAATCATGTTCATGCAACACCAGAAAAGTAATGTGATTGGCTATTGTCACTATGACGGTCATGTCAGCACCAAGCTTCAGACATGTCAATGAACACACGGCAGAAGCTGAAAAACATTCAACTTTTGCCTTTTGCAAATTCCCTAGTGCAGACACTAGCCAATTGCATTCATGCAACACCAGAAAAGTAATGCGATTGGCTGTTGTTACTATAATGGTCGCGTCAGCACCAAGCTTCAGACACAGCATTCAGACATGCCGATGCCCTGCGTGAATGTACCAAACGGATCCATTGCGTTGCCCCACTGGCATTGCAAAAACGTTGAGCTTTTCAAGCCCTAACGCAGGCTTCAGTCAATCAGATCACCTTATGGAAATACCCTAGCACAGACACTAGCCAATCATGTTCATGCAACACCAGAAAAGTAATGTGATTGGCTGTTGACACAACAATGGTCGCATCAGCACCAAGCTTCAGACACACCCTCTGTCACGCACTGACGTCAATGCCTCATGTAAACGTATCGAATGGATCCGCTGCATTGCTCCACTGGCATTGCATGCGGCAGAAGTTGAAAAACTTTTTAAGCTCTAATGCAGAGGTCAGCTAATCAGATCGTGTTATGCAAATACCCTAGTGCAGACACTAGCCAATCACGTTCATGCAACACCAGAAAAGTAATGTGATTGGCTGTTGTCACTATGACTGTTTTGTCAGCATCAAGCTTCAGACACCGTCAAGCGTCAGCGCCAATGCCGATTGTGAATGTAGCGTAAGAAACTGAGCCACTTGTCGGCAACTATTTTCAATGGAAAGTAGCTAAAGTAGGGCTGTCCAAACTTGGTCCTAGAGGGCCGATGTCCTGCAGAGTTTAACTCCAACTTGCCTCAGCACAGCTGTCTGGAAGTTTCCAGCAAAGCCACTAGAATGTAAGCCTGCCATCATTAGCCGAAATATTGTAACGGCTAAGGCTAACACTTCCGGTTTGTCTATCTGCCAATCTTCAACATGTTTTACACTAAACAGTACTTTTAGATTTAACTATTTTTAGAGTTTACCATGAAAAAAATGCTGTTTTATAAGAGAAGTCACTGATTTTTTTGCAACAGGCGGGATTCAGCTTATGGCACTTCTCAGTTATTCCTAAAGTATGGTATCTGTAAGCTGCAACTGAGTGTCGCACAACTGAAATTCAATGACGTCAAGGCTGTAATGTGGTTGGTTATTAAGGGACACGTGATCCAAGTTAGCTGTTACGCTTCCTCCAGTAGTAACCCAGATAGCACACACACGTCACGATCTCTTGATCTGGAAAGCATCTGCTGTGTACAAACGTCTGGCAGATGTCTGTAAGATGTCAGTTTTACATACATTCTAAATCATAAACATCTTAAAGACATCTAATAGACATCTATTTGACATCTGATAGGAAACGTCCAATAAACGTATTGCAGACGAGTAAACTACTGTAGCATCTGGACCAATCAGACACAGTTATTTGTTACATTTAACAAATAATCTTCAAAACCAACAACCCCAGCTATATGCTGGAGTTTTGGAGACAACCCCCCAAAGCAACGAACACCCCAAAAGGGCTCAGTTGCCAGGACAACGATCTGATAAGAGGTTTTATTGCCCGCAGGAATGCACATCTGCCCATGCTACATTTGCCATCGGAAAGACACAATGCCTATAGGCTCTTTCCTATTCATTCACAGACAAACCTTTCTTTGACCTTCCTATCACACATAGCCCAGGTCATTGTGTACAGTATTACTGCATTGTATTTTAATTTTGTCTGTTGTATTTGTAATTGTCTTTCTACTGTTTTCTGCATGTGTTCTGATAGATGACTAGTAGTATAACCCACCTATGCCATGCTTGGACTCTTTGAGTTCGTATTTTGATGATCTAAAAGATGGTGTGAATTAGATGTTGATACCTATGCAACATATTGGTGTTTTAAGAAACCTTACTAGTTTTTGCATCAACACCCAATCGAATTACATATGCAAATTGCCATGCTCACAGACAAAGAGTCGTAAACTTTCCCTCCAAAGGTGAAAGTTACCATTGGTTCGTGGACCTCCTGGAGGCGCAGCCTCCAGAGACCTTAAAGGCATCAAACGTTTGACCGCCTCCCTCTCTTCCCTCTCTTGACTCTCTTCACGCTCTTCTGCAAGATCTTCCGATTGCTGCCTGTGGAGGAACCCACAGGGAGCCTGAGCCGGCACAGGCCGTGCCTGGCAGGCCCGACAGGCCCCAACATCTAGAGCTATGGCTCTCACCACAAAGAGCCAGACACTTTCACTCAACCCTGGAATTCATCCTCAAGAAATGTCCTCGAACAGACATTTCTCTCTTCCGTGCTTTTAGCTTTCTTCACTCGTCTCACGTGAGTTCTTTCAGAACCTAAGAGGATGAGGAGGATGAGCTAGAACTCGTCGGAACTCTAAGCTGCGCCAGGCCTTGCGGCCTTGTCTTTCCATTCTCCAAAGACCACAGGACTTCAGCTGGGTCCCTCTCAGCTCTTGGTTCTTCTTCAATTGTCACATGGGAAGAAACTCCCAGTCACCATCGAGTCAGAACATCTTTGGAGTTCATCACTCTTCGGACCCAGAAGAATGTGATCGCGATTCCAAACCACCACTGCTCCAAACCATCGAGACTTTCACCCGAGACCAAGGCAATGCAAGTATCGTACATTTAACTAAACAAAACAGAGGTTTAGTATAAGCTGTAGACAGCACTGATGGTTTCACTCATGTGGTTAACTGACTCTTTTCATAGCTACATTCTCTGGTCTCTCTAACTTCAGTTCTCACTGACCCTTCCCCCATGTATGAATGATTTCATGTCTGTTTGTTTAGATTAGTTATGTGTTAGTCCTTCGTTAATAAACTCTTGTGCACAAATTACATGAGTTTTGATTCTGATTCTGCCTTGCAAATTAATGTGCCTTTACGATTCTGATTCGAGCTACATGCTCTAATGCAACAGTACTTTAAGAAAGTTATTTTCTGTGCCCAAGAAAATATCATTTCTTAGAGTTGATATAAAACTTATACTGAATGTTCGCTGGACGAACAGATTAGTTGATGGAAAATTAATTCTGCTACAGTTACTACTGGCAGCTGATATAAATAATTGTAATTAATCATAATTAATTGTAATTATTTATATACATTTCCCTTTGAGCTAAATCGCAACACTACGTCTTGCAGATGTCTTGCAGATGTAAATGCAGATATCAGATAGACATCTCTGAGATGTATGTGTGCTATCAGGGAAGTAACACAGACCCTCTCATCTCCCTATAGTAAGAAAATCTAGAATGTGGTACATCGGTCACTGGTTCAAGCTCTCAGAACATAACAAATTCAGGAGTACGTGAGGGCTTTGGCATTGATAGTGTTGCAACAGAAACAGGATTGGACACTCCTGAGCTAAAGCCTGTACAAAAAGTTGCTAAATGTTGCTCGATTATACGCAATACACAAATAAGCTTATTTATGATACCATTGTGTCATATTTGCATTCTTCCTAGTCTCATCCTTTTTCATCTGTTCCTCTGTGTTAGCCGAATTCCCAATAAAGCTGTTCTCATTTAGATATTTATTTTCTGTTGTCAGACTGACTGAAATGCGACTCATCAAGACTATACATATTAACCAGCAGTCACCAAGCCATTTTCAGGCTGCTGCTCTGCACTGCTCAAATATCTTGATTTACAACCACAACATTGTCTGACAAAATCACCAACACATAAGTTAAAGATAATGGCTGTACTGTGATCTGGGCTATTTATACATGTAAAATTATGACTCAGAGAGAAAATTAGAAGCAATTTAAATGAGAAGTATTTTTTATTTGTTCTCTGAGCACACAGCCTCAACTGAATGCACTGCTCCTTTTAGCCACTCTCTGAACAGAACAGACGCAGAAAGAGATTTTCCCACGCTGGGAAAGCAAAACCTCGCATTTGCAGAGCAGTACTGGCAAAACTTGGAAAGTAGCTGAAGTTTGTTCAAAAATCCGCTTGATTTTGTTGCTAGTCCTTTTACGTGATGAATAGGCCCTGTCCACTGACTCTGTCAGCAGATTTAGAGACTTAAAGTCGGTAAAGTCTGAAAAGTCTCTAATTCTGCTGACAAAGCCAGTGGGCGGGGCCTATGGTGTATAACTATTCATTATATCTTGCTCTAGAATCAGTCGCACCAGTAATACAGTAATATGCAAATATTTTTACCTGCATGACATCACGGATCCCGCAATGTCTAAACAAGTCATTTTTTTGAGCTTGGTAAATTAGTCATCTTGTTGATTTTATGCTATGTGAAATCTCTTAGGAATTTAGTTATGTTTTCTGATCACGATTTACAGTTAACCAAGAAAAAGTTTTAATACATGCAAGGGCATAACTCTTGACATCTAATATAAAATTGTTATAATAAAAACAATAAAATCTTTATATTTCTTAATAAAATCATCAAATGCCTCACCAACTCCAAAAAAAAAAAAAAAAAATCAGCATGAGCTCTGTACATTTCTATAAAATATAATTGGTGTTTGTAATGCATCTATATGTAGTTGGGGATTAGTTACAGGTGTCATGCTGTTCTTGCACTCATAACACTTTCCGTGCCCTTTCCATTCCAAAAGCAATGGAATCTCCTCTGAGATTATGTTTCTGGTCAATTGAATTAAGGAAGTCAAAGAAGGTGAGAGACAATTTCAGAGGAAGGAAGAGGGCAATGGATTAAACAATAGTATTTGGTGCTTGAAGCATGAGAGGTAAATCAAACTTCTCTAACCCTCTCATAACACATCAGCGGTTAGAGGGTTCAAGAGTGCACAGCGGCAAGCCAATGAGGCATAGTGAGAATGTGATGGGTTTGTAATGTTCTGTGACGGTTTTTGTCATCACCTGCCACACACTACACTAGTATACGCTTCAGGACATTCACTGTGGGTTTAGACTTGCCATGAACACAATAATAAGCCAAAGCTTTGCCAGTGGGGGCGGGAGGTGCATTGTAGTGTGCACTTTGCGCTCTGCTAGGTTTTGTTAAATGCTACCAGGGACACATAATCTTTAGTGGGTTAAAGTTTACTGAAAGCCATTCTATGACTGGTTATTAAATTCTTTAATCTTTCCATTTTTTTCTGCATTGCTTTTATCTAAAATTTACCTTAAAAAAAAACTATTAATTTAGAAAACAAGACATTCATAAATGCCAAGCATTTAAATACATCGATTTTTATACAGTGTTACACTGTTTGTGACTGCAAAAAGAGTTCAAGTTGAGGTTCAGCAGCTCCATTGTACTTTATACTAGATTGGCACTTCACAATAGGTTATTTTCTAAATTTTTTTTTATTTTATTTTATTTTTTTTTTTCCCAGTATTGTAATAAGCTTTCATCTGAGAATATTTTATGTGTTGGTAATACAATATGCTGATTTGGTTCTCAGTTATTATTGGGGCACCATTATTAATATTGGATCTCATTATCAATTTTACAGTGTTTGCTACTTCATATTTTTGTGAACCATGGTACTTTATTCAGGATTCTTTGATGAAAAGAAAGTTTAATGAACAGCATTTATTTGATCTTTCGTGATATCATAATATCTTTGTCTTTTGTAATATTATAAATGTCTTTATTGTCACTATTTTATTAATCTAATGTGTCCTTATTTATTTATTGTTTGTTTGTTTGTTTGTTTGTTTGTTTGTTATATCATGCACTGGTGTTAAAATTTTGGGATCAATAAGATTATAAGATCACTAAATCTCATCAAGGCTGCATTTATTTGGTCAAAAATGCAGGGGGAAAAAAAACAATATTCTAAAATATTATTAAAATTTAAATTAATGGTTTTCTATTTTAACATACTTTAAAATATAATTTATTCCTGTGATGCAAAGCAGAATTTTTAGCATCATTACTCCAGTCTTCAGTGTTACATGATCCTTCAGAAATCATTCTAATATGTTAATTTATTTATCATTATTATTATTATTATTATTATTATTAATAACCTGTGATTCTTTTTTCAGGATTCTTTGATGAATGAAATGCTTAAAAGAACAGAATTTATTTAAAATAGATTTTTTTTCTAACAATGTAAGTCTTTACTATCACTTTTTATTAATTTAATACATCCTTGCTGAATAAAAATATTATTATTATTATTATTATTATTATTATTATTATTATTATTATTATTATTATTATATTTTTTTCAAGAAGGAATACAAATTTACAACCCCAAGTTTTTAAATTGTAGATTACATTGTAACAACAGGTTTCCGTTTTAAATAAGTGCTTTTCCTTTTAATTTTTTATTCATCAAAGAATCTTGAAAAACTGTATCACAGGTTCAAAACAATATATTAATCAGCACAACTGTTTTCAACACCGATAATAAATTAGCATATTAGAATCATTTCTGAAGGATCATGTGACACTGAAGACTGGTGTAATGATGCTGAAAATTCAGCTTTGCATCACATGAATAAATTATATTTTAATGTGTATATTAAAAAAAAATAGTAAGCAGTTATAATAAATTTTAATAATATTTTTACAATATTATATTTTTTTTCTGTATTTTTTTATCAAATAAATGCAACCGTGATGAGCATAAGAAACTTATTAAAAATAAAAAATAAATAAACAAACAAATTGTACTGATCCCAAACTTTTGAATGGCAGTGTCTATTAATAAAGTAATTTCTCCACTGAATCTTTTTCTCTTAGATGTTTTCTTTCTTTTTTAGTTGTTTTCCCTTTTCACACAAATATTCAGGAAAGAACTGAGACTAAGAGTGGACACCATGCTGTGTACAAACAGCTGCTTATCGAGAGAAAAATGTTAATGCATAGAGCCACCAAACGTGGAAGTGCTGTGAATGAGATGCCCTCAGCAAATTAACATTCCCATAGTACATCACTAGACCAACACCTTTAACTCCATGTGTAAATTTGTTAATGCAAAAAAAAAAAAAAAAAAACAGCATGCAGCAAGAAAGCAATAACTATAATCATGTCTAAAAAAAAAAAAAAAAAAAAAAAAACATATTAAAGTTTTCATATTTCTTAGCTGTAAAATTCAGCTGAAAAGCTAAGTACTCCATATAACGGTAGCTGAAAGCATAATCAAATTTTCCAAAATATTTAATAAACAAGCAAGCAAAGTGTAATTTTATGGAAAACTGCAGATCATTCGGTAGAGTTCTGTGGGCACAGATTCTGTGCAAGCCTACTTATTACCCAAAGTGTAGCAATGGGCACTCCAGGAGGTACTGGAACATTAGTTGTCACACTAGACTATGTTCTCTGTCTCATGGCAGCTTGCCCACAACATTGGCATGTCCAGACAACACAAGCAGCCAAATAGCTAGGTTACAATCAGCACTATTAGTTGAGACCAAATGTGGTACAGAACGAATTGGACGTAATGCTGGACATGTGTCAGTCCCTTTAGTGATTAGGGTTATCTTCTCTCTTTTATTTGTCCTTACTGATTAGGTCCTCCATTACTCCTCAGGGCTATAGCTTCTGCAGCCTCATCTATAATTCACAGTGTGGGCACTTCATGTCCTCCAAGACAAGATAGCAATTAATTAGTCTTTTTTGTTCTTTAAAGAGACTTACTTTTAAAAGACTATCATGTTTTATTTTTGCTTTAATCACCACACTTTCTGGTACACCTTGATATTTTGACACATCAAGACAGAATGCTTCCTCTACTCTGCATCTAATTTGAAGATAAAGTGCACACTTTTTCAGATACATAAAATGCACTGTACTATCATGTGCAGAGACAGCAATAAGGAAGCTATTTGTAGGCTGGAAAAGTGTAAATACTAAGGCTCTGCGGTGCCAAAAATAATCTGTGGATTGTGGTGCAAAATTGACGCATTTCAGAAACAAAACTGTAGATGATACTGTAACATGAAAAACATTAATTACATGTAAATCACTTGTTCCTTCAAAGATATAATTCTATAATGCATATGCATAGTGGTACTTAATGTAAGAGATTAACAAAAATGTTTAATTATAAAATATATATAAAGTTTTAGTAGTTTTGTTTTCTTTATTTGTTTATTGATGAATTTAATTGTTTATTTTTTTTATAATCACAACCAAATTTTAGGCTACACTTTTTATGTACAAATTTTGATTGCTTGATTGCTTAATTGATTGATTCATTCATTCATTCATTCATTCATTCATTTATATTTTTTTGGCTATTATTTTATTTTTTTTTTTTCTGTCCAGGTCTCTCTGGAAAATCAAAGTGAATCACAGAAGAAAGTAAACACATTTCTCCTCTGCTTGCACACAGGTCTCAAAGTAAATTTTGCCAAGAAGTGATGTGTAGTTAGGGCAAGATTTAATATTCCCTACAAGGCAGAGCAGAACCCATTTATCACAACTTATAAAAGCAAGGTCATATTCTGATGGAACAAGAGCTTGTTGATTTTTGAGTGCTTTACAGTTTGCTCATTTTCACACAGAACAGGATTTGCCTTTCTCATTGCATTAAATTTTGGTGTCCAGTTCAATGTCTGTACTACTGACATGAACTCAAATAATACTGAGAAATAGATCAAAGTCCCAGCAATTGCTCGTTTGAAGCTGGTAAAGAAAAAAGCTATTCAAATCAGCAGAAGTCTTTGATTTCATTCTTGTTTATTCCCTGATTTTAATAACTCATGTACTTTCACTTCATTTTTACTTGGTGCTTCTTTTTGTTGTGTAAAAGAGAATCACTGTGAGATCTGACATCACTTCCTGTAAAGGCTACAACTTGTCGACTGTTAAGCCTCCCTCTCTTTAAGGAATGTTCGCTTAATTAGACCTCTAGACCAAACTGGACATGTTTTTCCCCCCTGTGCAATATCAGATGGATGACATCAAAAATAATTTCACTTAAAAAAAAAAAATCCTTCTAGACTGTTACACCTAGGCACAATCAAGAATAAAAGGTGCTTGGTGAAAAATTCAAATGTATTGTTCAAAAGTCAGTCAGGCTTTTTTTTTTTTTTTTTTGGTATGCATACTGAAGAGACTCTTAACAGGCTTCCCTAATATAGCTCTCTCAATATTCAATTACAGAAAGCAGGTACAAATGGGATAAAAGAAATGGTTATTAAGTGTGCAGGTTCCTAAAGTGCTTATTTTAGCTTGCGGTGTTTCACCTGGATTCTATTCACAAACTAATCCAGCTAAATAGTATTTAAAAAAATGAAGTCACTGTGTTCTATTAAAGGGATAGTTCACCAAAAAATTATTACAATTCTGTTATCATTTACTCACCCTCATGCCATTCCAAACAAAAAATAATTCTGTCCCTGTATTGAAAGTACATACCGCCAAAACTTGGATGCTTCAAATAGTTTATAAAGACATTTAAATCATAATACATTACACAAAAAAAAGCATTATTTTAATACTTTGTACTGTTCCACTTATAAATATATGTACTTAAAAAAAAATAATAAAAATCATAATTTAGAAGTAATAGGCTAACAGTCGTATTTGACAGCCTACATCCTGCACTGCTGTTATTTAGGTTAAAATGTATAAATACTCAGTACATATCAAGTGATCTGTAATAACAGACAAAGCAATAGTGACCCAAATAAAAAACAGTTACTCACACTTGTGTGATGTAACATTACTGTTGGATCCAATATAGTCGGCACACAGCCTCGTCTTTTAGTTTCAGTCTTTCTGAAAATTCTGCTTTGAATTGTGCTTTGTTTGTAAACGAATCCTATAACAACATAACAACCCTATAACAACATAATAATCCTATAACAACAGCTGCAACAGTATGAATGTCGAGAAATGTCGAGAAAAGCGAAAACTCGCTTTTGCGTTGGCTTTTGTTTTTTAGTTTTTGGCATTTTTGCCTTTATTTGATAGGGCAGTATTTAGACAAGAAGCGAGGTGGGAGAGAGAGGGGAGGGGGACGGGATCGGGAAGGGTCTGCGAGCCAGGACTGGAAAAAGGGACGCCTGAACCCGAAGTGCAACGGCGCTACATGTCACAGCGCATTGGTATTTGAAGTTAACGGGGCAAAGAATGTCGGTTCACAACAATAAAATAAAAGTCTATCTACCACCTTCTCCATTTCTTCTTGTTGTTCTTGTTGTTATGGAAACAAAAGGGGTCTTGGCGCATAAGGTGCTTGACTTTTTTTTTTTTTTTTTTCAGAAAAGTTGAACTTTTTTCAACTTGGTAAGATGCTATGAGCTGCAGAAAAAGACGCTGGCTGTGGTGTTAAAAAAAGCGTTCAGAACTTTTTTGAAAACACGGTTTACTCCATAGGATTGTAATGTAAAAACAGACACTGGCAGTTTCAAAAAAGATGGCAAGTGTGAACATGGCCTTATGTGTCAAAAGATTAAGGGGATTTTGATTTCTCAGTTCATGACCCATTTAAATATAAATCACTGCACATACATATAGCACATAAAAAGTGGTAAACTCCCACTCAGCCATATTGATTGATGCACAAGAACCAGTGATGGGCACGTTACTTTAAAAAAGCAATTAGTTATAGTTACTAGTTACGTCTCACAATTAGTAACTGAGTTAGTAACTGAGTTACATCATTATAAAGGTAACTAATTACCAGGGAAAGAAACTATTGTGTTACTTTAAAAAAAAAAAAAAAAAATCAAATATGCCTAATACTTTAATGCCCCCAATATTATATACACTGACCAAAAATATAAACGCAACACTTTTGTTTTTGCCCCCATTTTTCATGAGCTGAACTCAAAGATCTAAGACTTTTTCTATGTACACAAAAGGCCTATTTCTCTCAAATATTGTTCACAAATCTGTCTAAATCTGTGTTAGTGAGCACTTCTTCTTTGCAGAGATAATCCATCCACCTCACAGGTGTGGCATATCAAGATGCTGATTAGACAGCATGATTATTGCACAGGAGTGCCTTAGGCTGGCCAGAATAAAAGGCCGCTCTAAAATGTGCAGTTTTATCAGACAGCACAATGCCACAGATGTCGCAAGTTTTGAGGGAGCATGCAATTGGTATGCTGACTGCAGGAATGTCAACCAGAGCTGTTGCCCGTGAATTGAATGTTCATTTCTCTACCATAAGCCGTCTCCAAAGGCGTTTCAGAGAATTTGGCAGTACATCCAACCGGCCTCACAACCGCAGACCACGTGTACCCACACCAGCCAAGGACCTCCACATCCAGCATCTTCACCTCCAATATCGTCTGAGACCAGCCACCCGGACAGCTGCTGCAACAATCGGTTTGCATAACCAAAGAATTTCTGCACAAACTGTCAGAAACCGTCTCAGGGAAGCTCATCTGCATGCTTGTCGTCCTCATAGGGTCTGGACCTGACTGCAGTTTGTCGTCGTAACCGACTTGAGTGGGCAAATGCTCACATTTGATGGCGTCTGGCACTTTGGAGAGGCGTATACGACAGCGTGTTCCAGTTCCTGCTAAATCCAGCAACTTCACACAGCCATTGTAGAGGAGTGGACCGACATTCCACAGGCCACAATCAACAACCTGATCAACTCTATGTTGTCTATCTCTATGTTGTGTTTATAATTTTGGTCAGTGTATGTTAAATGAATGAAATGGACACTAAATAGAATGAAGTATTACTATAACACATTGTACATGAATCTACACTATTTTAATGTTGCTGTGGGACAATGTGAGAGACACCTATCAAATTCAATAAATTATTGTAAATATTATCAACCCTCTATAGACACCGTGGCAACAGAATCACCATTGGCTAGTAAATTTTTGATAATTTAGCATTAAACTTTAGTAATTAGAATAACCATGTATGAATGCATATTTGTCATGTTGCCTAAACTTAGGACTGGTGATGGTGCTTAAGATATTGTTTGTAATTTAGTGTTTCTATAAAAAAGGGGAAAAACTAAAAATAATACTGACAAGATAACAAAACTACTACGAAGGATAAATGAGCTGCTGGGTTCATAAAAATTAATCACATTTTCTGCATTCGCTCGAACTGATTTGCTGAAATCAAAACAGGGATAATAATAGGTGAGTGCCAGCCAATGAGATTTGCACATTAGTTCTGCTTACTACTGGAGAAACCATCAGTTCTTAAAAGCTGAATAATTCTAAAGGAACGTTATTTTGACAGGAAAATAAAACAAAGAATATTGTTTACATGTAGCGCATCAGTTCTGCATGGTATAAGACTCTCTCACTCTGTATCTTTCTTTGCGTGTGTGTGAGACAAAGTGACAGCTAGCCATGTGCCTTCACACTAGAGTTTACGGTTCATCAAATACAGGTACCCTGCGCATCCATTCAGATGAACTGAAAAATAAAATTATAATAAATTATAGTAACACCGCATTTTATTGTCAGTAACGGTAATGGCGTTGAAACGGGGGAAACAGTAATTCGTTTAATTACTGGTTACTGAAAAAAATAATGCAGTTAGTAACAACGTTTATTTATAACATTGTTATTCCCATCACTGTCAAGAATAAACCTCACTGGCTTTAAATCCCATGTCATGTGAACTTCCTGTGACCATATTTGATGTGCTCTGTTTTTCATCTATCAATGTTTATGTATGAATAAGCCAAATAAACAGGGAAAAAAAGTGATTTCAATCAGGAGAGACCTAGAATTCAGACCTTTAAAAGAAGACTTTTAATTATTTAATTCTACCTCTAGAATATTTGTCTATAAAGTGACGAACAAGCAAATATTGTGCTTTCGTCATTAAAGTGCATGTTGCCACTGTACACGCTACACAAGTCAAAATATCAGCCAGAACTGTTAAATGACTTGTCGAGAAAATGTAAGCTTTACCCTTTAGCAGGCAGTTATTGGCGCGTGTCAGCAGTGTCAACACCTTTATCACGAAGTGTATGAGGAGTGAAGTGGAACTCAATCTGCTCCCCAACCCGGCAATTCTATGACACACCTTCGGTGACCTCATCTGAGAGGGTCTGCACAGTCATTTGGCCATAGACCTACGGCCACCATAAAGAATTGTCATGACAGAGACTTTGCACTTTTGTACATGTGTACCACAATCGCAGATAAATGACTTTTAGGAAGTTAGAGCAGAAAGTGGCAACAGGGAAACAGCAAAGTTTTCTGCACTTCTAGTTGCTAGTTGAAAATGCCAAACACTGTAAGAGCAGTTCAATAGTCACTTAAACAGACCTTTACCTAGCCTCAGCGTTCATTGTGGTTAATCAATCTGCTTTGTCTTCACCATGTTTTGGCATCCCATAGGTAAGGCAGTTTATTTCTAATTCGGACAAGACAGAATGCTGCATTAAGACAGCATGAACAAATTATGGTTAGCTTGAAAACAATGCTCCAGACCTTAAGCCTTGATTGCTATCTGACCATCCTTTATTAAGGAACAATAGCCTTTCGCTTCACCTGTGACAGGCAATAGAATTCTTTTTAGCAACAGGCTTTGTGAGAGAAGGCGGCATTGACAGAGAAGAGCAACCCTTGGTTTCGCTGTATACACACATTTAGGCTGTCATTTGACCGTAAAGCATTTCTGAGACTTTTCCGGTTTTCAGTAGTATGTCAAGCAGCTCTCTTAGCTTTGATTTAGTAAAATAATTAAAAACTCTAGGCTAAAACTGCAAGCTCTGCAATATCTGCTAAAGGGTTCCTCTGCTTTATTGCCTGTAAGACTTCTCGATGTAATTCCCAGGTAGCCCATTTTATTCCAAGACGCTCTTCAGGAAATTAACCTTTAAATGTGGGTGATGGACTCTCACTCCATTACACACTGTGTAATGGGAGGTTTGTTGCAGTGCAACTTTAAGGTGTGTCTTAATGCATTTGTGCGATTTTAGGATGTAGCTGAGAAGCTAATGATCATGAGCACCCAGAGATGTTGAGGTGAGCAAATTTGTGGCTTTTTTGAATTAGCTTTCCATCTTGTAAAATGAATACACATAGAAATGCACAACTAAACATAAAGCGGATAATTACCACCATTTGTCATATTTGTGGACTAGAATGGCTGCTGGTTGAATTCACCAGTCAGCAAATGGGGAAAAAAACTCTTCTGCTTCATAACTGTAATACAAGGGAAGATACAAATCCTAGGTAAGAAGTGAATGATAATTTATGCTAGAAAGCCTGTCCGGCTTCTTGAAATGCTGAAACTCTTTGTTCTTTGCTCACACGTTCTTTATTCCCAAGTAGGTTTTGTTCCCTTCCGCTCATCTTATCTGAGCCAAAGTTTCAGGAACTTTTATTACAGAAACTGGGGCAGGTAAACTTACATTGTCCTGTCGCTTAGCTCTCTTTATATAGCATCAGCCTTGCTGAGAATATAGATCAGGTTGCAGTGAAGTGTTCGCAGTGGCCTTCTGTCCTTGAGAGGCTGTTACAGAGATATCCTTAACAAAACTCTTGGAAATTCACATCCAGCAGAAAAGATTTAAGACCTATTGCTTACTTTTGCATGTTTACTACGTTGTACTAAAGTGTTGCTTCACAGCAAAGAACAAAAACATATAGCCTACAGTTAGCAAAAAGTAATTACATTGTGAATTCTTTATTAACTAATGGAGGGATTTACAATTTTTCTTATAAAAAGTAATAAAGATTTGCAAAAAGACTATAGCTGTACTGATTATAGCCTTACAGCCCTTTCACACCATAACTGAGTATTACATGCAAACACCAGAAATGGAGATGCTCTAGAGGGTAATAAACAGCGATGAGCCATTACATTATAACCACCCCCAGCCTAAAGCAATGAGCGTACCTGGCAACCGAATGCTACCACAGGTGCAGTTCACAGAGCAGTATATATTTCACACAAGGAGCGGTTTTCGTTTAGTAGAGTGTTCGGTGTCAGAATGGGAAAAGCTGCCGATTTATCGAAGTTTGATGAAGGACATTTCGCAGTTCGAAATTTTAATCCTCCTTGCGGGTTGTTCATGTGCCACTGTAGTGAGTACGTATCAAAAGTGGTGCACAGATGGCCAAACACCAAACTCTTCACCAGTCGTGTGGTTTCCGCAGCTTTTTGATGCCAGAGGGAAGACTGTCGCATATTGTTCACAGTGACTGGAGGACCACAGTGCGACAAATCACCAGCCTAGCTGGGTCCCCATGTTAACTGCACGTCATCACCAGCAATACATGAAATGGGCCTAAGAGATTTGCCGGTGGATGATTGGAAGAAATTATCTGGTTTGACAAATCAAGATTCCTGGTGCATCCCATCAACGGCCAAGCACTGATACACTGATTACCAAAAGAGGCTGTGGCACCTGGATGCACTGTTGGGTGGACACAGGCCAGTTGTGGGCGAAATTTTCTTGGGTTTTCTTTAGGCCCCATTATCCCAATAGCACAATCCCTGACAGCTGTCAGGTATCTGAACATCATTGTGGACCAAGTGCACCCATTCAGGGCAACTGTGTTCCCTGCCGGTGATGGCCATTACCAACAGGATAATGCACCATGTCACACTGCCAGAATGATCAAGGAGTGGTTTAAGGAACATTATGGTAAATTTCTGTTAATGCCTTGACCTCCAAATTCACCCAGTTGAACATTTGTGGTTTAAGTTGGACAAGTGGGTTTGTGCTACATTACCACTACCCCACAATGTACAGGAACTGGAGGACATGCTGTTGACATTATGGTACCAGATACCCCAGGAGACTAAGGATGCGACAATAAATCAATGCAGATTCAAATTGTTGATCGATTCTGAGATTGTCCGTATACATTGCGGTTCTGAGCTTAGGTTTAAACAGCAGATGGCACTGCATGCTTCAGAAACAGCTTGTGCTTGCTTCCAATTCCTTACACACACTTGAAATAAAATAATCATTCATAAAGTTCGAAAAGGTTGACATGGTGTTCACATTGGGCTTGTGTCATTAAAGCATTCTGAACCAAGGTGCAAGTACATTTAATCACTTATATGACCAGAGCTGGCACTTCCATCCAGGGGGGTCAGGAGGTGAACAAATAATGGTGGGAGTCAGGTTTCGGGTGGGAATTTTGCAATCTGTGATTGCGTGCAGTTGCTGATGCTCCCTAAAGCATGTAATCGCTTTTGTATTTGCACTGTTTTTTTCGGCTTCACTTTCACATCAACAGTAATTTGTTTGAGGGTGCCAAGACCCACGAATGCCCCCCACCCTGTGTTCATTCATGTTTGTTTGTTAACTTACAAATACATGCAATATTGTTGACTGTTATTTTGTGTCAGTTACTGCATTTGTTGTTGTTTTCTATTTTCAAAGACAACTACATCAGTTATCATTATTATTACAAATATAATATATTTTTCTGCATTTATAGTCCCCATTAGCTCAACCAAGTGTCATTAGAAAAAGAACAAAATTAGAAAAGTTTTAATAAATTTTATTTGTTTCATTTAATACATTTAAATGAAATACAAATACAAATATATATATATATATATATATTTATATAAAAATATGGTCATTATGGTTTTACCAGGTTTGAGTATTTCCACATACATTAACATTCCACATCCAAAACTAATGCTGACATACTGAACAGTATTTAAATGTAGTATTGCAATGATATTTTTCTATGGTTATTTACACTGGGGACAAGTATTTATTAAAACAAAAAAATCACTATCAATCATAACAATCGATGCATCAGCAGTCAACAAATTGTTAAAATAAGATTTAAAGGTGCAGTGTGTAATTTTTAGCGGCATCTAGCGGTGAGGATTCGAATTTCAACCAACAGCTAAGTCCCCCGCTCACCCCGCCCTTTCGAAACGCATACAGAAGCTACGGAAGCTGACACAGGACAAAAATGTCGTCGTCTGTTACACCTGACAGTAGCCAATCAAGCGATGAGGTTTCTGTACAAAGGTAAGTCAAAGAATTATATTTACTTAATTATTCAGTAAACCAATATGTTATTGCGAATATTATTGTTACTCAATGATCATTGTCTCAGGTTTATTCGCTGACTTTAGTTAGATTTTTTGTATGACAGTTAGTAAGGTTGGGCGACGTCTACCAAATTGGCATCGGACGAAGTCTACAGTGAAACATCATGATGAAAAGTGAAATGCAATCGTGCATACGAAATCAGTTTCAATGCCATGCACATTACTAGTGGCCCCCTGATACCTGCAGTTTATATACAATATAATTACATAACGATATAACTACGAGAGAAACTTCTTCGCGCGCATTTCAACGTGGTGACGACGCGAGCGGCCTCTTAAAACACCAACGAAGAAGTAGAACAACGTACTGACGAAACGCTCTCTGTAGAAGTTTGTCTGTTTAGGGCTACTATAGAAACATGGCGGCACTAAATGGCGACTTCCGTGTAAGGGGACCCGCGGTGTATGTAGATATAAATTGCTCGTTCTAAGGTTATAAAATCATAACGGCTTATTATGTAAGGTCTTTACACACCTCTAAAAACATAGTTTTGTATGTTATATTGCATTTCTGCCAATAAATTCTCCTATATATTTCACACTGCACCTTTAAAGTGGACCAGACTTTGTCTGGACAGATGACTTTATGTGGACAGATGAGACAAAAGTAGAGCTATTTGGTAAAGCACATCATGACACTGTTTACAGAGACAGAAATGAGGCCTTCAAAGAAAAAAACACAGTCCCTACAGTCAAACATGGTGGAGGTTCAATGTTTTAGGGTTGCTTTGCTGCTTCTGGCACTGGATGCCTTGACTGTGTGAATGGTATCATGAAATCTGATGATTACCAAAAAATGTTGGGGTGCAACGTAATGGCCAGTGTCAGAAAGCTGCGTCTCCACCGGAGGTCATGGGTCTTCCAGCAGCAATGACCCGAAACACACTTCAAAAAGCACTCAGAAATGCTTACAAACAAAGTGCTGGAGAGGTCTTGAAATGGCCAGCAATGAGTCCAGATCTGAATCCCATAGAACACCTGTGGAGAGATCTCAAAACAGCAGATGGGAGAAGGCATCCTTCAAATCTGAATGAACTGGAGCAGTTTGCAAAAGAAGAGTGGTCCAAAATTCCGGTAGAGAGGTGTAATAAACTCATTCATGGTTACAGGAAGCGACTGATTTCAGTTATTTTTTCCAAAACGGGTGCTACCAAATATTAAGTTAAGGGTGCCAATCATTTTGTCCAGTGCATTTTTTTGGATTCTGTGTGGAACTGTATCAGAATTGACTTTTCTTCTCTCAAGTACCAAAGCATTTGCAACTGCAACAATTTTCTGTGAGAAGGGTTGCAATTTCTGACAGAATTGCAAGGGTGCTGATATTTTTGGCCATGACTGTACATGTAAATTTAACAGAAATGAAGCAGACCAGGTCTCCAACACTTAGTTTAGACCATTGCCATTTTACCTTTTCATATTTACTAAATCTGTATTAACCTTGTGGAAGAAAATATATATGGACAGGGGAAATGTAATCTGTTCATGCTGGAGTTTCCAAAGAGAGTTACGGATCTGCTCTAATTCACCTCTGCATAATATCATGATCTGTTGATTAACACTCGCCACGTCCCTTGAGCCTGAACTAACTCCACAATCAGGGAATGAGGCTTATGTTGCAGCCTGGCACAAGGTCATTCCACCCCTGGCTGCTGAAAATGTAAGAGGGCCCCCTTGTGCAACATTGAGGTCTCATTTGCTGGCTGCATTATCTCAGTGTTAAAATCCCTTGCCTAGTTAGCATTTGCGATGATGGATGGCATTGCACTAACCGAGCCTACATCTTTCTCACCGAACATCTAAGAGCCTTGGAGTCTGATGATAGATTACTATTGCTTTATCTTGTACTGATTATTCCTGCCTGTGACATGAAGAGAGGCTGATATTGGTAAGTGGTCTAGAGTCGTATTACGGGTACAAATGGCTTTATTATGCAAGGCGAGTTGTTTGTCATTGTTTGTAGCGTTGGCTGTGTTCAGCTGTACGCGTTTAGGTTTTTCACTCAGTTTAAAATGAAATGTATTGGACATCATTGCTCTTGATAAAGAATGAGAGACGTATTTTCATTGTGCTTCCTAATAAGCATTGACTTTTCTTCTTTTCAGGACGAAATGGCAAAGTGTTGAAAATGTTTACTATAATATGTGTCAAAGCTGTGCAGACAGAGTGGGCGTTTGATTACTCTATCAATAATTTATTAGATACCTTCATTCTTGGTGCCCTGCCTGAAGCCTGATAGTTTTATTGATTAAAAACTGTACGCAAGCACAGATAATTTTGCACTTTTTTGTGGTCAGTATATGCATTCATAATTTAAACAAGTGTCACAAGCAATATAACATGAGAAATTAGAAAATTAAAAAAATAAAAAATAAAAAAATAGTTGGTTTCGTTTGATCTCTCTATTGAAAAATGTATTTCTCATTTTTCTAAAGAAACATTGTCCAACGGCGACACCAGCAGGTAAACGTTACAGCAGGAGTTTGCATCTCTCTCACCTCCCCTGAGCCCATTGAGTTTTAATAAACCCCTTAAAGCATCTGGTGACTTTGGTGGGGGGTAACTGAGAATGAATGGGGGAAAGTCACGTGAGAGGAGGCAATGCTAATGATTGACTTGTTATGTTTGGCTGTGATTGGTTCATGCATTAAATCCCGCCTCTTGTGTCCGTGCGCATTCCGCGCTTGTGAATCAGTCTGAATGAACAATATAATGGTGTTAATGGAAAGACTAATTTAAAAAAAATAAGTAAACAACTCACACACTTAGATGCAACCACTTTGCTATGTCAAAATAAGACTTAAAACGACATGAAAACATGATCTGTGGGAGTTTTTAGTGACTAATCAGCTTGGTGAAATGTAAGTAAATCTCTTTGTCTGTGACCAATATTTACCAAGCTTTGATGACTGATGATCTGAAAATTTCAAAAATAGTTAAAGGGCACCTATTATGCAAATTCCACTTTTACATGGTGTTTGAACATAAATGTGTGTCCCATTAAACCAAATCAGACTCACTTGCATGCCGTTTTGATTTTCTAAGCAATGTGACATCACATTGCTTAGGCCCCGCCCATGGCAGCTGAACAGTCCTGCATTGCCATAGGTTACGTCCTCAGCAGTTGTTTGCTGTCCTCCATTAACTGTTAAAAAGAATAGCTGAACATAAGTTCACAAATTAAATATATTGTTAAATTGTTATTATTTTGGAATAAATGTAAAATGCTTAAAGAAGTCATCAGATGCCCATTTTCCACAAGTTGATATGCTTCTTTAGGGTCTTAATGAAAAGTCTATAACATACTTTTGTTAAAATTCTTCATTGGTAGTGAAAAACCACACCCTTTTTACCTCGTCAAAAACAGCTCTGTTCACAGTGACTTGTTTCTCTGCATGTCCTTTTAAATGATAATGAGCTCTGCTCACCCCACCCCTCTCTTCCGTGGAGTGTCGGGCATTCTCTGACTGTAAACCATTTAGCCACAGAACTTGCTAAGTAGCACATTATTAGGAAATGTGATTTGCAGTAGGGTTGGGGGCGTCATTGTAAATTATTCGCGTTTTCAGTGGCTCAGATGTAAATGGAGTAAATGATGACTGCTTTGTTCATTATTACATCCAACAACAGAACACCTCAATCACTTAGGAGACATTCTTGTCTACCCCTGCTCCGGCATCGAAACAATGGCGGACAGTTTACAGCTCACTCAGGACGGGTCTGTGCTAAAACAAACGTATCAGTCAACAGTTGTGGGAGGGGCTTGTGCAGAACTACATCGCTCTGCCAAGTATCTCAGAACAGCTTGATCTGAGATCAAGGGGATTAAAAAAAAAAAAAAAACACTGGGTGGATTTTTATCATTATAGGGTGGTTGTGTACACACACTGCCAATGCACATTTCATGTAAAAGTGAATTTTGCATCCAATGACCCCTTTAAAAACACTGACTTGATGAGATTAATTTATTCAAGACCTGTGACCGGTAGTGTATAGCATGTCATGCTTGTTCTACAACAGTGTTAATTTCGTTAACAAAGAAGGTTAGGTATAGGGTCACCAGATGTCCCGTTTTTCCCGGGAGTCACAATTCGTTGTCGATTAACTTAAAGTTAGAGAAGGCGGGATAGGCGGAATCACGGTGATAGACACACACCAGAAATGATCTCTCTCGCTCAGGCTCCACTTCTTAATTTCTCAGACAGCGCACGATCTGTTCTCAGTGCTCAAATATGCACATAGCAGTTCAAATGCCGTGTGGAGTATCTCACGTAAATACAGTCCGTTATGGTTTAAGTAAACATAAACAGGTGGGTGAAAACTAAATGTGTCAGTATTACATGCATGCCTTCCGTCTTAAAGGGACAGCATTCCTATTTAAATATCTATCTGTCATTAATGTTAACCAACAAAAGATGTTAAATAAATGTATAGCCTACATGTTAATTAAACTTACTGTATCTGAAAAATGAGTTTAATTTGTATCTTTGTATCTTGTATCTTCTTTTTCAAAAATTATAAAGTTTATATATAGGCATATATGTATAAATGAACAACTATGATTTCTATAAGTACTTCTTTTTCACTACTGTTAAAGGGATAGTTCACCCAAAAATGAAAATTGTCATCATTTATTTAAGTTTTCCCAAATTCAACCCTTGATTCAAATTTATCATAAGCTTTGATTTGGTCTAAAGAATTAATGATTATTTTTGTTTAAAGACTAAAATAGCTACCAAAATAAATGTTGGTAACTGCAGTTTGACTAAAAGCAATGACTAAAAGTTGACTTTTCGTCAACTAAAACTAGATTAAAACTACAAAAGACTCAAATTACTAAAATGTGACTAAGACTATTAAGCATTTTAGTCGCAAGATAAAGACTAAGATTAATCAAAAATGCCTGTCAAAATAAACACTGGTCTACAAGACTGTTATGTTTATGAAAACAGGTTATAAAGTTTCAACTTGTTTCTGTCATACAAATTCCCTCACAATATTTAAACAGTAGAGACAATTCCAATCTAAAATGATCTTAATCTTTGGTCACTTCATATGCTAGAAAGTCCTTGACTAAAATGTTACTAATAAAAAAAGTACATAGTAGTACTTTTTTTTCTGTTGCACATTATAGTCCAAGGCTCTTGTTATTTTATGAGTGCTTTTTATGCACAACTTAGATAAGTTTTCCTTTGGGAAACATGCTGTAGAGATTAATTGCAATTTATGTGCTACTGAAGTTCCACTTGCTGCTTCTGAATACCCGGCACAGGGCCGCTGTTCCAGGACATGATTTTATAAAGCAAACATAGGTGAGATATGTAATTAACAGAGTCATAATTAACAGAAGGATCTAAACAGTTGCCATGAATTTATTCTCGGATCCAGAACAATTTGCCATTGTAAGCAAACAAAACATCTAGCAAGTCCACAGGCTATGAGGCATTTGAATCCACAGGTAAACAAATCAACTTGGGATTAATGGTAAAGCGAGATTTAAATTCTGTTTCAAATAGGCTTTTATGCACACATTAGATTTAATGTTTTACGTACATCAGACTGTTGGAACCATCTGGTTTTACAACGACAGTGTCACTAACATCACGCTTTCAATTTTTAGAGGGACGGTCCAGGTAAATGCAGCTGTGACTGTTATATCTGTTCTAGCTTTTACAATGATAGCACCCCATTCATATCTCTCTCTGGAGTCATTTTAAAAGAGTACATTGTGTCAGAAAGTAGTTTCAATGCAAATGGGGCCTCAGTGAGATGAATAGCACAGATGCAGGAATCAGACGCACCGCTGTGATTGTCACATAGCTAAAGATTACCATCCTGTCTGAGTCATAAAAAAAAATATCCATGGCCTTACAATCCAGCAAAACTTTATCTGTTGAAAACCCAAGACTGCTGAATGTCTACTTCCTTTTTTCACCCATAGACAGGCCTCTATGCATAGCCATTGTTAACTTCCCAGTACATGATGCAAATTCACAGAGGAGCTGCTAGAGTGTATTTCATCTTTACAATTGCAGGTGTTCACTTTGTCGCTGGAAATTATAGCGTATCGAACACTAGAAGGAGAAGTAGAGGAAAGAGAGGGTAGAAAGGGAATTTGGTGTGTGTTTGAAAGCGAGTTATGGTTGTTTTGTTGTAGTAGCTTAGTGTAATCCCCAGGAACAAGACTTCTTGTTTCTCTCATCTACCAAAAATCAAGACTAGAACAAGACCAGCTATGTCAAGTATGCCAACGTAATCTTATAAGAATTCATAGGTATTTGACATAAAGTGTGCTTCTAGAATGTGAATTTTCATCTGTATGCAGAGACATTGAAACGTAAATTATTTACATATTGACAGCATCTAAACAACATATGAAAAAAACTTTAGAGATGTACTAATGCCTAAAACCCGTTTTAGGACACAGAATATTGAACTGAAATTAGCAAGTGGACTTTATAATATTTAGTTTTTTTTTTGTTTGTTTGTTTTTTTTTTTAAGGAATCACCTTTATTTAGCATATTTACCTAATTATTTACCTAATTTAAAATAAGTTTCATTATGTACTGAGATTTCTGATGTCGTATTTAGATCATTTCCACCCAAGCCTAACTTCTAAGATGTTAAAATGATGAAAATTTCATTAAAAATATATATATATATATATATATATATATTGTTTAACTACTTACTTATTTGCTTCAGGACAACTGCTGCTAAAAAATGACAAATGCAACATAAAATGATCACAAATATAATAAATCTGTTTGTTTGTTGTATTGCAAGCCTTGCAAAGCCATAATGTAAGTCTTTATGCATAAGAATAATCATCTATTTTCATTTCAATTGTTGCATTCATTTAAATGCACAGTGTAAATGTTTTTTTTTTAAATAAAGTTATATTATAAAATTATATTATATTATAATTTAATGTGTCCTTGCTGAACCAAAAATACATTTCAAAAAAAAAGAAAAAAAAATTGTTCCTATATATGTGACCCTGGACCACAAAACCAGTCATAATGATCTTTTTTTTTTTTTTTTTAAATTGACATTTATACATCATCTGAAAGCTGATAAATAAGCTTTCCATTGATGTATGGTTTGTTAGGATACAACTATTTGAATATATGGAATCTGAAGGTGCAAAAAAATCAAAATTTTGAGAAAACCGCCTTTAAAGTTGTCCAAATGAAGTTCTTAATAATGCATATTACTAATCAGAAATTAAGTTCTGATATATTTACAGTAGGAATTTTACCAAATCTCTTTATGGAACATGATCTTTACCTAATTTCCTAATGATTTTTGGCATAAAAAGGGTCACATATATAATTATAAAATGCAACTACAGAAATTTGTTTAAATTGGCATTAGTTATGAATTCTTAAAGGGTTAGTTCACCCAAAAATTCCAAAAGCCTGACATAAACCCAGATGTGTCACATGGATTATTTTATCAATTTCCTTAATACCTTTCTGGGCTTTGAACATGGTAGTTGGGTTGCTGTTTATGCAGGGTCAGAAAGCCCTCAGGTTTAATCAAAAATATCTTAACTTGTGTTCTGAAGATGAACAAAGGTCTTGGAAAGGCATGAGGGTGAGTAATTAATGACAGAACTTTCATTTTTGGGTGAACTATATAGAGATCAGGCTGCATATATAACAGTGCTACCATTCTGAAGCATACTGCTTAGCATTTAGTACTCTTGCAAATTCAAACATCTTTCCAAACACAATTTAAGGTAGACATTTAAGGTAAAATGACTCAATTAATGTCAAAATAAGCCCAGTTGTAAGTCATGTACAGCAGGTGCATTATTAAAATTTCCGGATGGACTGTGCATGTGGGTGTTGGTTTAATATTAACATCCTGTCTCATGGGCAAGCGCAATATTTCTGTAATTAGAGTTAGAGTTGCAGCACATGTCCTATTCGAACTTAGTGGCTGTTCTAGAGCATACTGTTCAGATCTCGAGGTAACAGTGAGGAAAAATGCAAAGATGTGACCTTGGAATGGAACCCTATGAGATCTACATTTCCCCATGTATTGCACAGCTAATGCAACTAAATTAGTTCATCTCATAGCAAATACATAAAATGGGTGTTAATTACTGCTGAAATTAGATTGGTTTGGAGGGGGGGTGGGGGGTTGGAAGTGAAAGATGTTGGGTTTCCTTATTAGTGATTGTGGTGGCAGTGGAAGTTATGCATTACCCTCCGAAGGATTTTCATTTTCACATTCATCCCGTCTGGATAAGTGACAGAGCTGTTGGGAGTCTGCATGAGTGTATGTGTGTGTGTGTGCGCGCTGAAGGGATAGGGATAGGTGTGCTTTGAGCGGTGTGATATAAAAAACAATCGCTTCATTATTCTGTTATTATCTTAGGCCATGGAAATAGTATGCGTGTGTATGTGTGAGTGAAGAGATACTGTAATGGTGTCTGCTTCCAAAGCCTAGTCTGACATTTCGATATCCGAAGCAGAGAGGGAAGCTGATAACTAGGCATTATGATGCGTGTGTTAGGCTTGAGCTGAAATCCTCCTGTAACACCAACGTATGAGAGACACAGGCGCTATGACAACAAGCCTGATAGAGCAGCCGCTAAACCTTTTTGTCTTTTTATGGTGAATTTTATTGCATTGAATACAAATCACAATGGGCCCTCAGTACAGCAGAGACAAGAATAAAAATCTAACATGAACAAAAGGTAACTCTGCAATGTGTGTAATCAAAATGAAAGTCATTCTAAAGATTCAGATAGTAGCCCACACTACTTTACTTTTAATCTGAAGCTGAATGTCACCTATAGCTGCAACAAGCACGTTTCTGAGCATATGGTGTAGTTATAACCTTCGAAATTTCTCTGAACTAAACTTTAGCATGGATTTAAAGAGTAGGGTTAAACACTAAAGACATTCAAAATTCTGAAGCAGAAATCGTAAAATATCCTTATGTCCTTAAATGTCCCAAAATATCCTTATTGTTCTTTCCAGTAAGAACATTTTGTATGGAGAGAACCTTGTTGACAAAATACTGTAGTACACTGGGGGGTAAAAAGAGGGGAAAATGACTTACAAATTGTAACATCTAAATTAACTGGATTTATTCAAGTCAAAAATACCATTTTAATCTAGCCAGAACAAACCAAATATATTTTATACCACCGAAGGTACTTTATAAGGGTTACTTAAGGTAGAAGTACAGTTGAGGTCAAAAGTTTACATCCCCCTTTTAGAATCATTAAAAATTTTAATTATTTTACCAAAATAAGAAGGATCATACAAAATGCATGTTGTTTATTTAGTACTGCCCTGAATAAGATATTTCACATAAAAGATGTTTACATATAGTCCACAAGAGAAAATAATAGTTGAATTTATAAAAATGACCCGGTTCAAAAGTTTACACCCCCTTGATTCTTAATACTGTGTTGTTACCTGAATGTTTTTTTTGTTTTTTTTGTTTTTTGTTGTTTTTTGTTGTTTTTTTGTTTAGTGATAGTTGTTCATGAGTCCCTTGTTTGTCCTGAACAGTTATACTGCCTGCTGTTCTTCAGAAAAATCCTTTAAGTCCCAAAAATCATTTGGTTTTCCAGCATTTTTGTGTATTTGCATAACCACCGCCTACCCATGAAATATGAACAGTCTGACCTGCCCACAAACACTTCCTCTAGTTAGTATGTTTACATCATGTTGAGAAGACGCTGTGTTCTGCGCTGTTAAAGCAGGTCTGTTTTGTTTTCATTGCTGAAAGATGATGATGTGAAGATTCTTTTTTTGTGAAAATTCTTTCTTTTTTCCACAATACCACAGCAATACAATCAAAGTTTTTGTTGTGCTCATCATTTTACCGAGGACTGCTTCTCTAATTATTTATCTTCTTAATTTTCTTTGTTTGAAAACCGTCTCCATATCAACAGCCTGTAAGTACGATTGATACACTATGTGTACATTTTCAACTAAATATCAAGTTTTTTTGTGCTAATATGTGATGAATACCTAGTGCAGCTTTAGGTTTCCAGGTAAACCACAATATTACTGTCTTGCTGAAATAGTTCTGATAATTTGCTGTGAACCCACTATTTCCTAAGAATGTGTCGATTAATGTAGACTGTCGATGTTCTAATTCGTTTAATAATAAAGAATGTAATTGTTTCATCAGTTAGCACTCGGCTAACGTATCCGCCATTATTGTTTTGTTAAGTGTTTGCAGTTCAGCACTTAATTTTAGCCGTGGGTACAATTTGCTTGCGTAATTGTTAAACAAAATGTTTTTATGTCATTTTAAGAACAGATTGGAGCACTATATTTTTTTCATTCTCAGGGTTGCCAGGTTTTCACACACACACACACACACACACACACACACACACAAAAAAAAAAAAAAAGAGCCCAATTGTATTTTGAAGGGGGTCCTCTGTTAAAAATCGTGTTCCATGGTGTAAAACACATGCTTTTTGTTAGGGTTCCCCTGATAAATTCACATTACAGGGACTACATATGACGTTATTGGGGTCATTTCAAGCTGCAACATCAAAAACAACCACTGACTTGGCAACACAGATGGTAGCACTCGCTAACTTGCTCAAGTACTCCTCTCTGTACCAATTACAACAGGCTTGGTCAGCTGACCAATCAGAGCAGAGTAGGATTATGGAAGGGAGGGGTTTACAGACATTACGCTCAAAATTGATTTGAACAAATCATTTCGAAATAATTGACAAATGGCTCTATATAGAAATGTATATTCTGAGAAAACTGCATTTAATTGTCATGCATTTAAACCTGTAGGGGACTCCAACACAATAGGATATATATATAAGTATTATTATTATTATTATTATTATTATTATTATTATTATTTAAGAGCAGGTTATATGTTATATATATATATATATATATATATATATATATATATATATATATATATATATATATACACACACACACACACACACACACACATATAACCTATATAACATATAACTTGCTCTTTAATAAGAAGAAGAAGAAGAAGAAGAAAATAATGCTCTTTAATGACGCCAAGGTGAAGGTTTTTTGGTACTATCAGATCAAACCACCATGTTTCAGAATGAAACCCTGACACTATCACAAATTTTAACACGAATTTATATAAACAAGCCACAGTCTTGTGTGTTTTCCATCCCCTTTTAACATTCTGTGAGTCAAAGGGGGCAAGATGATGTTTGGATTGAGGTTGCTCTTACAACAGTGGAGAAAAAAGCTTCTGAGAGAAAGAGTGCTGACGTGTAGAGGATGAAGTATTTATATTCAGTGATTTTTCTCTTGACAGTCTTTGGATTTTACACCTGTGGCAGTTACAACTATCAGTTTTAAAAAAGCAGAAACACTATGTTTTCTTTCTTTCTCGACTCTGTTGCTACTTATTCATTCACATTAGTTACTTTTGGGAACCACAACTATATTTACTAACAGGTGACTCTTGAATTACCCTGAGGTTTACAAACTGTATTGTTTCATCAGTAAGTCACATTAGCACTCGGCTAACGTATTCACCATTATTGTTTTGTTAAGTGTTTGCAGTTTAAAAGCTTAATTTTAGCTGTGAGTACAATTCGCTTGCATTAGTATTAAACAACATGTTTTTATGTCATTATTTTAAGAACAGATTGGAGCTCTATGATCTTGGCCAGCTGACCAATCAAAGCAGAGTAGACTTATCAAAGGGAGGGGTTTACGGACATTACAATCAAAACTGATTTAAACAAATTGTTTCGAAATCACTGACAAATGACTATGTATAAATGTATATTCTGAGAAAATGATCATGTTTTCTGACCTTAGATCCATTTAAACTTGTTGTAGGTGACTCCAACACAACATTAGGGCACTTAAAAAAATCATATGACGTCAAGCAGGTGAAGATTTTTGTGTACTATCAGATCAAACCACCATGTTTCAGAATGAAACCCTGAGACTGTCACAAATTTTATATAAACAAGCCACAGTCTTGTGTGTTTTGCGTCCCCTTTTAACATTCTGTGAGTCAAAGGGGGCAAGATGGTGTTTGGATTGAGGTTGCTCTTACAACAGTGGAGAAAAAAGCTTCTGAGAGAAAGAGTGCTGATGTGTAGGCGATGAAGTATTTATTTCCAGTGATTTTACTCTTGATAATCTTTGGATTTTACACCTGTGGCAGTTACAACTATCAGTTTCAAAAGGCAGAAACACTATGTTGTCTTTCTCAACTCTGTTGCTACATATTCATATCAGATCTTTTTTTGGGGAATCACAACCATATTTACTAACAGGTGACTCTTGAATTACACTGTCCATAAAACAGTTTAAAATAGTAATCAAAATCAAGCCTTTTTGTGTTCTTGCAGCAATTGTAAATATCACACAAACCATAGTGACAGTTATAAAACTGAATATCAGAAATGGCGACTTCCATTCCACTGGAAAACATCATCATTTTAATGTAAAATAACATGACATTCTCTCTTTGTATCTGCATTAGAAGTTACTTCATATCAATGTGGTTAAGAGGTTTCAGTCTTGTTAGATTGTCTGTAACTGGTTAAGGATGTCTTGAAATTATCCATTATTGTGTGTCTGTGTGTGTGAAGAGGTTTAATGGATCTGGGAAATAATTTTGTTCTCAGAGAAGAAAATCAAAAGAAAAGAAAAACTGCTTTTGTCCTGTCTTCCTCTTCATTACCGCAGTTATAACATCATCTTTCCTTCAGACTCAATTGATGACAGGTCAGACTGAGCAAGAAGACTATTGTTTCCAGATTAAAGGAATAATTCGCTCAAAAAGACAATTGTCACCATTTGTTCTCTCTCATGTTAAATCAAACCAGTAAAAGTGGATTTCTAAAGAACATTTTGGCCAATCTTTACTATAAAATCACAACAATGACATGACAAAAACCACCATATATAAGCATACAAATGTTCCATAACAACATGATCTCTCATGAGTATTTGTATGTATTATTTTTATTCAAGTGTGGTTCTGCCACATGTACATTTACTTATATTTGCATAGACATAGAAGCATACAATATTGAGCATCAATCAAAATGTATAAAAATGTATGTTTTGTACCTGTAAATGTTACATTCTAATACCTGCATTGTAACTGCACATTCCCCATTTCATATCGCTTTGTTAAAGCGGTGTCACAAAAGTTTATGACCCTGAAAGTCTGAAGGTCTTTGAGTCACTCCATCCAAAGCTGTATGAAAATCTATCATTTTCTCTTATAAAGTTCCTTGCCTGTTCCAAATGTAGCATTTGATCAATGAGATCTGTCAATAAGTGTTCTGTTACACCATGCAGTATTACAGCATTACTGTTCAGGTCAAATTATGAAGGTAGTCTCTCCAACGCAGGAATTTTTAGCCCTCCACAAGGATGTTAATCTCTTATTCTCAGGTTCCCTTCATGATATGTTCTTGTCACTGAAATGGATCAAGGCACTACAGGAAATTCTGAAAATAATGTTTTCATCAAATACAACTTTTCATCCCAGTATCTTGAGTTTCATTCCCCTCCATCTTCAAAGAGAAAGCGGAGAAAAAGTCACTCTGATATTCTGATATAATTCTGTGGTGCCAAATCTGGAGATGTGAGGTGTTTAATTTTGCCTTATGTAGTTAAAGCTTACATAGGCCATTTATCAGAAGGGCAGGAAACTGACCCCCTTTCTTTGAAGCAACATCAATTCCTGCTCTTTTTTTAGTGATGTGGCTCTTATCAATCATTTAGAGATGAAGCCAGCAGCAGGTATGCCGCGGGCCAAAGACACTCCAAGGATTTGACCTTCTCTTCTTTGGGATGTTCCTGGCCTTTCCGCAGTGTTCTTAATGGAATGCTGCAGGGTTCTTTTCAATAGCATGGAGAGGAAGACAGCTCTAATGCTGTGTTTTTGTGTCAGAGAGAGAGAGAAAGTGTAAGAGAGTCACAGTTAGAGAGAGGAAATAAGATAGAACTGGAGGTGTGGGACCACTGCTGTGACAGAACCTGTAGAACATCTGTGCTAATTTCACCTTTGGTGTAAGGAAGTGTAGCTTCCGGCTTCCTGAGAAAAGAATATTCTGTATGCAGATCACAGAGGCAATATTCCAGTGCTGGGTTTCCTGCAGCACTAGGTAAAACATTAGTCATAAGTAGCACTTAATCTCTACAGCACGCTTCCTAAAAGCACAGTATTCTAAGTAGCATGTAGAAATGTCTGTAAATTACTTAGGGCCTCAGGTCGCTCATAAGTCCATTAAATGCAACTTAAATTGATATATATTTTTTTTTAGCTTTCACATTTACTGTCATTATTTACTCCCCCTCGCATTGTTTCAAACCTGTATGATTTAATTTCTTCCGTGGAACACAAAAAGTGAATCTTTAAAGTATATCCTAGTCACTCTTTTCAGTATAAAATGAGTGAAAGCAGAGGCTCTCAAGCTACAAAATAAAAAAATTAAAAAAAAGTACCATCAACAAATTAGTCCATACAACTATATTCTAAATTCTCTGAAGTCATTTGATAGTTTTGTATGAGGAACAGACTGAAATATAAGAATTTAAGTAGAATGATGAATAACTCATCAGTTAATGTAGTTCATAAAGCCCATTCTAAACCATACTAATTCGTCTTTTCGAAACAGTTAACAGCCCACCGGAGTGAAAATTTCAGTCTGTTCACCACACAAACATATGGATTTGGAGATTTAATTTGAGGTTTGCAAAGATCTCTATTGTGGTTTCAAACCTTAAACGTGTTGCATGTGCACTATACGTAGACAATGACTATACTTTACTTAGATATGACTATACTTAGAACTGAGACTCAAACCCTTCCCATTATAATATGACGCTAAGTGGAACTTTGAGTAATTAGGATGGATGGATGGATGGATGGATGAATGGATGGTCAAGCAACCATTTTTACCGCTTGGACCAGTTGAGACAGATTAACCCTATAATCAAATTGTTCATTACATTCCATAGAGGAAAGGTTATAATGACTTTTATGATTATAATGGTTATAATTTGGAATTGGGTGAGTAAATAAATACAGATTTATCAATTTGAACTACTGAGCCTAACTTACATTATAGAGAAACTATATTACAGAACTTCACATGACAGAATATAAATAAAACATTCTTGTTGTTTTAGCAAAACTTAGTAGCAGATGCAGTAGCAGATCACTGCTACTCCAAGACTCATGGATTTCAACATCTTGTGAATGAAAGTAAATGAATATCATGCCATGCAGACAAAATCAAAGCAATACTACACATACATTTGAGGTCTTTATATATCCTGGTGGGGACTTAAACCTGAATACACACATACTCATGGGGACTCGTGTCATGGTGGAGACCTAAATTGAGGTCCCCATGGGTAAAAAAGTGTATAAATCATACAGAATGAGTTTTTTTGAAAGTAAAAATGCAGAAAGTTTCCTGTGACGGGTAGGTTTAGGTGTAGGGTTGGTGTAGGGTGATAGAAAATATGGTTTGTGCAGTATAAAAACCATTACGCCTATGGAGAGTCCCTACAAGGACAGCTGACCAGATGTGTGTGTGTGTGTGTGTGTGTGTGTGTTTTCTTGCTGAAAGGCATTTCCAATGCATCAATGAACCACTGAATTGCATCGTTTGTGAGTCAGAAGAACACTGACAGCAAACAATGCTGGCAGTGGTGAAGAATGATTAAGATCAAAATACTTGGCTTTGTTAAAATTTAATAGGATGTAACTGCACCCAACATTCTCCACAAGAATATTAAATGCTAAAATTAATATTCCCCTTCCATTTAGTTTTAGAAAACAGGTCATTTTGAGGATCTGTTTGAGAATTCCTTAACAATTTTTCTCAGTATATGTTTATACTGTGTATGTTTATGTGTATCTAAGCGTTTAATGTAGTATTGTTGCAAAACAAAAATTACCAAGATCACTGGATTAGCTCATGAGCACAAAGGTGAATATTATGAATAAATTAAAATGATATATTTATAGGTTTAATTTGAAATCAAACTAATGCATATCCAGTGAGCTAAGAAGAGTAAGAATTAAATTCAGTTCTCAGCAATAAAGGGAGGGTGCATACGTCTGGGTTATGACTGTAACCTTGGTTCCCTGAGAAAGGAAGCTGTGGCAAGCTGCTGTGTAATTGCATCTGAAGCATGTGTTGTATCATTCCAATCTCATTGGTGCAATATCTCAAAAAGCATGACAAAAGGTGTGCTGATCTACATAACATGCTATCTTCTTAGGAACTTTAGGCACATAACCTGGTGTAGTGTGAAGAATTGACTCCACTGGGAGCAAATTCAAGGCAGGGGGATGCAACAGACAGGGCCTGCAGATCTCCCACACTCTTAAGCGATGTAATAGCGAGCAAGAAAGCCATCTTGATAATCAGGAACTTTACTGATACTAATTACATAGGTTTGAAGAGTGCCAAGAATGGCCCATCTAGAACCACAGGCAAATCCCAGGCCAGAACTTACATGAACAGCAGGTCTTGGCTCTAAAGCACCACTAAGGAAGCTAGATACCAAAGGGTGTCTTCCTAAAGAATCATCACCCAAAGACGCATGGTAAGCAGCAATAGCGACTAAACCTTTAGCTTGGAGGGTCAACCCAGCAGCAAAATTATCCTGAAGGAACTCCTGCACTGAAACAATCAAGCAGATGATTGGGTCCAGCTGGCATTCTCTGCACCATAAAGTGAAGACCCTCACTTTTAAAGCACCATAAAGAGAAGACTCTCCACTTTAAGGCATACAGGTTCCTCATGCAGGAAGCTCTAGAGTTGGTTGAGAGGCTTAAGTTCATGAGTTAGAGGGCTGAAACAATCCTGGTGGGGGAAATGTATACATACATAGTCTTGGCCATGTCTGCATGGAGCTGGATGCATGAGGAAGAATCAGAGTGGACAGTGGGTCATCTCTTGAGTTGTAAACAAATCTACTTCTGCCTTGCCCCCTTGCTGATTTATATATGAGATTACCAACGTGTTGTCTGAAAAGACAATAACAAGATGGCCTTTGAGGTCTGGGAGGAAGTGCCTCAGCTCCACAAGACTTCATACAGACATAATCTCCAGGAAATTTATGTGCCATTTTGCGACAACTGGAGGCCCCTAGTACAGGTCGCTGGGACAAGAACCAAGGCTTCTTCCATATTACTGATGATGTGAAACTGATGATTCTTCAGACCAAGCTAGAATTATCTAGTTGTCAATATAACTGAATACTGAATTCTCAGAGTAAAATACAGATGGCATAGTTCTAAAACTGTACGTAACCTCCATCATTTTTGGAAGTACCTGTAAAAACCAGAGTCACTCTCGAGAAGAGGAACACACTTTATGGCCTCCTTGGTTAAGAGAGACAGAACTTCCTGCTCCAGCACCTGAGACTGCTTAGGGCTGACCACCATGGACAAAAATTTGCCAGTTTTCACACTGCCAAAAAGTCTACCAAGGAAAGGTAGCATCATGAGTAGTAAGCCCAATGCCCTGAAGCAAATGACAGCAAGGGAACAACTGCAGGTCAGTATTCCAGTGCTGCAACGAACCCGACAGACGGATTTGCTTAGGGCAACACAAAGAAGCTAGCACACTTTGTGCTAGTGTGGACCACTTCTCCTTGGAGGGGCCTCCCCTCAAGGACCTCTGGCATCAAGACCTATTCCACAAAGCCATCTTAGAAAGAATAACAGTCCTTACATCTGTCTTCCCCTAAGAAGACTTTGGGTGAGAAGGTACTCTCGGCCCCCAGTCTTGCTGAGAGCGGGCTCGAGAGGCAACACTCTTCTTTTGCTCTTGGTCGGTTCAAGGATCTTGTGAAAGTCTTGGGCTGATCCCTGCCAGCAGCCCTCTGGACCTGGGCCCAGCGAGGGATGAAACGTTGCAATACCCTACTTGCCTGCTAGCCTCCTGAAACCTCTCTACAACTGAATTGTGACCCTGGACCACAAAACCAGTCATAAGGGTCAATTTTTTGAAACTGAGATTTATACATCATCTGAAATTTGAATAAATAAGCTTTCCATTGATGCATGGTTTGTTAGGATAGGACAATATTTGGCCGAGATACAACTATTTGAAAGTCTGGAACCTGAGAGTGCAAAAAAAATCAATATATTGAGAAAATCACCTTTAAAGTTGTCCAAATGAAGTTCTTGGCAATGCATATTACTAATCAAAAATTAAGTTCTGATATATTTACAGTTACAAATTTACAGAATATCTTCACGAAACATAATCTTTACTTAATGTCCTAATGATTTTTGGCATAAAAGAAAAATCAATAATTCTGACCCATACAATGTATTTTTGGCTATTGCTACAAATATACCTGTGCTACCTAAGACTGGTTTTGTGGTCCAGGGTCACAACTGACTGGGTCACTAAACTGTGTCGGGCCCCACACCCTCGCCTTCATTCAGGTTCCTAGGCAAGTCAGCCTGACCTGAAGACGATGTTGTTCTGCAAGGCTTGGTGGGCAATTTTGGGGTTATTGCCATTGGGACAATGCAGACTCAAGGAAGAGATAGCTGGCTAGTGTCTCTTTAGCTCTGGACATCCAACTGATGCAACTTCATTGGCTAATGAATGATAAAAGCAAACAGCTGGATATAAACTATTGCGAATAGATGGTAACAATCATATTGCTGTCAATGGGTTGGACTTGGATGTATTTTTGTCACATTGTTTTAATTGTTTGAGGTACTACTAATGTTAGTGTCTTCTTAGCTTGACTGCAAACATGTTCTCTCACTACTAATCAGAGTATGTGAGTGGAGCGGAATGGGAGCGGAGCGGTGCGATTTTGAATGAAGCGAGGAGCGGATTTTTTAAAAGCCGGAGCATCGTGGTTTTCACTCGCTCCAAGGGCGCTCCACTACCGCTCCATCACGAGTACAATTCATGCCAACGGCCCGTAATATAACTGCATATTTAGCAAGAACTCACATGTTAAACATAGTCAGCTAGCTTGATATAGATGGATTACTGAGCTCAGAAAGAATGTGAAGATTATAATGCAGCAATATGCATGAGCGGGAGGAAGATAGTTTTCGAGGAATTAGTTTGCTCCTTCTAGATACTGAATATTTTCGGATGAAAGCATGATTTAAACAGGTAAAACACTTATTTACACACGCAGTTGCTATCTCAATAATGGATTCAATCAAATGTAATCTACAGTGCTGCTTCATCTGTATCCGATTACAAAAGGGCAGAAATCTGTAGGAAATGCAGCGACCCGTAGATAAAATAACTGACAAAAACTATTATTTTCATCCTTTACAAACTAAATTTGCACTGAAAAAAAAGCAGATGATACTTTTTAATGCTGACAACCACATAAATAAGCTTGAATGTGGTAGAAAAAACAGTTTGCACTAGTGGTCCAATAAGCCAAAACTTCTCTCCTAGTATTTTATTTTGTTTTATTTTATTGTAATATATGTTATGTTATATTTAAAAACATACTAAAATACTTTAGCCCTAAATTTCCGCGAAGGCGGAGTGGTGTTCCTGATCAGCTGAGCGAGGAGTGGAGCGAAGAGTGGGAAATGGTAAACCCGGAGCGGAGCTGGAGCGGAGTGATTATTGAATGCTTGGAGCGCAGAGGGGAAATTGTTGCCCACTCCGCTCACATACTCTGCTGCTAATTAAGCATTTTGTCAAATTAATTACTTTATAATGATATGAAAACGTACGGAAGTACACCGCATCCATAACGCGTTGTTGTTTATGCCATAGATCTGCATCCAAAGTGTCTTGCTTCATGCAGAGGTCAACCTCTAGTATGGATGTGTATCTGTGAAAACATGGACCCAATTTACCCTCCTGAAAAGGTATTTACAGAATTTTTCAAAACACTTCAACTGAGGCATGTGATGCCACTAGCACTTCAGTGAAGAATGCCAAGGCAAAACTGAAGAGGAGCTTTGCAGTGATCCGTACCACGCAACAATGACCATTTTGTGGATGAGCAAATGTATGAGTTGAATGATATATGTTTATCAAAGACAGTGTACAGATATTTGCAGACTTTTCCCTAAGACCACACAAAGGGACAAAAGCCCAAAGCTTAAATGTAGTGTATGAATCATCGGGAATGCAAGAGTATTGTCAAGTCTGTCACTAGTGATAAGGCCACAAACATCAAAGCATTGCATCTGAATGACTGGGCAAGGTTACAGGACATATATCTGTTTACTATTTATCTAAATAGAGAGGTGTGTGAAAATGCCGCAAGTGAACTATGCAGCTGGTATCTAAAAGTAAGTGGTGAGTGCCTTCTTCAGTACTCGTAGAACGAAGTGTGAACGACTCAGCTCATAAGTGAGACCTCAACAACAAATGATTGAAAGGGACATAGAGCAAAAGAAAGATTTGTAAAGTCCTTCAAGCTGAAAGAAAACGACCAGACATTGCAGAATTGAGTTTCATTCTTAAAGTGTAGGATTCATTTTCCTTAATGACCAGGTTCTTAAGCAACAGGATGATGACCCCCCAGCTCATCAAGGACATCATAAAAATAAACCTGAATAAAAAATATGCTGACAATTCCACCAAGGAGCTGTTTGATATGGCTTCTTTTTCTGATCCTCGCTTTAAAAATGCATAGTTAAAAGCAGAGAGAGTGGTTTATGTGAAGAGATGGAGAATCTAATGGCATCACATCAACACCAAACTGTCCTTCGATCAGACAGAGTCTACAGAAATGGAGCTTTCCATCTACAGACAGTTGAGGTCGATGAGACCAAGCCTCTGCGATGCTGGATTTATTTATTTTTTTTTTTCAGCACAAATGTGAACATGCTGCAGATCAGCAATAAAACCACAGAGTTCACAAACCTCAATTTCTTGCTCTTAATTTGTAGTTACCATAAATAAAAGGTATTTAAATATATTTTACATTATTTTCTTTGAGAAATGTTGATCATTCAAACACAGGCACTTACTTTTTTTTTTACGGACTAATTACAAAAAAAAAAAAAAACATGATTGATATAAAAATACTGCCATCCACTTAATACTGGAAATAGAATGAATTGACAAGCAAACTGCCAATTTTACCATAGCTTAAGCACTGCACCTCCCATCCTCAAATGCACCCACAAACAGACATTCCTTCATGCACACACACACACACACACATATCTTGCAAAAAAGTGTTTCTAAACCTACCACAGAAATAGGACTGGATCATGTTTGTAAGGTTCTTTATTTTTGTACAAACAGCTGCAGGGGAATGAGAAGAGAAGCTCCATCCCACAAAGTTCAGTGGACTACTTGCACAACTTATATGTTCTACTTATTACAGCTCAGGGATTTTGGGTAACAACATTCAGCACACTCACCTAGTTATTCATGTGCAGACGTATTATTTTTATTTCTACATATATACAATGCAAAATGTCATGTGATTAGAATATACATTTGAAGAAGATATTTTAATAAAATATTTCACCATATATTATTCTTGATGATGCTATGAAGTGATAAAAACCTTTCTTTCTAATCTAATTAATTTCATGATGTACCACAACTAGTCTAATTAATCACAAATTAATCGCACATCAGTTTGGTCTGAGAAATGGTCCCCCAAAAGATAAAGTAATGTTGTTAAATGAGAAGAACATGTAATACACACACATACATACACAAACACACACACACAAACACACACAAAACATACAGTTGAGGTCAAAAGTTTCCATACACCTTGCAGAATCTGCAAAGTGTTAATTATTTTACCAAAGTAAGAGGGATCATACAAAATGCATGTTATTTTTTATTTAGTACTGACCTCAATAAGATATTTCACATAAAAGACATTTATATTTTAGCCCACAAGAGACAATAATAGTTTAATTTATTGCTGTGTTGTTACCTGAATGGTCCACAGCAAGTTTTTTTTTTTTTTTTTTTAAGATAGTTGTTCATGAGTGCCTTGTTTGTCCTGAACATTTAAACTGCCTGCTGTTTTTCAGAAAAATCATTTAGGTCTCACAAATTCTTTGGTTTTTCAACATTGCACCTTTTTTCATATGCAACTATTACAAAAGGATCAAACGCTTACTGTTGCTTCAGAAGGAAACATTGCAGTGAGCATTTGAACCCTCTGTAATAGTTGCATATGAGTCCCTCAGTTGACCTCAGTGTGAAAAGATGAATCTTAAAATCATACAGTCATTGATGGAAAGGGTTCAAATGCACAAAAATGCTGAAAAACCAAAGAATTTGTGAGACCTGAATGATTTTTCTGAAGAATAGTGGGTAGTTTAACTGTTCAGGACAAACAAGTCATGAACAACTATCACTAAAAAAAAAAAAAAAACACACATACAGCTGTGGATCATTCATGTAACATCACAGTATTAAGAATCAAGCATATGTAAACTTTTAAACGGGGTCATTTTTATAAATTCAAATATTATTTTCTCTTGTGGACTATATGTAAATGTCTTTCATGTGAAATATCTTATTCAAGTCAGTACTGAATAAAAAATAACACAGATCTTGTATGATCCCTCGTATTTTGGTAAAATAATTAAAATTTGATTCTGAAATGAATGCATCTGAAAGCTGAAAAATGCCGCCTTCGGAAGATGCATTCCAGGGTAAGAAGGCATCAAGGCACATCCGAATTCAATGTTACCTTCACTTTGTGTCTCCTAAAATACCTTCATTTTTGAAGGCAGCTTAGCAGTCTTCATTGCATTTGATATTCAACAATCCAGAATGTTAATTTCCATGACAGTTAAGCTAAAAATAAATAAATAAAAATGGAAAAAAATGTTGTGGTTGCTGGTCGGTTTGTGTAAATGTAGGCTTTTAATATAATTTGCAAGAAATTAGTTTTATAGTAATTAAATATTCTCTTAGTTATCCCCAAAGCTCTCTCTATTTTGTTGCAGTGCATCAAACCATTATGCTGCCCCAGAAGTCTGTCTGAAATTAGTTTCGGGGGTACCTTCTTGCACAAACGCTGCCTTTAGAGTCATTGCCTGATAAGGCGGCAAAGCATTAAGTCAGCTGCCTAAGGTTTCAGACACAGTCTTTGAGTCACTGAATCGCTGGCTCACTCTATCTATTCAAAAACGTGGATTCATTCAGTAATGAAACACCATGCATTGTTCAGAAAAGAACAAATGTTCTGCTGTGCCTTTGCTGAATTGAGCAAAAACAGACAAGATTCTGTCTAAAACATAACACAAAATAAATTCTTGTTTACTGAACTATAGTGTAAATCCAATATCACATTTGCAATCGTACGTTTCATACTGTATCATATGACATAATTATAAGACAAAAACACATACAAGGTCATTTTTTTGCCCTTATATCTGGAATTTTATGGCCATAAAACATATGGGGATATTTATTTGAGAAACTAGGCAACTGAAATGTTGTAAATATGCATATAGACTTAGCAAGCCCTGTTTTTTCATGCCATAAAGCAAAATGGATTTAGACAGTTGTGTCAATGAGCAATTAACAGCTAAGAAGAAGTTTGGTTGATTCTAGTGCCTCACATTCCTCACAAGCTATACTCAGTAATTGACCAGCTCAGGTACAACAGCCCAAGGTCTTTTTAAGTCTTTCTACTGAGGTCGATGCGTAGGCTAAGTAAACCTGTGCAGTGACCTGTGTAGCAGCCGCTGTGATTCCTTGTCCTCTGAAAACAGGGACATTTAGCTCCTCAATACACTTCAAGTCAAGTCTTATATGGCTAAGGCCAGTTACCCTCCTAAAGCTATTAACCTGTTTGAAGTGGGTCTTGTCCAAGCCAGGCTGCCAAAATAACATCTCTTTCTCTCATTCTCTCACCCTCCTCCTCCATGTAGGCTGTTCAGTTTGCTGTCAGTTAAGTGCTTAACTCCAATTGACCAGTGAGCATTCAACTCTGTCCCGTGAGGACAGGCTAGGTTTCCCAGTGTTGGGCATTAGCATGGCGTGCAATCCCTAAAGACGAGACAATGCTAGGTGGATCTTCTCTGATACCACAGGGAAGAAGAAAGTTAATTTTCCACTGTCAAAGTCAGCACAGGAGAGTTTTACAGCCTAAAATAGAGCTAGGCTAGACTTAAACAGCTATTGGAAAGAGTCCAATGCAGTGTGGAGGACGTGAGGCTCAGACTGACGGAGGGATTAGTGGGGGAAAAAGTGCACAAGAAAGTGGAAAAGAAGCAGGTTATTCATGAGTTTTATATATAGTTTAGCAGATTAAACATATCCATAGTCTCACAGAAACTGATATAAATAGAGCTATATATACCATGTGTGCGCCAACTGTCCATTACATCTCAAAGTAAATAATGTTAAAAGAGTCAATGACAATCAACCATGATAAAGAAAAGAAAGAGCTTAAATGTTTATAGTACATGTGATAAGTTCTTAGAAATGTAGTGCTTTTATTTATGAAGGTCGAATTGTGTACCATTTTTAAGAAAAGTTTAAATTTAATGGCTAAAAATGTGTTATTTTGGAAGGTAACACTTTACAAATTTGTAAATTGTGAATTATTAATTCATAAATGTTATTTGAGAGTAATTGTATCACATGGCATATTTCAACGTGAACTAATTCTGCTTTTTAATATAAAAAACAAAGTGTATATACAACTGAGACCAGAAGTTTCTTTGGAGAATCTGCAAAATGTTATAGTTATAGTTGTTCATGAGTCCCTTGAACAGTTACACTGCCCGCCTTTCCTTAGAAATACCTTCAGTTCCACAAATTCTTTGGTTTTTCAGTTTTTGTCTATTTGAACCCTTTCCAACAATGACTGTATGATTGTGAAATCCATCTTTTCACACTGAGGACAACTGAGGGACTCATATGCAACTATTACATAAGGTTCAAATGCTCACTGATGCTCCAGAAGGAAAAATGATGCATTAAGAGCCAGGGGTGTGAACTTTTGAACAGAATGAAGATAGAATGAAGTGTACATTTTTCTTATTTTGCCTAAATAATTTTTTTTTTTTTTTTTTTTAGTACTGCCCTTCAGAAGATACTTAAATAAGTTAAAAAGACAAAGTAAGTTAAATTCATCCTAATCTTCAAATTCCAAAAGTTTTCATACCCTCACCCCTGGCTCGTAATGCGCCCTTTAGAAGATACTTAAATGTTTCTCAGAAGATAAAGTAAGTTAAATTTATCTTAATCTTCAAATTCCAAAAGTTTTCACACCCTCACCCCGGCTCTTAATGCATTGTGTTGTAGAACATCAGTGAGAGTTTGAACCTTCTGTAATAGTTACATATGAGTCCCTCAGCTGTCCTCAGCGTGAAAAGATGCTTAAAATCATACAGTCATTGTTGGAAAGGGTTAAAAAATGTTGTTGTTGTTGTCTGTTGGTTGCACCAAATAACAAACATAAGTTCATCAAATTGTGAGTAGTGAAGTGGTTTTGTTAACAGAGATTTCTTTTTCTCTTTCTTTCTTTCTTCTCTTTCTTTCTTTCTTTCTTTCAGCAGAGCATAGCATCTACAGATCTACTGAACAAAAAGTCAAAATAGGTGAACACGGACTTGCACTTTGTCACCGAACTGCTGAAAAAGAAGGGAGAAGGAAATGAAGGGAGAGGAAAGAGAAGGAAATAGAAATAGATTAATGCCTACTCCTGATTGCACCATATTTGGCACTAGTGAGCACACTAATTTGTTTTCGGTGGCTCGTGAGCATTGGCCCAACATCAGGGTGATGAAGTGGAGCCAAGCAATTAATCTCTGTTATGCCGGACGGGCTCTGATAAGGACTGATGGGTTCACCGTTTACGAACATCAAACTTTATGGAGTGGAGACGAAATCAAGAATCGGAGTTTACTGGAGCAAAAAGAGAGATATCAGGCACAATTTCACTTTAGATCTCTATAAGGCTACCATCATCAAGAAAAAAACTAGCTGCATAAATTGCTTTGTTTGATATATACTCCCATTGGGTCACATTGAATAACCTTACAAGTTTTTATGAACATATCATGTACAAATGCTTTCACTGAAAAATAAATGATTCATCAGTAAGTCAAACTTATGTAACATTTATAGTGCAAACACAAATGTGCAAAAAAAATGTGGTCTTAGAAACAATTAAACAATTTTGCTTAAGTAAAATACTTTCCGAAGTTGAGACAGGTGGATTTTATGAGTCTGATACTAATAAGCTGTGATGTATTAAAGGCGATGCATGGGATTGTGAAGCACTCAAATGGAGAAAGACAGTGGAGCATATAGATTGTTGACTGCATAAACAAACCCAGATGAGACACAACCCATTTTTCCTTCAGCACTGGGTTTTTACCTCAGGAAAAACTGAAGTAATATGTACCAACTCATAATTCATTACTAAAGTTCTGCTAGAGATCACAAAAAAAGTAAACATAGGCTATATGAAAATTGAAACTTTTTAAATCTTCATATACTCAGGGGATCAGCAGTGAAAGAGAAGGGGAGAACTGTTTCTTCTGGTATATATTAGAAATGAGAATTGATTTTAATTAACCAACCAACCAAAAAAAAAAAAAAAAAAAAAAAAAAAAACATTAAGTGGTTCTTTATTCTTATGATCTGTTCATTAAACAAACAAACAGAAAATGCAAATCAGTATGTACTTACATGTCTGAGTGATCATTTGCAAGAGCATCGTCTATCTCAGCATTGCTGGAGAGATAGTAACTGTAACTGACTTTAAAGATGAGAATTGCTGTGATTATCTTTCTTAAACTACTAGAGTCTGGTAATGATTCATGGTTGATGTAATGTGCTTTAAATATTTCTGTACTTTGTTGCAATCAAGAGAGAAATGTTATCATTGCTGAAGACCCTGAAGAAATGGGCGATGTTAATCCTTGGGTACCTGCTTGGTCTCCAAGCACTGAAGAAATAGCAGACTGTGGACTTCACAATTTATTCTGGCTGAACTACAAAGGAGGACCCAGAAAGTTAAAGGCAACCTCATGTTGGGGGGGAGAAAAACATTTCCTTTGGTGACGCTAATGCAAATCTGCTCATTTGCTGTTTCTCTCATGAGCTGCAATTTCAGAAAGACAAGTACAGAAGCTGTCACTTGTGCGTTACCCTTTTAAAAGTAAAATTAAAAACTAAAATGTTAAATGGTAAAATTGATTTAGTTACTAATGTGTACCTTTAAAGGGGTCATCGGATGCTAAGTTCACTTTTTCATGTTGTTTGAACATTAATGTGTGTTGGCAGTGTATGTACAAATCTGCCCTATAATGATAAAAATCCATGCAGTGTTTTTTAATTAATATGTAAAAATAATATCACCTTTTTCAAATCGAGCCATTCTCAGATGCCTGTCGTTGTGCCGTCACACCGACAGAGGCCGCTCCCACAATAGTTGATTGACATGAGCTCTTACCTTAGACCAGCTGTCACAGTCCAGTAACTTTCCATGTTTTGATGCCAGAGCAGGGATGTAAGTTAGACAAGAATATCTCCGATTGAGCGATTGAGGTGTTGTGTTGCTGGATGTAATAATGAACATAGTGATCGTCATTTACTCCCAACATCTAAGCCGCTGAAGATGCAGTAGATTACGTTTGTTTGTGAAGGGAATGCGCCTCCCGATCTACATATATCCGTCTATGTTCACGCGAATCATTCATGATCCAGCTTCACTTACAGCAGAAGTGAGTATAAGAGTTTTTTATGAATCTTTGCGATCGCCTTTCCTTATAACGTGGTAGTTAGGAAGTTTAGAGGCTAAACGCGGCTAATGTAAACAAGATTGTCTTTCCACAGAGAGAAGAGAGGGGCGGGGTAAGCAGAGCTCATTTGCATTTAAAGGAACAACCCCTTAGAATGAGATGATTTTTGCAGAGCTGATTTTGGCAAGGTAAAAAGGGTGTTGTTTTACAAAACCATTGAGAATTTTTAATCAAAGTATAATAGAGACTTTTCATTAAGACCCTAAAGAATCATATCAACTTGTGGAAAATGGGCATCCGATGACCCCTTTAAGGTATTAATATGCTCTCCTTAGAGATAAATAAGGTATACAAAGGTTTCATTTAACTGATGGGTAAGTTCACAGATAAGTTAACAGTTAGGTTCAGTTTACTGTCTCTGATGTGCGATGCTCCGGTTACTAATGTAACCTCGGCTGCCTGAGATAAGCTTACATTAGTAACCGGAGCATTCCCTATTGAATGGTCTCTCCCATTGCTTTTGTAACACTTATGGAAAACGTATCCAATAGTGCCATGCTAAAAGCAAGTGCAGAATAAAGCTGCTCTGCAAGCCCAGCCCCGGAGTGCCATGAGTCAATAATGATACCCAAGCCACCTGACGTAGAGACATTGCATAGACGGGCTCTAACCTCCAAAATTGTATTAGTCACCCTCGCGGAGAGCTGCAAATACTCCCATTAAGGGGCCAAACATAAGGGCTTCACAGCTCAGGCCAAGGATACCAGATCATGCCCCTCGCTTAAGAGTCGAGGTCCTTCCTCAACGGAATTGTCCAAGGAGCTGCCGATAACAGCTGGATTAACTCAGAGAACCATGTCTGATTCCTCCAGAGTGGGACGACCAGGAGGACCAAGCACCCGACTTTCCTGACCCGTCATATGAGTTGAGGAAGCAGGGCAATCGAAAGAAAGGCATACAGGTGAGCACTGAGCCATTTGTGGGCCAAAGAATCCCGCTCCTTCGAGAAGTATGTTGGTCAGTGAAAGTTGTCTTCTAAGGCAACAAGGTCCACCTTTGCCCTCACAAAGGCAGATCAAATCGTTTGAACCACTTGGGGGTGTAGTCTTCATTCTTCTGGAGCTACATTGCCCCAGGACAGCATGTCCACTTCTTGGATCAGCCTACCCAGCATATGAACTGCCCACAGTGAACACAGGTTGTAATGGGAGCATGACCTGACACTGTCTTGGTAATTTATAAAGGCTACCAACATCATGTTGTCTGAACAGACAAGGACGTGGTTCCTCCTCAAGATTGTCTTTTGGGAGGTCAGTCTCAATAGGGCACCTGTCTGATACAGGCGAGGGACCTTCCAAAGGGCCACAGCTCTGATGCAGCAGTGGGTTACCTTGAGGTGAAGATGTCCCAGGCACCAAGTGTGTTGATAACTGTAATGTTGAAATGTTTTAGTTGATATTTGTCCCCAGGTAGATAACCTGCTGGCTAGGAGACAAATTAGGCTGTGATTTTGGCTAAGGCTGAGCTGGAAACAGCGCAGATTTGCAGGCTTCTGGGAAGATGGAACCTTCTGCCGACCTGAACCAGCCACCAAGCTGAAGCACTTAGGCAGGAATTAGGGCATAGCTTGCAACGACTTTTGTGCTGCAGTAAAGAGCTCTGCAGCAGGGCTGAATTAACCCCTTGGTCCACTTTGCCTGCATCTTTGATCTACATCAAGTCCAGTCAAAAGTGGCTCTTAAGCAACACCAAGTTGCCCATGGCCTTGCCAGTCACCTGCGCAGTAGCCTTAGTAGCATACAGAACCAAGTCAGAAGCTGTGTGGAACTCCTTAAAAGCATCAAGATTTGGACTGGACTTGTATTGTCGATGGAGTAGTTTGGGTTGAAACACTGAAAGTACCACCATCACATGAAGCACTAAGCCAGCTGAGCCATCTGCAGAATAAGCCCTGCCCGCTAGGGCCGAGATGACTCTGCAGGACTTGGATAGATGCAGGGATGATGGAGGGCAGAGATGTGCAGCAACTGCTTGCCATATCCTTTTACTTCACTACCATCAACTGAGGTGAGGGCAGCAAAAGTAGAAGAGGCGACATATGCCAAGTAGGGGCGTGCCACCCCTTGGTAAGTTCGTCATAAACTTCCAGGAAAATTGGCACTGGTCTCTGGTGGGAGGTTTGTTAATGAAAGCCTGGCAAGTACCATTCGTCTGTAAGTGGTTCTGGAGCCGAGCATTCTAAGCCACGTATCCTCCACAGCCTTGGTGAGGATGAAAATCAGTTTACTATCCAAGTCTTCTCATGTTGATTCATTGCTCATTTGCTCTTTGTGATCACCGAATATCCACAGGGTGAGATGCACTGAAGAGGAGTGTCTTTCCACTGCAGGGGATCTTCCACAGTGAGTAGCAGGCTACAAGCTTCTCGGTTTTTTTCTTCAGAGTCCAGCAAGGAGATGATCTTCACACTGAAGGTGAAAATTCTGATGAAATGGTGAGGGAGGCAGAAGTAGAAGAGTGGATGTGTGCCGAGTAGGGGATGTACCACGCCTTGGTAAGTTCATTGTGAACTTCCAGGAAAAACAGCATCAGTCTCTGGTGGGAGGTTCGTTAATGAAAACCTGGCAGGTACCATTCGTCTATAAGTGGCTGTAAGTGGCTCTGGAGCCGAGCATTCTAAGTCACATATCCTCCACAACCTTGGTGAGGATGCAAATCAGTTTACTATCCAAGTCTGACTTTGACTCATTGGGGTGAATCCTCTGCATTTAAATCTGTCAGTGATAAAGAGTCATCAGTGACAGTTTCCTTTGATGATGCTGAAAGAGATCAAACTGCTCGCTGCAGACAAGGAGCTTTGATCCTCATGTGTAAAGCACACCTTTTGCGGGGAAAGTGAGGCACACAGGACTTGTACCAGCGGGAGATCACTCAAGCCTGGTTGCTCAGCCCCGTGACTCAACTGTTTCTTTACTGGGCCACCTTCATTGAAGAAGGCAATCCGCAAGTGAAGAAGGGAGAGACACATGCTTTCATAATGAGCGTGAGTACAGCCTCAGCATGGACATGGTCCAGGCAAGTGACGCATTTACTGTGCCCGTCTAAAACATGCAGGAGTGCCCTGCATGAGCTACAATCGCGGCACGGCATTTGCAACAACACTGTAGAAATTTGCTCTTTGAGATCACCAGATAGCTGCAGCGGAGAAGCACTGTAGAGAAGCATCTTTTCTGCTGCCAAGGCTCTTCCACAGTGAGTAGCAGGCTTGGAGCTTCCTGCTTTTTTTCTTCAAATAATCTTCGCTCGGAGATGATCTTTGCGCTGAAGTAGAAACTTCTAAAGAAATGGCATTGCGAGCCGACTTATGTGTTGGCTCCAGAGGTGGGACCAAGTCATTGTTTTGCAAGTCACAAGTAAGTCTCGAGTCTTTACATTCAAGTCTCAAGTCAAGTCCCGAGTCAAGACGGACAAGTCCCAAGTCAAGTCCCGAGTCAAGGCAGGCAAGTCCAAGTCGAGTCGCAAGTCCTCCGCTTTAAGCATTAAGTCGTAAACAAGTCATTAGTGCTATTTGCCCAAATTAGTGTCTCTGTATTAATTACTACAGTAAATTTAATATCAATAATAGTCTATAGTAAGTATAATATAAAGATATAATCATTTGTGGTGTTTCATTGAGGAATGAATCATTGTTTGTAAAGACATATAGGCCTATGTGAATGAATAATTTAAGTCCCCTGTTTCATTTGTTAATGAATCAGTGATTTTAATGAATCAACTGAGTCAATTATTTAATAACTTGCTAATATGTAGTACAGAAACTCATTTATCGCCACCTACTGACGTACCATTAGGTCTACAGAACATAGCTTTATTGAAATGATTGACGGGTATAATTTATAATATTTACAAAATATTTGTAAGTCCTAAACTGATACGTTGATACAGAACGTTAATTACTGAGCAAAGAGATACATGAAATGAAGCAGAAAAGTAAATATATAAGAATAGTTATAATCAGTGGTGTAGTGGAGGGTATACGCAAGTACAGTATACGGCGTATACACTTCTTTATCTTCTTTATTGATTACTGATTTGAATCAGTACATTATAACGAAAACAATACCTTACAAATAAAAAGATGCAGAAATTTCTGAAACCGGTAAACCCCTGTAAACTTTTCAGTCCAAGGATCCAGTAAACGAATGCGTTCAAATGGTAAGTTTAAATGGCTCTAATACAGGGAAAACCCGACCGATTTTATCAGCGATTGCGAAGAGTCAGGGAATAAATGAAGCGTACCCACTTCAGGCACCACTACACCACTGGTTATAATATATACAAAAATAAGAAACTATCCGTGAATGGATTTAAAAGATTGGATTGGATGTGTTTTATTATAGTTCTATATTATTTTATGTTCTTATACAGGCTATTCCTTCAACAAATTATTCAGATTTCATGCTGTCACGGAGACGATCGTGTGCAATATCAGTTATAATCTATTTTAGTCTTTGTTTTTCTTTATTCAAAATAAAATTTTATTATTGTAATGATTTTATGGGATGAGTTAATATTTCAAGTTTACAAGCTAAATGTCTCTTGGCCACAAGTAGCCAAACCAAACATGTCTGGCATCACACCGTTCATGGTTTAAGAAATGAGGCATGCAAAATTATTCACGGTAAAACTGTAGCCATGCAGATAAACAAATATATGTAGGTAAATGTATTTTGTGTGTTAAACAAGTTCATAATGATCACAGTTGATGCCTTGGTTTAGGAGCTATATGTGCGATGTAGTAACCTGTCGGATATACAGCACGCTTTCATCTATTTCTTCTGGAAGATTATGTGGATGAAAACACTAAGAAGCGCTCGCTTAGTGTCTTTGGCTCAGTGCCAAAAGCTGCGTGAATCATACCAGTGTGACTATACATTTTTTTTTTAAATTAAATATAAGATAAGCCATAAAGACTTCCGAGTCACAGGGCTCAAGTCCAAGTCAAGTCTCGAGTCATTGTTGTCAAAGTCTAAGTCGAGTCGCAAGTCTTCCTTTATTATGTCAAGTCAAGTCACAAGTCCTCAAATTTGCGACTCGAGTCCGAGTCGAGTCTCGAGTCATGTGACTTGAGTCCACATCTCTGGTTGGCTCTGTTCATTTTGGCGGGCTGAAGAACCATTTGTTCGTGCAGCTACATAAACATAAACAAATCAGGCTTCAGTAAACAGGAGTTTCCCCATGAGCATTCCAAACGCAACAGGAGAGACCGTTTGATAGGGAACTAGTGGCTCTAAATGTTGTCTTAGGTCAAGCAGAGCTCACAGGAGGCTGTTGCTTGTAAGATGTCCTTCTTGATCCTTCCAATATATCTCTACACATTCTTGTTTTTCACATTTTGTACCCTACAGATGTCTGTTATTGTAGAGCTTTCAGTTATTGTGTTAAGTCCTATTAATTAGTCATGTGAACAGCATGACAAATTAGAAGTCTTTGCTATTTTTAAAGCTGTTATTTCTTAGTGTTTCTTCAAGAGCATTAACATTTTAATTGCATGCACTGTTCATGATTTTTAGCCTACCCCCCATTGATTCTGCTTTGACTCTGAACCTATTTTCATAGGTGCTATAAAATACACAAAGTTACTGGCAATGTTGTTTTAAATACAAGTGCCTACTGAATCACTGCCTGATACACACCACAACAACTTGTATGATATTGCTTAATTATAACATGCAATTAGAAAGTACTTTCATTCCATAGTGTTTTACAACTATTAAGGATTGTCTATCTGCAGAGAAGATCTAAGATTTTTATCCAGTATTAATGTAGCTTAGAGATTTTAATGGATCTTTTTTTTTTTAACAGATGATTGTCTGTAAGTATGCAGGGTTTGTGTGTGTGTGTGCATGCATTTCCAAAAAAAAGGCACTTCAATTTCTTTTCTGTTCTTAACACTCTTCATCATTGGCTCTCTCATTCTATATTTTAATCTCTCTTGTCTCTCATAATGATTACAACCAGAATAGCTATGATAATTGTTTAATAGGCCCAGTCTGCATGACTTCAAAGTGGAAATTTTTGCATAATTTTTCCCCATAAGTTCAAAGCTTTATTGTCATGCTTAACAAATGGCCTTGACTGTGGAGGCTGACTCAAATACACTGTAAATGAGAGAGAAGGGGTCCCATAAGGTTATATTATTATACATGCATTCATTTGTTCTTGGGCATTTTCATCCATATGCAGATGTAGCCTATAATATGATGGGCTCAGAATGCAAATCTTGCTTTGATAAGTTAATAATGAAGTCTTCATATGTTCCACATTAGACTTGTTGACAACTCAGTACAACTTTTCTGCATTTGTGCTGCAGTTGTAACACTCAAATAGCTGTAACACAGCTTACAGTTCCTTTAGAGAAACCATTGCCATTGTTTGGAGGTAATAAAACGGGGAGGCCTGCGGACACTTGACCAACCTTTCACCTAAAGACCTGAAATCTCCTAAGAGGGCCTGTCAGAGAGCTAGCAAGTCTGCAAGGTTACAGTGGCAAAATAGGGTACGTGCCTCCAAGCACAACAGCACCACAATTCATCATTCATATTCCTGACATGTAACCATTACAAAAAATAAAAATAATAATTTAATGAAATTTAATTTAATTCGGTTAAACTTAAGGTGGAATAAAAAAACTGGCAGTAAGGGTTGCCAGAAAATTAATAAATATATAGTGACATTTATCAGGATGGCACTGTGGTGCCTGTACAGTCTACAGCTTTTATATAACGCAGAGGAAGGCACACACTGTACATAAAACAGTCTAAAACATGTCTGAAGATTTCAACAGAGAGGATGACATGCATTTTTTTTTTGGCCCAGCATTGCTTATTTGAACCTGAATATACAGATGAAACCAGAAGTTCACATACACCTTGCAGAATCTGCAAAATGTTAATTATTTTACCAAAATAAGAGGGATCATATAAAAAATATTATTTTTTATTTAGTACTGACCTGAATAAAATATTTCACATAAAAGATGTTTACATATAGTCCACAAGAGAAAATAATAGCTGAATTTATAAAAATTACCCCATTCAGAAGTTTACATGCGCTTCATCCTTAACACTGTGTTGTTACCTGAATTATTTTTTATGTTTTTTTTTTGTTTGTTTTGTTTAGTGATAGTTGTTTATGAGTCCCTTGTTTGTTCCAAACAGTTAAACTGCCCGCTGTTCTTCAGAAAAAATCCTTCCGGTCTCACAAAATTTTTAGTTTTTTCAGCATGTTTGCGTATTTAAACCCTTTCCAACAATGACTGTGTTGGATTTTAGGATCTATCTTTTGACACTGAGGACAACTGATGGACTCATATGCAACTACTACAGAAGGTCCAACCGCTCACTGATGCTCCTCAAGGAAACACGATGCATTAAGAGCCAGGGGTGAAAACTTTTTGTATTTGAAGTTTAGGGTAGATTTAACTTATTTTGTCTTCTGGGAAACATGTAAGTTTCTTCTGTAGCTTCTAAAGGGCAGTACTAAATTTAAATATATATATATATTTTATTTAGACAAAATAAGAAAAATGTACACAACTTCATTCTGTTCAAAAGTTTACACCCCCGGCTCTTAATGCATTGTTTTTCCTTCTGAAGCTTCAGTGAGTATTTGAACCTTCTGTAACAGTTGCATATGAGTCCCTCAGTTGTCCTCAGTGTGAAAAAATGGATCTCAAAATCATACAGTCATTGTTGGAGAGGGTTCAAATACACAAAAATGCTGAAAAACCAAGGAATTTGTTGGACCTGAAGGATTTTTCTGAAGAACAGCAGGCAGCTCAACTGCTCTATCACTAAAAAAAACAACTATCACTTAAAAAATAATAATAATACAGCTGTGAATCATTCAGGTAATAACACAGTATTAAGAATCAAGCGTATGTAAACTTTTGAACGGAATAATTTTTATAAATTCAACCATTATTTTCTCTTGTGGACTCTTTTCAGGTCAGTACTAAATAAAAAAATAACATGCATTTTGTATGATCCCTTTTATTTAGAGCAGTTGAGCTGCCTGCTGTTCTTCAGAAAAATCCTTCAGGTCCAACAAATTCCTTGGTTTTTCAGCATTTTTGTGTATTTGAACCCTCTCCAACAATGACTGTATGATTTTGAGATCCATTTTTTCACACTGAGGACAACTGAGGGACTCATATGCAACTGAGGGACTCATATACTAAATAAAAAAATAACATGCATTTTGTATGATCCCTTTTATTTTGGTAAAATAATTAACATTTTGCAGATTCTGCAAGGTGTATGTAAACTTCTGGTTTCAACTGTGCATACGATGAACTAAAAGAAATGGGCGTTCTATGTCAGAACGCTCCTGCGTTAGCAGCACCACACGCATGTGTAGTGGTACTCTTGTGAACATGCGGTGAAGTCTGACACCGAAGAGAAGAAATTGTTTAATGAACTCATTATTTTTGTTTTCTTATAAAATTATTCTTGTAGCTGCATAAAGCTACTGATGAACCATTGATGTCACAATAACTATTTTAACGATGTCCTTACTCCCTTTCTGGGCCTTGAATGTGTCAGTTGTATTGTTGTCTAAGCAGGGTCAGAAAGCTCTTGGATTTCGTCAAAAATATCTTCATTTGTGTTCCAAAACAGAATAAAGGTCTTACGGGTTTGGAACAAAATTCGTACTGCAGTGTCCAAGTCATTGATTCACTCATGTTCAGGGTCAAGTGGTGAAAGCAAATCAAAGTTGTCAATAATGATAATACGAGCCACCTCATAATGCAATAAAGCTTTGTGGAGTTGATGAGTCCGAACAATGCCATCAAGCTTTCAACACACCTACGGCCGTTCAATTACGGATCATGTGCAGCAATGCGGCAATCACTATGCCTCCTCTCTTGCTCACTGAAGGTTGCTGATTGATGTGAGCAGCCGGATTCTGAGTGGGTATCCCACTGTCACATAAGAGCTGAATGAATAAAAGATTATACCCGGTAAGCCAAATAGGCTGTAGGTGAAATCACATCACACTTTACCGCAGGCAAAGTGGAAGCCCCCCTATCACACACAGCTTGAGCCTGCAGTCTGTTTCTCACACTTACTTGCATTACCTTGTGATTACATTGGTCAAAGGCATTTATGCATCACAGATTAATTGCATACTGACGGAATTAAATGATTTCTGCTGAAGTGAATTCATTCTCTGTTGGTGCCTGTATTACGCGAGTGTGGTTGATTGCAGCAATTACACATGAAAATCCTGTGATCAGTGCTAATCAGAGCTTTTTTTCATCCTAAAAATAAACAATTAATCCAGCATTCTTTTTTTCCACTTCCTGAGGCTACACTAATGTTTTTCCCCCTACGTCCTGTGGCTAACATTATTTGCACACTATCTGCATGCTGCAGGAACAATACTTTCAATACCGATCTTGTCTCAATTGTCACATAAAAGTTGTGCTACTAGTACTACTTGCGTTTGTTTGTTTGTTTATTTATTTATGCATGAAAATTGAGATTTTTTACATTAAACAAATGCAAAGCTAATTGTGATATTTATTATAATTGGTTTATGTGATGATTGTTGTAGATACAGCACCTTGCAAAAGTCTTAATCCATTAGTATTTTCACCAAAAGAAAATGGTATTTAAGATACCATCTTTTTGCTGTGGTATGTCAGTAGAAAATATTAGTTTATATTCCTTTTGGTATCAATTGTAATAATCCAGTTAGGTTTTTTGTATGCACAAGGAGTCTGACAACAGCCAGTAAAACAGAAAGAGAAAAGGAAAAGAAAAAAACAAAAAATGAGACAGACTAAATCCAAAGGAACTGTGGCTACATCAAGACACTTCAAGAAACCTACCTAGAAAGATACAGTACTGTGAAAAGTTTTAGGCACTCTTGTAAAAATGCTGTAAAGTGAGGATACTTTTAAAAATAATGTCATAAATAGATTTTAACAATTAACTTCTAAAAAGGAATTCACCCAGTTCACCCAGAAATGAATATTCTGTTATTAATTACTCACCCTCATGTCGTTCCAAACCTGTAAAACCTTCATTCATGTTCAGAACACAAAATATGATAGTTTTGATGAAATCTGAGAGCTTTCTTGCATAGACCGTGCATAGACAGCAACACAAATGACGTTCAAGGCCCAGAAAGGAGGCAAGGTCATTGTTAAAACAGTCTATGTTACATCAGTGGTTCAGCCTTAAAGGGGCCCTATTATGCTTTTTTACAAAGTCTTGATTTTATTTTGGGGGTGTACTAGAACATGCTCTCATGGTTGGTGGATCGAAAACTCATTATTTTTCATATAATTTACATTATTACAATACCTTTCTCCCCAGCCTGGCACAAATGGCTCGATTAGTTCCGGGTTTAATGAAGGCCCGCCTTTCGAAAAATGAAATGTGTTGTAATTGGTTAGTTGTCGCACTGCTTTGCGAACAGTTTAAACAGTGTTTCTGTCCCACTACACCCCTTGCCAAAGCAGTTAGCGCAAGCTAGATTAAAGTGATTCTTACATTTTAAATATGGATATTTTTCATACAAAAATGCATCGATTTGCTACAGGAGGCCTTTACTGACGACTTAATTTAACAATTTCTTTCCTTCAGTGTCAGTCTTCGACACACATTCACACCAGTAAAAAAGTATTCCTGTAGCTTCATAAAATCAAGGTTGAACCACTGATGTCACATGGAGTATTTTATTTTTTAAAGGCTCCTGCACACCGGGACAAATATCGAGCATGAGTATCGCCAATGTGGGCGCCAATGTGAGTATGCACACTGACGTGCAAAACGCCAGGCGTTAAGGATTATTAAAAAAAAAAAGAGGCCTTGGGCTTGTTTTTTTTTGGTTTGACGCACCGCGTTAACAACTGGCCGACCAATGAGATTGGCCCTTTTGTTCACAAGCCTGGAGCTGCTGAAGTTACAGTAAAACACAACTTGGTGGCGCTCAAGCACAAAACGGTGTTTCCGAGCACTCACTGATACCTAACGACGTAGTAGTAAGTAGACAAAGAAGGTGCACTGAGGCAAGATGAATGTAGAGCTGCTGGTCTCCTTGGTGTCAAAACACAAAGAGCTGTATGACAAACGCGACACCGACTACAAAAATCTCGATAAGAGGGAGCTGTTATAGAGAGGAACTGCAGATCAAATAGGATTCAATAGTGAGTTTCATTTCACTTAATTTTCTTTCATGTTCATATAAGCTTGTAGCTTTTTTCTTCTTGACAAGCGAGTGTCAGAAGTGTAAAGTTGCGCAGCGCCATCTTGTGTACTGGGGTATTTCTGTTTTTCATTAAGCGCCATCTAATGTCAGGGAGTGAATTTGCATGTTCACTTGGCTCATCGGCAGTGAAAATCATTTGGGTTTGAACACAAAGACTCGTCGAAAAACGTCTCGAAAAACGCTGGCGATAAGCACGCAATAATCGTCCCAATGTGCACGAGACTTCTTTTCTGGGCCTTGAACATGTCAGCTGTGTTGCTGTCTATGCAGGGTCAGAAAGCTCTCAGATTTCATGAAAAAGATCTTAATTTGTGTTCTAAAGATGAACAAAGGTCTTAGTTTTCATTTTGGGGTAAACTATCCCTTTAATTAAGTCAAATCCACATTTGGTGTGATCACCCTTTGCGTTTAAAACAGCTTTTGTCCTTTTTCAGGTAGCCTTGCAGGTAGGTTTCAAGTATCTTGGAGATGTTGCCAAAATTCATCTGGATTTAGTCTGTCTTAGTTTTTTCAATTTTGTTCATGTAGTCCCAAATGGACTCGATGGTGGTGAGATCAGATCTCTTTGTGGAGCACGCTGACTGTTGTCAGACTCCTTGTGCACAAGATATAAATAATTGACTCAAAACCATTTTCTTTTGGTCAAAATACTAATGAACTAAGACTTTTGTACAGTACTGTATCTACATTATAAGTCTGACTACATGATACTTTCTGTAATTGTTTTTAATAAATAATAAATAAAAACTTTGTTAACACTACAGTAAGTTTTATATTTGTCAACATTAGTTTAGTAATGTTTGAAACTTCGTTAGTTAATGTGAACTAATAATGAAGTTCTAGAACGGTATTCTTAGTTAATGTTAATTTCAATATTTACTAATACATTATTAAAATCAAATGTTGTATCTGTTAGTATTGTAACCCTTATTTTATGCAATCTCTTCCGCGTGGATAACGTGAATAAAACACGGGTTACAAGGGTGATAATTCTCGTTTCTTTTTTTAATCTGAAGCATCGGTATTACAGCATGAACAGCCGAACTCGCACACAGCTCGCTTCAACTTCTCTTCCTTTACCCAAGCACACTCTGCCTTAAAGGGGCAGGGGCACACAATATCTTTTTGAACTAACAAATGGAAACTTTGCATAAGAAATATGAAAATACATGAAAAACATTTATAAACAGATTCATTTACATTTCTTATTCTTTTTTTTTTTTTTTTTTTCTAAACCATGAATGAACAAAAAGTAAAATAAAAGAATGAATTCAACATAAGGTTACAGTATTATATAATGGACCTTAAGTAATGTGATAAATATTTGTATTTTATTAATGCTAATAAGGATAAATATATACTGTAACAGTGTATTGTTTATGTAATCTTAATGTTATCTAAGGGAATCTTATTAAAAAGTGTTGCCAAAACATTTCATTTATTTTGATAATTTGCAAATCAGGCATTTTAAATATGAAGCTAAATGACTAATTACTCGCTTTATCATGAAAAATAACAAACAAAATATAATAATAAGTGTTTGATGCTATGGAATATTACACATTGTACATTTGGAGTACAATAGATTCAACTTGTAAATATAATTTTGAATGCAAATTGTTATGTTAGGATGTTATTTAAATCTGTGTAAATAATAAGGGAAAAAAAAAACACTTATTCTGTGTCATTTACTAGTTTTTATATTGGAGTTATTACAACACAAACACCAGTGAGTTATACAAGGTCATGCACAGACTACATACATGTCTGGTATAAACTAATGTTCTTGTTCTTTTAAGCTTTCTAATACAGATGTGAGACTTTCATGCACAATCACTGATTACCATCAGATTTCTCCACTTCTCTCTCTCACTCTCATCTCTTTCATCTCTCTCCTCTACGTTTAACTGATCACTGCAGAGAAAACCGAAAGGACATAAATGGTAAGCCAGTGGTTTTGTACAATCAGAGCAGAGCCACATCGCCCCCATCTGGCCATAAGAGTTAATGTTTCGTCACCTCACAATGGCTCCCTCATGGCCAGAGGGATTTCTATGTTTAGCTGCAATACAGTGGTGGTTATGAGAGGCCTAATTATGCGTGGCCACCCCTTACACGGCTGCCCCTCTCATACAGCTAGAATGAGCACATACTGTCAGAAACAGCTGTGAGGGGCGAGAGACTTGAGAGACAGAGAGAGGGAGTAAAACCCGAGAGCAAGAAAGCCCAAGACATCATGTGATAGCATTACAGGCAAGAAGGAGAGAAAGTAATAACAGAGAAGACTGTCTGAGACAGAGACAAAAATATACTATAAAGGGTAGAGGAGTTCAGTAGATTTTACCCTGGTGTGAGGGACAGATAAAAAAAAAAAAGTTTATGCTGATTTGGTGCTGGTCCAGCTGGTCATTAGCAACGAAAACTAGCCGGTTGACCAAGAAAGTCTTGTTGGTTTTGTTTTAGCAAGATATACTGTAGTGTCCTCAATGAGTTTGAAAACATTCTAGGCAAAGTAGGGTTTTGGACAACATAAGTGTGAATCATTTTGCAAAGACTGGATCCGCAAGCTAGAACACCTAAAAAACTGCACAGCACCATAGAAATCACCCTGAACACCATCAAACTTCAAACCTTCAAACTGCTTTAAACTCAAAACTTCTTCAAACTTCAAGCTTTAAACTACTTCAGACTGAAAACATTCAAACTTCTAGCTTTCAAAACTGCTTCAAACTTTTTGGTCAGGTTTTCTCAAGCCAATACCACCCAGATAGCACACGTATGTCTGCAAGATGTCTGTTAAAGATCTAGATGATCTGGAAAGCATCTGCTGTGTACAAACGTCTGGCAGATGTCTGTAAGATGTCAGTTTTACAAACATTCTAAATCATAAACATCTTAAAGACATCTAATAGACATCTATTTGACATCTGATAGGAAACGTCCAATAGACGTCTTGCAGATGTAAATGCAGACGTCAAATAGACGTCTCCGAGATGTACGTGTGCTATCAGGGCAAAGTTTGTTTTGATAAACAGTGACCTTGTTACAGTGTAACTATACAACTGTACAAATACTGAGTAATATTAATCAACATGTACTTACTATATGGTTAGGTTGGGGTTAGGGTTTAGTTTAGGGTTAGTTTAATGTAATTATGCATAATTTATTCTTATTATAGAATACCAATACCAACATAGCAAACCAACTTAGGATTTAAAAGGATAATGTTAGTTCACCCAAAAATAAAAAAATCTGTCATTAATTATTCACTCTCATGTTGTTTCAAACCCAACCCAGGCTCACTGGAAATATGCGTTTCTATATACATTTCTGCAACACTGTAATTGTGTACCCTACAGCACGTTTCAAAGTTAAATCTCTAGAGATTACAGGCACATATTGATGCATTTTTATTACGCTGCTTGAGGTACATATCGCAACTGTTTAGAATTCAAATGTCCGGGGAGTGTCTCTAAAGGTTAATGTTGGGAATATTCCCTACACCAAACCCAACCCTAGACCTAACCGATAGTGTTAACAAATTCAAAAGTGATATAAAAACACATTTGTTGAGGCAGCCTTTTTTCCTTGTGCGAATTTGAGCTGTTTTGTTGAACCGTAGTTTCACGGGGTTTGTACTGGAGCTCCTCATCACTCAAGTGCAACGCCGTATCGCGTAAGCTAACAAGCAAACCTATGAATTCGAAAACTCATGCATATGAAGCTGTACATGTGATGACAAAATTCAGAAGTTTCAGTTTTCAAATCGTGCAGGATGTTAAAATTGTTTTGAAGCCGCAATATAATATTCTGCAAGTAATTGTGTGAAAATTAGTCTTTATTAATCAAACCTCTGCGTGTAAATCAAACTTTGTGTGAAAAGGCATAAAAGTTGTTGGATTTTTAAAGCCTCTAGTGTTCATGTCAACTGGAAACTGCAGTGATTCGTATATATAGGTACATTATTTCAGTTTTGCAGAAATGTATAGTGGTTAATATTTGAAGTGGATCAAAAAAGTTCATCAAAGTTGTCCTAAGACAAGAATGGGTATTGTTTTGGTTTTAGGACAACTTTGATGAAAGGTTTTGATCCACTTCAAATGTTCACTACTTTTTTATGAAATCCAAGTGCTTTCTGACCCTGCACAGACAGCAACGCAACTGACACGTTCAAGTCCCAGAAAGGTAGTAAGGACATCATTAAAACAGTCAGTGTGCCATCAGTGGTTCAACCTTAATTTTATGAAGCTACAAGAGTACTTTTTGTGCACAAAGAAAACAAAAATAACTACTTCATTCAACTATTTCTTTTCAGTCTTTGACGCACGTTCACAATAGTACCAAAATGCACGCTTGTGGTGCTGCTGGCGCAGGAGCCGGCGTTCTAATGTAGAAAGTCCATCTCTCTTAGTTCATCATCTGTATATTCTGGTTCAAATAAGTAAGGTTGCGCAAAAAACTTTAAGTCATCCTCTCTGTCAAAATCTTCAGATGTATAAAGACTGTTTTATGTACAACATGAGGGTGAGTAATTAATGACAGAATTTTCGTTTTTGGGTAAACTATCCCTTTAAGGTTGAATTCAGGGAAAAACAGCTCAAACATTTTCACCTACTATTTCATTTTAAATGCAGCATAAGCAGTGTATCTGCTTTAAGTAAGGTTTTTAGCATGGTAATGCCAGAGCTATTTATAAATATCTAAACTCTAATTTACAATCAGTCAGTAAATCTATAAAGGTGTGCTGAGTCTGACCCAGTAATGCTCAATAAAGAAACCTGTGTCATTTTATCCCAGTAATCATTACACAGCTGCCAAATGAACGTCTGTGACATTTATGTATTGCCATTATTATGAATTCAAAGAGGAAAACATTATTGTTGGGTTTCAGTGATAATAGCAAGTTACATTAACATATTTACATCAGGATTTATGCTTTGTCCAAACCCCAAGCTTATCAGCTGTTCTTTTTTTTTTCAGCAGTACAGTCTTAAAAATAAAGGTGCTTCACGATGCCATAGAAGAACGTTTTTTGTTAAAATGGTTCCATAAAGAACTTTTAACATCTGAAGAACCTTTCTGTTTTACAAAAGGTTCTTTGTGACGAAAGAAGGTTCTTCAGATTATAAAAAGGTAAGAAAGAGATGGTTCTTTAAAGAGCCTTTGACTGAATGGTTCTTTGTGGAACCAATAATGGCTCCTCTATGGCATCGCTTGAAGAACCTTTTGAAGCACCTTTATTTTTAAGAGTGTAGACAAATGGAAATGGAGGTGTTGTTCTGACATAAAAGAGTAGGATCTTTTCTCTTGTAGTAGACTTGTCGGTTCATTGACAATTCAAGGTACCAAAAAGGTTCAACAGCAAACACAAACGCAGAAACTAGACACGCTTTCTTAAAATGTCAGCAGCTGACGGCTGAAGAAGAAAAAAAAAAAAAACAGCACAATGCACCTCAATCCGTCCTCTCAGAAAGAAGCTCAGAGGCTCCATCAATAGCAGTGTGTGAAAGCAGGTTTCTTACATCTTTTTTAACGTCATACAGAAGCGTTAGCATGGTCAGTGTGGCGTTTATCAAGTTGTTATTGTCTTTATTGTGACAGTAGGAGCAAGGGTTGGGAAGATTGCAATGCCGGATCTCACCAGCTCCTCATATCTCTTCCTCAACTCACCTTCAGTCTTTGACAGATTTCTGGTGTGAGTGCTTGTGGATTAGTGGTCTTCTCGGAAAGCTTGGATATTTCTATCTGCTTGCTGGCATCAGTTTTTTTCCCCTGGATCAGTTTACCAGTGTGGGGGGGCAGAGGGATGGCACAAGCAAAATAATCACATCATTACACCAAAGCAGCCTCTCTGAAGAGCAATCGATGGTGTCATTTTGTGCTTTTACAAAACACAACACGGCAGATAGGGAAAACTTATAGCTGGAGAGATCTTAGCATTGACGGTGCTCTCTCCTAAATGGAGGGCTCATTACTTTGAAGGGAACCAATGTTGTTTTCCCACCAAAATGTGGGTCTTCAGAAAGCTTTTACCAAACAATTGAGGTTAATGTACTTTTCTCAGTATTCACTTTCGTAATATTGATTGATATCATAAATCCAAACAGGTATGCAACTTTTCTCGTTCCTGGAAACAAAGCTGGTTATCTGGTTATTTAACTGCACAGTAATCAATAATTTTATATTGTATGGTTTCAGTACATAATATTTGTCACAATTTTCTAATACTCATAAAACACAAGGCATTTTGGTTCAGTAATCACAAATGTTTCTACATCGGTGCACACAAGGATCAGGTCACACACATGTACACGTTTAATTCCTGTTATGAGTATTTATAATTGAATTAACCCATATATTTAAGCAATTATGCATGGTCAGCTGATGAATTTGGTACAACTAATAACACTTAAATGAAAAAGGTATGTTAATGTGTGAAACTTGGTCTTGCAGGTTAGATATTTGACTCTCAACATAAGTCTTACGCAGATTGTAGTTTGTTCTGGCCAAGAAACTCTTAAAAAAAATTATAAAAATTTGACATTTGATAACCAGTTTTGTATAAATGAGCCGAAATGTGCCTTTTTTCATTAAAAAAACATGCATTTCAGAACATGAGGTAAAACAGTTTTTATATCTGAAGAATGTAAGGCATGATGTAAGACATATGCAACACTTTTTCGCACTTATTATCTACATACATTCACATAATGTCTTTGGTTATATTTGTTATGATGGTGATAGGATGGTGACTTCTATTCTATGCAATCATGATTGAAGTTGTTGCTTGCCTTCATTAATCTTTGGAAAAACAAAGATATTTTTTAATGAAACTGAGAGCTTTCTGAGCCTGCAAAACAAAAATAGTCCATGTGACATCAGTGGTTCAACTTTAATTATATGAAGCTATGTGAATACTTTTTGTGTGCAAAGAAAACGCATGCATAGTAAAATTAATGCTGAACCACTGATGTCACCTGGAATATTTTATTGATATCCTTACTACCTTTCTGGGCTTTGAATATGGAAGTAATGTTGCTGTCTATGCAGGGTCAGAAAGCTCTCAGATTTTATCAGAAATATCTTAATGTATGTTCCAGAGATGAACGAAGGTCTTACAGGCTCGGAACGACATGAGGGTGAATAATTAATGACAGAATTTTCATTTTTGGGTGAACTGTGCCTTTAAGGTTGAATTCAGGGAAATACAGCTCAAACATTTTCACCTACTATTTCATCTTAAATGCAGCATAAGCAGTGTGTCTGCTTCCTTTCATGATGTAATGTGCTCAGGCTAACATTTACAATCATTTTTCATCATTTATTCTGTATGATGTTTTCTGAAGTAATTCAAACACATACATTTCGCTCTCTCTCTCACCCCTTTTCCAACTTTTACAAAAGCATTTGAGCCTAATGATTATTATTCAGTTACTCCCTGTGCATTTTCTAGCACAGACACACAAATATGTATTAACATCTTAACATGTTTTTGTGAAAAAGCTGCTCTTAGGCACATACAAAATATAAGAAAAATTAGTGAAATAACATTTTGATCACATTCATTTTAATGTAGACTGCAGTATTCACTACTCCCCACCTTCTTGTTAATCCGGAACATTCGTCCTTTCCCTTTCCGAGGACACGGATGTCAGGTTCATCAGTGTGTGTAGCCTGATTGCTACTGCTTAATTAGAGTAATTACAGCTAAATGAATGAAAGGAGAATTTTTTATTTTTTTTTTTTCTTGTTAGCATTAGAAATATGCTATATGACTCAATGAACCTGGATAATGCCATTAGGTACAGATAAGGTCAAAAGTTTACAAAATCTGCAAAAATGTAAATAAATAATGAAATAAGAGGGATCATACAAAATGCATGTTATTTATTTTTTTATTCAGTACTGACCTGAAAAAGATATTTCACATAAAAGACATTTCCGTATAGTCCGCAACAGAAAATAATAGTTGAATTTATAAAAATGACCCTGTTCAAAAGTTTACATACGCTTGATTCTTAATACTGTGTTGTTACCTGAATCCACAGCTGTGTTTTGTTTTGTTTAGTGATAGCTGTTCATGAGTCCCTTGTTTGTCCTAAAAACAGTTAAACTGCCCGCTGTTCTTCTGAAAAATCCTTCCGGTCCCACAAATTCTTAGATTTTTCAGCATTTCTGTATATTTGAACCCTGTCCAATAATGACTGTATGATTTTGAGATCCATCTTTTGATACTGAGGACAACTGAGGGACTCATATGCAACTATTACAGAAGGTTCAAATGCTCACTGATGCACCAGAAGGAAAAAAAAATGCATTAAGAGCCGGGGGTGTAAACTTTTGAACAATGAAGATGTGTACATTTTTCTTACTTTGTCTAAATATCATATTTTTTTCATTTAGTACTGCCTTTCAAAAGCTACAGAAGATACTTACATGTTTCCCAGAAGACAAAATAAGTTAAATTCACCCTGATCTTCAAATTCAAAGTTTTCACCTCCCAGCTCTTAATGCATTGTGTTTCCTTCTGAAGCATCAGTGAGCATTTGAACCTTCTGTATTAGTTGCATATGAGTCCCTCAGTTGTCCTCAGTGTGAAAAGTTGGATCTCAAAACCATACAGTCATTGTTGAAAAGGGTTCAAATACACAAAGACCACGGGACCTTTGGCCAGAGGAGAACTGGCCCCCCGACTGAGCCTGGTTTCTCCCAAGGTTTTTTTCTCCATTTGTCACCGATGGAGTTTTGGTTCCTTGCCGCTGTCGCCTCTGGCTTGCTTAGTTGGGGACACTTTCTCTCAACACAATATTGCATTTTATTTTATTGTTTTTGATTAACTACCTTTACCTAAAATGTGAGTGTTTACTGTTGCCTTTGGCATTGTTGATGTACTGTTTCCTATCTAATACTGTACAGCCGCCTTGTCACAATTCTGTATTGTTAAAGGCGGTATATAAATAAAGGTGACTTGACTTGACTTGACAAAAATGCTGAAAAACCAAAGAATTTGTGAGACTTGAAGGATTTTTCTGAAGAACAGCAGGCAGTTTAACTGTTCAGGACAAACAAGGGACTCATGAACAATCAAATACATATCTGGATCATTCAGGTAACAACACAGTATTAAGAATCAGGCGTAAACTTTTGAACGGGGTTATTTTTATAAATTCAATTACTATTTTCTCTTGTGGACTATATGCAAACATCTTTTAAAAAATAACATGCATAAACAACTCTTATTTTGGTAAAATAATTTACATTTTGCACATTCTGCAAGGTGTATGTAAACTTTTGACCTCAACTGTATATGTGTTTGGTCTACCAGAATGTTAAGGGAAAAAAGGGTAATAGTAGAGACAAAAAAAATAAATAAATAGAGACACAGTGAAAAATATTAGAGATTTAGATATAGACAGATGTAGATATAGATTAGACATATATTGTTCAATTGAATAATAATTATCTCAAATGTCATATATGATGCAATATTCAGACTCTTCTAAAGCAATAGCCCACATCTTTCATGTTCCACTAGTCCAGTTCCCCTTCACTAAAAAATCTTTTGAATTCCGTAATTTGCAGCTCATGTTTGTTACTGTATGGTACGTATCTCTAACATCATCTATCGCTTATTGCCTGACCTCACTGGAGTGCCCCTGAGTTCTCAGATGTTCTTTCATGATGTTGCAGGAAAGCTGTCGCTTATCTGTGGGGCTGAAAAGTTATGGAGCATAAATTCCTCTGTTTGAAATTGATAAAGCCTGGAGGACTGTGTTTCCCATCAGGGCACAAAGCTTATCAGCACAACCAGCCTGGAGTGATGGCCTGCTATGCTGTGCTCTGAGGACCTAGACCAACCCAGGAAGCCAGTCAAGGGGACATTCTCTCTGGAGACTCTGTTGATGTGGCTAAACTGGAGGCTTTTCTTTATTAAGCTGTGGTTTAGGAAGTTTTCAAAAGTGTTTACTTCCTAAGGGCCAAAACATGTCAAACTGTTGCTTCTGTAGAGTTAGCACTGACATTGAAAAGTGGTTGAAGTTGGAGTTTGCGGTAGAGGGCTGACCATTCTGACCCACTAGATCTCAATCCCAATGCAGTCCTCTAAAGTACACCTTGCTAGTACTGAGTTGGACCCCTTTTGCCTTCAGAACTACCTTAATTCGTCATGGCATAGATTCAACAAGGTGCTGGAAACATTCCTGAGAGATTTCTGTCCATACTGACATGATAGCATCGAACAGTTGCTGCAGATTTGTCGGATGCACATCCATGATGCAAATCTCCCATTCCACCACATCGCAAAGGCGTGGAAGCCATTTGAGTATAGCGAACCCATTGTCAAGGTTAAGAAACCAGTTTGTGATGATTTGAGCTTTGTGACATAGCGTGTTATCTTGCTGGAAGTAGCCATCACAAGATGGATACAATGTGGTCAGAAAGGGACAGACGTGATCAGCAACAATACTCAGGTAGGCTCTGGCATTTAAAAGATACCTAATTGGTACTAAGGGGCCCAAAGTGGGCCAAGAAATATATCCATATCATGAGCATCAGCAGCCTGAACTGTTGATACAAAGCAGGATGGATACATGCTTTCATGTTGTTTATGCCAAATTCTGACCCTGCCATCCAAATCAGGACTTACAGACCAGGCAAACTTTTTCCCCATCTTCTATTGTCATTTTTTGTGAGCCCATGCAAATTTTAGTCTCAGTTCCCTGTTTTTAGCTGACAGAAGTGGCACCCACTGTGGCCTTCTGCTACTATAGCCCATCTGTTTAAAGGTTTGACATGCTTTCAGAGATCTTCTTCTGCATGCCACGGTTGTAACAAGTAGTTATTTGAGTTACTGTTGCCTTTCTATCAGCTTGAGCCAGTCTGGCCATTCTGTTCTGACCTTTGGCATCAACAAAGCATTTTCACTCACAAACTGCTGCTCTCTAGATATTTTATTTTTTTTACAAACCATTCTCTGTAAACCCTCAAAATGGTTATGTGTGAAAATCACAGTAGAGCAGCAGCTTGTGAAATACAGACTAGCCCTGGCACTGACAACCATGCTATATTCAGAGTCATTTAAATCACCTTTCCTCCCGATTCTGATGCTCAGTTTAAAATTCAGCAGATTGTTTTGACCATGTCTACATGCCTACAGTTGAGGTCAAAAGTTTACATACACCTTGCAGAATCTGCAAAATATTAATTATTTTACCAAAATAAGAGGGATCATACAAAATGCATGTTATTTTTTATTTAGTACTGATCTGGGTAAGATATTTCACATAAAAGACATTTACATATAGTCCACAAGAGAAAATAATAGCTGAATTTATGAAAATGCCTGTTCAAAAGTTTGCATACAGCATACACCTGAATGATCCACAGCTGTGCTTCTTTTTTGTTAAGTTATAGTTGTTCATGAGTCCCTTATTCGTCCTGAACACTTAAACTGCCCGCTGTTCTTCAGGAAAATTCTTCAGGTCCCACAAATTCTTTGGTTTTCCAGCATTTTTGTGTATTTGAACCCTTTCCGACAACGACTGTATGCTTTTGAGATCCACCTTTTCACACTAAAGACAACTGAGGGACTCATATGCAACTATTACAGAAGGTTCAAACATTCACTAGGCATGTTTCCATTAGAGATTTGCGCAAAACTGGCGATATGTAATGAATGTTGATAAAAAAGTATTGAGAAATGATGCTGTTTCCATTAACCCATGTAATGCGACTAAAACATATTTTTTTCCTCTCGCACAGATTTTGGCTATATTTAACTGAAAGAGGTGTATGCGTGTATCTTTACAGAAGCAGCGCGGAGAGCCGCTTCAGAAATGTGTGCGGTGCGGCTGGTATAAACATAAGCATTGATTAGAGTGTATTTTGTTTTCTGGGAAACATGTATGAATCTTCTGTCGCTTCTAAAGGGCAGTACTAAAAAAAAACACATCTTCATTCTGTTCAAAAGTTTACACCCTTGGCTCTTAATGCATAGTTTTTCCTTCTGAAGCATCAGTGAGCGTTTGAACCTTCTGTAACCTTCTGAAAATCATACAATCATTGTTGGAAAGGGTTAAAATACTCAAAAATGCTGAAAACCCAAAGAATTTGTGGGACCTGGAGGATTTTTCTGAAGAACAGCAGGCAGTTTAACTGTTCAGGACAAATAAGGGACTCATGAACAAATATCACTAAACAAAAAAACACAGTTGTGGATCATCCAGGTAACATCACAGTATTAAGAAGCAAGTATATGTAAACTTTTGACTGGGGTCTTTTTTTATAAATTCAACTATTATTTTCTTTTGTGGACTGTATGTAAATATCTTTTATTTCACTTTTCAATTTATTGCTAAAGCACATTTAAAAACGGCCTTGGCCGACCAAAGTGCTGTACAAGTACAAAGTTAATAGCACTAATAACAACAAAACAGTTAAAACCAAACACTCATTATGAACAGAAAGCAACAGAAAACAAGTACGTTTTGAGACATGACTAAAATTCAGACAAAGTGGAAGCCAATCTAATATAGAGTGGGAGCTTGTTCCACAGTGTGGGGCCGGCCACTTCAAAAGCTCGGTTGCCCCTCGACTGTAGCCGGGTTCTGGGTATCTGAAGGAGGAGTTTACATTCAGATCTAAGACCTCTGGTGGGAGAGTATGGGTGAAGAAGATCAGATTTATGTGAAATATCTTATTCAGGTCAGAACTAAATAAAAAATAACATGCATTTTGTTTGATCCCTCTTATTTTGGTAAAATAATGAATATTTTGCAGATTCTGCAAGGTGCATGTAAACTTTTGACCTCAGCTGTAAATAATGTATTGATAAAATTTATAACATGTTATTGTGATAAAAGAACAGACCAGTATGCATTAATAACTGTTCCTCAAGAAGGCAGAAAAAATCTAAATCTATTTTAGCAAGAGAGATTTTGTTTGGACAAAAACAGTTACAGAGATCTTATGCTTCACAGTAACCGAAAAACCCATTTTTTTATTTTTTATTTTTCCTCTTTCTCTCTTTCTCTCTCTCAGTCTGACAGTCTGTCTGTTTGACCAGCCAAACACTTTACTTGACATTCTATTTCACCATTAGTGTCCATCACAACCCTGACTGCAGTGTGTCTGCAAGGAAAAAAAAAGGGTTATGTGTGTGTACATGTGAATGAGACTGCGTAAGCAGAAGGCCCATAGGGCAAACTGCTGTAATGTTTTGAAAATTGAGTTTCTCCTGGCAGTGAGACAGTCAAACCAGGACTGAATCCAGTTGTCCCATTCTTATCAGTAGTGTAATGCAAGGAGCAGAGGTGCCTTCCCACACACAGGGAGTATGAATTAGAGAAAACGAAATCGGGAGGGAGAGAAGGACACACGCAGTGAGAAAGGGAGGCTTTTATATAGAGGCGTTCAATGGGAGGCAAAATAAAATGGCAGCTTTCATACAGTACAGACAATAAAATGGTCACTGCAATCTCCGCACTATGAACGTGCACTTTACGTCTATAGCATGCTTCTAACAACGGCCTCTATCCCTGATTGCCTCCATTCCATCAACAACAGAGTGACACAATCTGTACACTCATAAATCCTCCGCACTATCAGTGATGAAAGGAGGGTTATTTCTAATCATGCCTGCGAGAGATGTCTTTAATTTCTCTCTCTCTCTGGGTGTTGCTCCCTCTCTCTCTCTCTGGTTGGTCTCTTGGTATTCCCGTCGCTGGCTGACAGAGTGAGTGCCTATAAAACATGCAGAATGCCATCTGTGACTTTTCCCTTTGGGCATGACTTCTAATCAACAGCAGTCACAGAGCTTTGTTCATTTCTTTTGTTCTGTTGATGCACACAGCATCACAACATCCAAGCCCTTCAGTTCAGTTCACCGCTGATAATTGGATTGCATGAACAGTTTTGTGCGCGGCTATGTTTTTGCAGATTTATAAATATCTTATTCTCTGCTTCACAATATGCAGTATGCCATGTTGTGTCTAGTGAAGTGCATGGAGTTTTTTACCGGTGTGACAGTTAATTTTTTTCACAAGCTGTCTCAGTTTAAATTAGAGAGCACCTTTTCGGTTATCAACAATAATTTGCATGCTCAGATCAAATAAAATAATGCATTTCTTCAGTGAGGTCTAAATTACCTGGAGAGAGCCAGCTGTTAGCATTAGACACTCTGCTAATTTCAAAGGTAGTTGGTAGGCTGGCGTATCTTTGCTTATGTTTATATACATTACCGGTCAAAAGTTTTTACGTTTTTAAGTCTCTTCTGCTCACCAAGCAGTTATTATTATTTTTAAATAACAGCTTTATATTTGAATATATTTTAAAATGTAATTTATTCCTGATCAAAGCTAAATTTTTTAGCATCAATGCTTCAGTGTTCAGTGTCACATGATCGTTCAGAAATCATTCTAATATGCTGATTTGCTGTTCAAGAGACAGAAAGAAAGATCCAAAGATCAGCATTTATTTATTTATTTATTTATGGAAAGAAAAAAGATGTCTATTTCAGATAAATACTTTCTGTTCATCAAAGAAACCTGAAAGGTTTCTGAAGGAACATGTGACTGGAGTAATAATGCTAAAAATTCAGCTTTGAAATCACAGGAATAAATTACATTTTAAAATATATTCAAATAGAAAACAGTTATTTTAAATTGTAAAAATATTTCAAAATCTAACTGCTTTTGCTGTACTTCGGATCAAATAAATACAGGCTTGGTGAGCAGAAGAGACTTTAAAACACATTAAAAATTAAAATGTTGAGCAATTTTTTAATTATTATATAAACATACACTCGTGAAAAAGTACACTTTAGCATACTTTGTAAAACAGAGTATTCATTATGGAATTGCAATGGAAGAAATACTTATTCCTTATTTCTTATGGAAACATTATTCAGTACTTTTAAGGACATTTCCTCTTAACTCTAAACCACAACACAAATGAAGTGCAAAATATATAAAAGTATACAAAAGTACCTATATTCAAAATCAATATTTTTACAGTGTATGTAATTTTGGTTGAAATTTGTATGTACATGAAAATCTGTAATGACAAAGTTGCAATAAATATATAAATACATTTTTAATAAATATAAATCCACACAACCCTTTTCATCCTGCATGCCATTTTTATTATTTATTTATTTTTATTTAATGTCAACATGGAATGACATGGAGCGATATCAAAAGCGACATTCAGTGTAACACCTAACATGATGATGTGAATTCACGCTTTTAAGATATAAATAAATAATCTTTCGGTGGTAAAACATCTACAGTAATATAATCCAGGTGTTGTATAATTTTATATATTAAGTTATCAATTACATATGAAACATATAAAATAACATATGATTTATTATTATTATTCTTTTTGATTTGCTTTTAGCCAGCAATTATTTAATAGTGTAGTTATGACACCTACCAGAAGGGGCTAAGTGTCCCATTCTAACCAGTCAAGCCTTGCATTTTTTTCTGAATAAACATCAGATTTTCCGCTTTTTATTTTCACTTGGCAGTCTATCCATTTCAGCATTTATTTATTACCTTCTGTCATCAGATATTCATTCTTCTCTGTTTTCCTACCTTCACAGATTGATGACAAAATGGAAAACATCTACTTGCAGTAACCCAAACACAAGCTAGGGGGCAACAGTAACCACCGAACAGATGGTAAGGACAAGAGACACGTCAACACAGGGATATGTAGACACACTTCCACCCTTCTTGTAGCGGCCCCTAAATGAGAAATTACACACTGAGTGATCTGAGCGATGAGCAACTGAAGCAGATGGTTCAAGAATCTAGGCTGTACATGTAAGCTGAAGTGTTTGCATGTGGATTTACAACAGTGAGTTATGATATGCAGGAGACTGGTGCAGAAAATAAACTTTATGTTGTTGTTGTCATTTTCTTATTTTACTTGACTTTGATTCTAACAGCTGTAATACAATTTTAAATCCTCTATTAATAAATCAACACCTCAGAATTATAAGGTTCTATCTGCATTCTGAGCACCTGAGATACTGAGCTTCAGAATTTTTGCATTCCATAGACTTATGCAAATAGAACCATTTTTGTTTTCTAAAAAGAGGCCCAAAATGTACACAGCTTACAAAAGAAACATCACATAATGTAAGCTGTCACAGAATGAGAATATGTGAATAACTCAATTTTGACAATAATGTCAAATAGAACCTTATAATTCTAAGGTGACGAAATGATTCAGTCAATTAATTAGTCAGTGCACAGCCATCTTTTTAGCATGCATGACACCCGATGTGCTGCCTGCCACTTCCATTCTTGATTTATTAAGAATAATAAACACACAATCTATAGTCAATAAAAAGCTGGTTAGTCTATAAAAAAACAAGCAAAGTCTCTGATTCACCTGTTCCTACAGATGGGATCCAGCTGCTGTGGAGTTGGAGAATGAAGCCTTTTTTGATGACAGCCGTGGGAATTTTCCGTATACGGATGGAGATAATGTATGTTTACATCTAAAGCAAACATTTTTGTCTGAAAATAGAAATGTCTGATGGTGAACGGGAGTATGCTTTAAAACGGTGCATTTAGAAATTAGGGGTAAACAAATGTAATGAAATTTTCCTGGAACTATTGTGTATAATCTCCCTCTTCCCACTGGAGTAGGAGCAGCTGGTCATCTTCAACAAATGTTGCCCTGCTATAAATGGCAACCCAGACAGCTGAATTATGGGCCTAACCCACTTCTTTTTCTGCAATATAGTCTTTTTATAAGACTGGCGATCATAGCCTTTTAGAGGCTCTGGTTCACAAACTGGAAAAGCATACGGGGCATTTGTCTCGCTCTGTTTATCCATTATACTGATGAATGTTTTGCCTCTAACAATGTATTTTGCAGTACACTGTAAAACGCAGTTGATTTATTCAAATGACTGTTTGCGTAGACTCGTTTGTCTTCATATCCTAACTGCATTCAGCATTTAATCTTGTGCGATATGTGATTACATAAAAATGAAATGAATCTGGTGTAGTTCTAGTTGGTCACGGAATTATCTGAATGTTCTGGGTTCAAGCTTCTTATCATTTGCAATTTATTGTTTCAGAAAAGAGTGCATCACATGCTAAAGATGGAAGTTTACATTCTTTAACATTTCTTCAAGGGTGAATGATGTAAGCTGGTGTGAATCTCTATACTAGCAGTTTTGACCTTTTTAACTTAAATGTCATACATTGTCCACAGCAATATCCGGAAGTTTAAACTATTGTTTTACAGTACTTTACTCACAATACTCCCAATTTCTACCCAATAAAATATTTTAGAGATTTGCATAACTACAACATATGTTCATTATACAAATTCCATGGAATTTTATAGGGGTCATCGGATACAAAACTCACTTTTACATGTTGTTTTAACATAAATGTGTGTTAGCAGTGTGTACACATCCACCCTATAATGATAAAAATCCACCCAGTACTTTTTTTGTTTTTTGTTTAAATCCCTATAAATAATAACCCCTTTATCAATCAAGCCATTCTCAAATTATTGGCCTTGTGACATCACACAGACCGAGGCCTCTCACACAATAATTGATTGACATGGCCGTCTTACCTTAGACCCACCCTGAGTGAGCTGTAAACAGTCCGCCATTGTGAGCAGGAGTAGACAAAAATGTCTCCTAAGCAATTGATGTGTTTTGTTGTTGGATGTAATAATGAACATAGCAGTCGTAATTTACTCCTAACATCTGAGCCACTGAAGATGCAGTGGATTCCTTTTATTTTTGAAGGGAATGCGCCTCCTGATCTTCCTAAATACGTCTATATTCGCGCAAATCCTTAGTGATCCAGCTTCACCTACAGAAGAAGTGAGTATAAGGGTTTTTTTATGAATATTTGCAAATCGCCTTTCCTAATAATGTGCTAGTTAGCAAGTTCTGCAGCAAAATGCGGCTAAAGTTAACAATCTCTCAGAGAACAGCTGGTCACCCCACAGAAGAGAGGGGCGGGGTGAGCAGAGCTCATTAGCATTTAAAGGGATATGCACCGAAATGACCTGCTCTGAACAGAGCTGTTTTTGACAAGGTAAAATGGGTGTTGTTTTACACTGCCACAGAGAAATGTTAACCAAAGTATGCTACAGACTTTTCATCAAGACCCTAAAGAATCATATCAACTTTTGGAAAATGGGCATCCAATGACCCCTTTAAGATTTGATTAATTTACACAACCTTTAGAAATAACAATTTTAAATTAGGCTTATATATATATATAGAGAGAGAGAGAGAGAGAGAAAGAGAGAGAGAGAGATAGATATAGATATATAGATAAAGAAAACAAACAGATTTTCAAGGGATAGTTTACCCAAATGTGAAAATTATCCTGTGATTTACTCACCCTTGAGCCATCTAAGTGACTTTCTTCTTTCAGATGCATTTAATCTGACTTATATATTTAAATTCCTGGTTCTTCCAACATGACAGTATTCCAATATGACAGTGGTCTATATTTTGAAGCAAAATGAAGTGCGTCCATCCATCATAAAAGTGCTCCAGACGGCTCTGGGGGGTTAACAAAGGCCTTCGGAAATAAAGCGAGGCATTTTTCTTAGAAAAATATCCATATTTACAACTTTATAAATCGTAATCTCTAGCTTCTGTGAACTGTCCTAGACACATACATGAAGTAGCGGATGAAGTAGGACGTAGGCGAACATGGTGACAAACGTAAAAGCGCAGAGGAGACAGCAAAACAAAACACCCATCATGAATAAGAGGTACAAACAAGGATCTGGGGGACTTCGATATAAACCAAGAGGACACTAATTTTCCTTTGCTGTAAACAAAACTTGGTTCTCACAAGGCATATTCTAACTGGAGCTTAGGCTACACTTATGTCCTACGTCATCCGCTGTAACACCACTCTCTCGTGAAAATGCATACGACAGCAGTGGAAGCTAGAGATTACTATAAAGATTTATAAAGTTGTAAATATGGATATTTTTCTTATACAAACGCATTGCTTCATTTTAAAAGGCCTTTAGTAACCCTCTGGATCCATGTGGAATACTTTCTATGATGGAATGGATGCACTATTTCACTTCAAAATCTGGACCACTACCCACTGCCATTATAAAGCTTGGACGAGCCAGGACATTTTTAATATAATATTGATTGTAGTTTTCTGAAAGAAGAAAGTTATATACACCTAGGATGGCTTAAGGGTGAGTAAATTATGGGGTAATTTTCATTTTGGAGTGAACTATCTATTTAAAGGGGTGAATTAAAGTAAAAAAAAATATCTTTTTCCGTCATTTTTATCTTATTTTAAAGGTTGTTTTGTATTATTTTTAATCGCTTTGTGTCATCTTGATGACCCCAGGAAGTCTGCTGTGAGTCCCTGTGGTTCAGAGCTACTCTATACCATCTCTGGTGATGCATGAATGTCATTGCTTAGACAGTGATTTGAGAGAATAATAGAATCCTGCCTTAGCCATGTCATGTTTTCATTATATAATTCCTCTGATACATTATGACCATGCTAAATAAGATGTGGGAGACCCTTTTGTTCCAGAGCAGTTTGTTTCTGTCAGACTAAAAAGACCTAGTTGGCGTATAACTGATTAACGTTCAACAAAGGTTTGTTATGCCAGTTTCTGTCAGTATGAACATGTCAGATTACCAGCCATACATGTTGCAGCAGTGTTTCAAAATGCTACACAATCGAAATGTTAGGCCTGACATTGTGCATGCACTGTAGCTGACTCCAACACTCAGAAATGCAGTGTTCCAAGGGCATTGGTGGTGGCAGTGGCTGTTACCCTGTCAGAGAATATGATATGTACTCAGACTGACAGCCTCTGAAAGGCTTAATGGAGTTCTGCAAGCTAACCATGCAAGCCAACAGTCTATTTCCTCCCCCAATGACGGCTGAATGATATGACATTGCATTACTTGCTACATGGAAAAGACTCAATCATCGTTAGGTTACAAAATACATACATCAGAAAGACTGAGAAATACTGTTAGGAGCTTATGAGCCTAAGCTGAAGACGTGCTCCACTTTGATCTGGAGAGGAATGGTGGTGTAACAGCTTTCACAGAAACCATCTATAATAAAAACACACTGAGCTGGTTTGAGCTTCTCTGCTTGAGAGAGAATAAAATACACGTTCCATAGGGTGATATTATATAAGTAATATTTTATTTACTTTTTTTTTCTTTCCATATTTTAAATTTGAACTTTTTCTTACAATAACATAGGTATATTGTTAAAGACTGAGCTAAACACATGACACATTTTAAAGGAGAAGTTCACTTCCAGAACCAAAAATAACAGATAATTAACTCACCCCCCTTGTCATCCAAGATGTTCATGTCTTTCTTTCTTCAGTCATAAAGAAATTATGTTTTTTGAGGAAAACATTTTAAGAATGTTCTCCATATAATGGACTTCTATGGTGCCCGCAAGTTCCAAAATGCAGTTTAAATGCAGCTTCAAAGGGATCTAAACGATCCCAGCTGAGGAAGAAGGGTCTTATCTAGCAAAACGATCAGTTGTTTTCTAAAAACATTGACAATTTATATTTTTAACCTCAAATGCTCATCTTGTCTAGCTCTGCGTGAACTCTGTGCATTCCGGTTCATGACAGTTAGGGTATGTCACAAAACTCCCATCTCATTTTCTCCTCCAACTTCAAAATCATTCTACATCACTGTTTTACCTTTTTTTTTTTTTGTAAAGGGTGTTTGACACTCCTTGTGTGTTCACTTTGTAAACACTGGATCGGAGATGGGAGTTTTTCGACCTAACTGTCATGAACCGGAATGCACAGAGTTCACTCAGAGCTAGACAAGATGAGCATTTGAGGTTAAAAAAGTATATAAATTGTCATATTGTTTAGAAAATACCAGATCGTTTTGCTAGATAAGACCCTTCTTCGGCTGGGATTGTTTAGAGCCATTTAAACTACATTTTGGAAGTTCATACTCGCGGGCACTGTTGAAGTCCACTATATGGAGAAAAAACCTGAAATGTTTGCCTCAAAAAAACATAATTTCTTTATGACAGAAGAAAGAAAGATATAAACATCTTGGATGACAAAGGGGGTGAGTAAATTCTCTGTAAATTTTGGAAGTGAACTTCTCCTTTATGAAGTTTTATTTATTTAGATTGAATTAAATTTAACTTAATTTAAGTATTGTTATTTTTTTTTTTACTTGGGTGAATATCATACAATATCATATACAAAATGTGAGACACAGCTAAATATTAATGTTTTAATAATTGAAACTTTTTTTTACAGAATCATGATAATATCTTTGTTTTTTATTTTAATACAATTAAACTTGATTTTAAGAAATGCTATTTTTTTTTTTTGTAAGTGACTATCATATTGTGCCATATTAAATGTGAGAGACAGCTAGAATATGATGTTTTGGTAATTAATTTCTTTTTGCTCATTAACTGAAATTGCTTTTAAAACTTCATTTTAGGCTAATTTGTCAGATAATAGTTTATCTAACACATTTAATGCAATTGCATTTGTGCCTCTAACAGGAGTATGGGGGAATAAAAAAAGGTGAGCGAGATGCTTATTTCATGTAACAGAATAAAACAAGTTTATTAAAATGCTTTGGATTTTAAATAGCACATTAATAAAAGTCTAAGAAGAAAGTTGATAATCGCGCATGTGAACTAATTTAGATCACCTCCCTTAGGTCGGTCAGAGAGTACAGTTCATAAATAGACAGACACTTAAGTTTTACACATGGGTCAGTGAGTCCATAACAGTAAGTGAGCGAGCCAGTCTGGCCATGTGTGTGGGTTGCAAGTTTTGTCTACATGGGGTCTTTAGCAGCTGTTCTAAATGAGTATTTTTAAAGTGAGTTAATGTTTGCTTTAGAAAGCCTTCTCTCAAATTCTTTTTTCAATAAAAATTGTGCACATAACCTACCATTATTCCAAATAAATGGGCCTAAACAGATGTGGTTATACTGCAGATATACTACCGCTTGCGGAATCTGCAAAATCATCTGCAGATAGATAGATAGATAGATAGATAGATAGATAGATAGATAGATAGATAGATAAACAGATGTTCACATATTTTTTTTTTACATATAGTCCACATGACAAAATAAGAACTAAATGATCACAAATTAACCCATTCATAAGTTTATAGATGGATAGATAGATAGATGTACAGACAGACAGATAGATAGACTACTATGCTCGAATGGGTACTGCAAGCTTTGTTTTTAATAATTTATGAATTTGCCATTACTGCTTTATGCAAACGGCTCAAATGGAGGACAGTAACTATCAGCTCTCTAACTCTGTTTTGTTTAATTTTATTAACTATTATGTTAGGTATTAAGTATAATTTGGAAACCTAGATGGCTGAGAATAATATTGTCATTAAATATGGTAGTAGCGACTATGTGCTTTGATAAAATGGTCAGGAGAAAATGATAGTAAAATTAAATTTATAAATAGCCTACATCTTGTCTAAAATGTGAAAATTCTCCTTGACAGAAAGACTCATGCCACAACGTGTCCTCCTCCCCCGAAATAGTATCCAGTACCCAAGGCGTGGCGATGTCTACGTTGTGTCTACATGTGCTACAAACCACAGAGAAAATACGTACATCCAAGCTGTCAGTCAGGAAGTGCTCCGCCTTTTCTAACGTTCGATTGGATAGGTCAGCAAACGCGCTGCATATGATTGGTCGACGCCGCTGTCTGTCAGTTTTCAAGTGTTTCTCTGCTTCCTTGCCGCTGAGCGATGTTTTGAAGGGGAAATGGGTTCAGATTTCTTTGATGGGGACGGAAGGGCGAAGTAAATAATTGAAATGTCTCTGATATCCAGCAATATACATTAAGGGAATATCAACCAGCGTCCTTGCCGTAACCTTGCTCCTGAAAAAAATCGACTGGATAACCTCCTGGATTCGTAAGACTGAAGTTTGAATCCTGTCCACTCCTGTCTTTGTTAACGTACAGTAGTCGTACAGGGGACGTCCGTAATAAAGTATAGAATAAATGACAGTCCCATTGACATGAATAGCTTAAAATTGTAATGACTTTATGTTTACTAGTCTGTACTGTTGTGAGAAATTGTTGGCTAACAGGCGATGGATAGCAGAGGGTCACAATCTGGTTTGTGCGAACAAAGGATATGTTAACTTGACCGAAACAGATCAATGTGTGTATTATCAATAGCGCGTTTTCCAAAAGCGGAAATTCTGGACTTGATATCTAGAAGTGGCCATTAATGTGGCTAGTGTTAGAAAATCACACGGAAGAAGATGGCAGCAACTAAAGGCAAAGCTGGACTAAATAATGAAAGCAGTTCTGGTCGGGATAGTGGCAGGACAGACGCAGGGAGTCCCACGTTATCCGCAGGGGCCGCATCCCTGACCACCAGCAGGACCTACACACTAGATGACCTGGACACCATTGCCACTGTTGGTAAGTTAGTCCTTCTGGATCAAATTAAAACACCTTTTCATCAACAGATATTTCCCAAAATGTTTTCATATTTTCCAACATATGTCCACACGTTTGTCCCACCACGTGATTTTTTAGTATGGCATTTCAAGGGTTAGTTTTTTTTGATCGTAAGGCTACTATGTAGACTACCCAAATATACAAAGAGGCAAACTAGAGCTGTATAGCAGCATATTAAGTTGCCCTGGGAATTCCCTTGGGGATGACTGCAGTAATAGGCTGTCAAGTACACCTGCATGCCTGCTTTACCAAAGCAAGACATAAATATAGTTCAAAGATATGCTTTGTTACTTCTGTCACATTTAAGCTTATTTTATATTTGAGGCCATTCATAAAAACTAACATTTGACTGATTTTAACTGCATTTTGAAAGTGAGTCTCAGGTGGGAAACCTCTGAAGTAGAGGTAAACAACGTGAAGAAACTGCTGAGTTTAGTAGTTTTTAGTAGTTTTACTGAGTAAAACTATGAAATTGATCAGGAGTGCCTATCTCCATTTTTTTTTTTTTTTTTTTTTTTTTTTGAAAGAATGAATGGTATTAAGCTTTTAACAAATGAAAATGTATGTGATGGATAAGCATTCACTAAGTTAAGGTCTAATTTTCACAACACCAGGAAGTTTTTTCAAAAAATGTATTTTCACAATTGCATCAGCTGAATGCTCAACACCCAGGTACACAATAGTACAACCTGTTATTGAAGCTAATAATACAACCTATTATTTCTCCTAGCCTAGTTTTCATTTGCATCGACAATGACTTACATACAGCTCTTCTATGATTAATATGTGTTCATGATTTCTGTTAAAATTCAAATTGATATTTTGATACATGGTCACACATGCCAGCACAATACAATTGTTGATATCATAATGGAGAAAAAAGGCTAACTTAAGCATAAAGCAAATAAATGAATACTTTTATAAATACTTTGAGTGAATTTTACAAAAGATTTCTTTGCATTCATCAAAATGTATCACGATTTTCACAAAAATGTTAGGCAGCACAGCTGTTTTCAACACTGATAATAAGAAATGTTTCCTAAGCAGCAAATCAGCATATTAGAATGATTTCTGAAGGATCATGTGACACTGAGGACTGCAGTAATGGCTGCTGAAAATGTAATTATAAATGACATATATATCAAATTAGAAAACAATTATTTTAAATTAAAATAAAATTACACAAGATTACTGTTTTTATTGTGTTTTTAAAAGTCCACCCCCCCAGCAGCCAAAATCCTCCTCAAAATCCAGCCCATAATGTTTTTCTAGCCTGCATTTTCTAGACCAATGTGCAGTATTTCTGATGGTAAAGCAAATGGTAAAATTCTAATTCTAAAATACTACTTCTAATGTGCAATTTATAGTAGTGCTTTTCTTGTCTTCAAAGCCTAGTGAGAAAACTCAATATCATGTTTTTTTTTTATCTTCCTCTTCCTTACGCCTCTGAAGACCTCACTATCTTAGTTCACTCACACCTCCAACACATTTTAATTAGTTTCATTACACACCTTCTCTTCTACTCCCACATTTAGCAGTGAAAAGTAATTTAAATACATAGGTGCCGTGCACACAGATGGAACAAGGCCCATCTGACAAGGAATAAATCTCATGTGACTGAATTGTGTCTGTTAATAGAATGCTCCGTTTCTAAACAAGCCCCTCTATTTATATTGAACTACATGGCAACAACATGTTAACTCATTTTTGAGCAGCAAGTACTTCCTGATTCTCATTAGCACCATGTGATTTCAGGCAGAAGCTGACACGATTATTACTCAAGCCATAGAACAAACATCATGACTAAGAGAACAAACTACATCAGTCTGGTTCCACCAGTGATGTTTAGCCACAGATGAGAGTCATGTCACGTATATCTTGAACACAGCTAATATTAGTCCCGCCAATTTTTTTTAAGGCTTTGCTGTCTTAGTTTTTAGCTGTGGTGGTGATATCTACCTCTTTTAGCTGGACTGTATGAAAGTGAAAGGACAGCTCATTGTTTAAAGGCCCTTAGGGCAAGGAGGAGAGCAGTTCATATCTGAGAAGAAACCAGGTCAGGTCTGAATGTGTACACAAGCATTTTGCACATGTGTCTGCATGTTTTGGTTTTGGTTTTCTGGTGTTGGCTATTGTCACGCTGTATTTTGATGACAGTTGATAAAGATTTTTCTTGTTCCTTTTCTACCCTATAATCAACCGTTGCACAGTCAAAGTTTAAAAGGATAAGCTAGAACGGTTAAACAAGTCAGCTATAAAGACAGCTAGACAAACTTCACAGTGACCAGAGCTGATACTAGTATAGCAGTATGTAAAACTTGTTCAGATGAAATATACCCTGAACAGCATATCAAGTTCGGTTACCCAAATGTATTTTCTGAAACTTAGTTTTCAGCTAAATGAAAACTTCAATTTTGGTTTCGGTAAAAAATAAATAGCACGCACACATTTCAGTTTCGGTGATGTACTGAAAAAAAATTTATAATTACAGATTTTGCCTTGTAGTTGCAACATTGTCACACTATGACTTTTTGGCAAACTTTAAACTCTAGCTCACATTTACCATTTTATTCATTTGTTTTTTTTTCTAAAGCAGAAACTGTCTTGTATACCATGCACTTTAAATAGAACGTTGAAACTCCATATCAGTACCTCAACCTTGAGAGGTTTCAGTTTCTCAAGAATAAGCTTGTCATGCAGGATTCCTGTTGGAAGCTTACAGTATAGCAAGCCGGTGCAGAGTAGCAACAGTGTGGGTTAGCCAGACTCTGGCCAGTGGCATTGAAGCCTTTCTTGCTGTTAGTTTTACACTGTACATAATCAGAAGGTGAGAGATCCTAAAAAACATGAAACTACTAGATTCAAAACCCCCTTTTAAGTATACTAAACATATGAAAAATTGTTGAATTAGTCTAATATTTAAAGTTAGGCTATGCTTTCATCAAATATAAGTGAACTCAAAAACAGTAATGTTTTTAACTTGTGGGTCCAAGTTCAAAGAGTGTGTATTTTAAGTTAAACTAAGCATTCATATTACATAATAGGGATGTAGAACTTTATTAGTTTGTCTAACCTATCAGTTATCGGTGTATGTGTTTGTTGAGCAAACTAAACAGGTTATATAGAGTTACTTCTTTTTACGAAGACTTCACCAAAGAGAACACTAATTACTGTAACACTATAACACATCTATTACAACAAAACATAATCAAAAACACTACACAGAGCTATGACTTTATGACTTTATTATTATTTCAGATAACAAATATTTATGCCATCTTAAGTCCCCAGACTTAGCCCAAAATTCAAAATTTCTTATACTGCATGGCCTAAAAATTAACTTAGAGTTTTTTTGGACCAGATATGTAAGTGCTATTTCCAAGAAACAACGATCTTTGTCATATGCGTGATTTACTGTACAAGGAAATTGCTTTGTGGTTTAGGAGAAAATGTTTCTCATAGCATTTTGAGAGGCGATCTCCTGTGTAAAAATGGATAGCAGGCATCCAAAGTGTATACTATAGCATTAGGCCCAGCATAAATAATCCAATTTGCAGAGCTTTTTGTGGGATGGTAGAGATTTACGGCCTATGACGAATGATTTAAGCTTCTATCTGAATGCTTTTATCGTTAAATTGTCATTAAAATAATGAGGAAATAATTGTAAGAACTCACTTTTTTTCTTGGATTTTGCTCTGATTTGATTCATGGCAGACGAGAGGCTGAATGTGGATAATATGGCACAAGTGTTCTTTTGTTGACTAAAGGCCATACAGCTTGAAATGTCTAGTGATTTTAAGGCATTTGATATCACATTGAGGCTAAATGCAGCTCAGTGAAGGTTATCCCTGCCCACCAGTATAAAGTCAGATGTGATGGCACACTATTACTAAAACAGGGGTTTTCTAGTAAAAGGCTGGAAATGTGCTTTACTGAGACTTGCTTTTTAAAAGAGCCTTTATAAAGACCAGGAAACTGTTTACCCAGAATATCCAATACAACACTTAATGACTCGATTAAGGTATTCATTAATGATTCAAAATAAGGTCAGTGTCTCATAATCATGGTTATTGCCAGATAATAGTTAAGGTTGGTAATTGAAAAGTAAAGGCTACTCCCACATCTAGATAAAGAGGCATCTGCCCCCTGAAACGAGAGTGATCAGACTATTTCGAAAACTGGAAATATATAAAATATAATGCAAATAATGGGTACTTATTAAACTGGTTGTTTGTACTATGTTGAAAAAAATGAAGCTGTTGAAAAAATGTTAATTGAAATTTGTACGCTGATGCACAGCAGTGCACAGCAGTTTTATATTAAATGCTTAGCAACAGCCTAAAAGAGAGGAATGAGTACTAAAACCTGGAAATGCGTTAGCATAATTCCATAGCCTTGAAATCAATTTGCTCAGAATATTCTCACTTCATATATTTCAAAAATGTTAAAGATGCTCAACCAACTGAAGAGGTGGTGCAATCATTCTCCTGAAAGGGTGCACTTCTAATAAAACAAAATAAGCTTAAACTTTAAACACAAGTGTTGTTTTTCTGCCATCCTCAAGTTTGAGGATATTATTCTTCAACATAAAATTAGTAACGTATGGAAGCCCATTTACACCAGGTTTACATCTTGCAATTCTGACTTTTTTTTTTTCTCCGAACTGGAAATATAAACTCACAATTCTGAGAAATAAAGTCAGAATTGCATGATATGAACACGCAATTGCAAGTTATAAAGTCAGAATTGCAAAATATAACGTTTGTATTTTGCGAGTTTATATCTCGCAATTCTGAATTTATAACATGCAATAATGAGTTAATAACTTAATATAACTTGCAATTGCGATATCTCACAATTCTGAGAAAAAAAGTCAGAATTGCAAGAAAAAAGTCAGAATTGCGAGATAAACTTGTAATTGTGAGGGGAAAAAAACTACAAACTTGCATTTGCGAGAAATTTTATGTTTGAACGTTGTTATCTTACAATTCTAGCTTTTTTGTTTGCAGTTGTGAGTTTATATCACTCAATTCTGAAAAAAAAAAAAAGTCAGAATTGGGAGATAAAAAGTCGCAATAACCTTTTTTTTTTTTTTTTTAATGTTTTATTCAATGGCGGAAACTGGCTTCCGTAGTAACACCCCACTCGTGGTCTTTTGTTTTCTTGGTCTTTTGTTTAATTTACTCACCCCCTTGTCATCCAATATGTTCATGTCTTTCTTTCTTCGGTGGTAAAGGAATTGTTTTTTAATGAAAACATTTTAGGAATGTTCTCCATAAAGTGGACTTCTATGGTGCCCGTGAGTTTGAACTTCCAAAATGCAGTTTGCAGCTTTAAAGGGCCCTAAATGATCCCAGCTAAGGAAGAAGGGTCTTATCTAGTGAAATGATCGGTTAATTTCTAAAAAAAAAAAAATTTTCTAACTTCAAATGCTTGTCTTGTCTAGCTCTGCATGATCTCTGTGTATTCCGGGTCATGACAGTTTACGGTATGTTGAAAAACTCCCATCTCATTTTCTCCTCCAACTTCTAAATCACCCTACATCACTATTTTACCTTTTTGTTTTGTTTTTGTAAAGGGTGTTTGACCCTCCTTGCGCGTTCACTTTGTAAACACTGGGTTGGTACTTCTGCAGTGATCTAGGATGATTTTAAAGTCGGAGGAAAAAATTAGATTGGAGTTTTTCAACCTACCCTGACTGTATTGACCCGGAATGGAGTTCACGCAGAGCTAGACAAGATGAGCATTTAAGGTTAAAATGTATATAACTTTACTGAAAAAAAAAAAATAATAATAATCGATTGTTTCTCTAGATAAGACCCTTCTTTCTTGGCTGGGATTGTTAAGAGCCCTTTGAAGCTGCATTTAAACTGCATTTTGGAAGTTCAAACTTGCAGGCACCATAGAAGTCCACTATATGGAGAAAAACCCTGAAATGTTTTCCTCAAAAAACATAATTTCTTTACGAAAGATATGAACATCTTGGATGACAAGGGGATGAGTAAATTATCTCTACATTTTTGTTCTAGAAGTGAACTTCTTCTTTAATCGTTTACTTGGTTGCTAACAAGTGGCTAAATGTCATCGTGCCAAACAGGAAAACAGTTTGAATCCAATCAAAAACAACAACAAAATAATTTGTGATGGTGACTTTGTCGTCATGCAATTGTGGTGTAGTTCGTTTAGCTTTTTACATTTTGCAATTGCATTTAGTCTTTAGATTTCATGAAAATGTGTGAAGCTCTTGATGAACAAATCATTCAGGTTAAGAACCATGAACTTTTATTGGTTACAGAAATTATTTTCTGTAGAAACCCCAAAGGCAATGGAAATATCTTGTTTGGCTTTGTGTTGAGAGAACCAGAATACTTTATCCCTGCAGCAATCTATTATGAAATTACAAGCAATGAGATATATTACTGGGAATAATTGTGATTATCATTTCAAATAAATTTAATTTGCATCTTACATCGTGTTCCCTTTAACTGCGATAAAATCGCTGTAGCAAACAACCGCTCAAGCTCTGAATGAAGAAAATTTAAACTTTGAGCTATGCAGGCTATGCTCTACGATGGCATTGTGTGAGATGCATACGAATTATATGCTGAGAATGTAAAATATTCACTAAGCTGTAGGGTGGGTTTACCACATTATTTAGTGGCAGCAGGAAGTGTAATCTGTTAAATGCTTTCACAAAGTGCATTTACTCTAAAGCCATGTGTGGTTTGTTCTAAAAGAAAGGGATTCATATTTCTTGTTTTATTATTGTTTTAGAGCTTCATTGTCACTGTATCAGTCCTTCAAAGCACCAAAGAATTAAATATATAAGAACACAAAGAAAGGATAGGCCTTGATGGAAATTTCCAACTTTAGCCATGCATAATCTTTTTTTTTTTCACTATGTAATATACTTAAATTTTCGTTATTTATGTTAATTTTATGTTTTCTCAAAACATGAATCATATCATGTCTTTCCCTTGGTTTATGTACACACAACTGTTGGCTAGTCAGATAAACTGTGGCTCACTCACAGTCACAAATTATTTGATTAAGGCACAAAAGTATGTTTCAGAGGGATTTTTTGTAAATCTCCATCCATATCACATTTTTTAGAACCTGACTTTGCATATTAATCAGGTTTTAGTTAGAATTCCACACTGCAGCTCTATACAAAATACATCATTATATCCATCTCTTGAACTTAAAAAGATGGAGATCACTCCATCACAAGCAGATTTTAGATTTATTAAGACAGACTATCCTTGCATATAAATTTGCTGTTGCTTTTGTTTTGTTTGTTGATTTATTTTAAGATGTGGTGATTTGGTTATTAGTCTATTTGAAATGTTTGATTCTTAAGAAATATTATTAAATATTGTTCCTTGATCTGTTTAATTTAATTTATGAAATAATATGCCATTTTTAAGTAGTTGGGTATTAACATATTGGTAGAAGAGTATAAAAAAAAAAAGAATTAAGGAAAAAAATGAAGACACTGCACCCCAACCCAAACAAGTTATATTTACATGCATTAATTTCGATATAATAGATAGATTCTGAAAGTTCTGTTATTATGAACCCCAACTGGAAAAAGCCATAGCTATAATGTCACTTTGAGTATCATTGTCATTAATGCCTTGCTGACATCTAAAAGTGAAGCAATTATTGTTTAGTTAATATTCAGTCTGCTCAGCTGACCAGTTTGTAAGACCTAAACGTATTTTTTTTGTTTTTTTATTATAAAGAAGTAAACCATAAACATAAACTTTTTATAAAAGGTGTCTGGTAAGCATTTGCAATGTATATTGCAAAATATATTTGAATCCTATTGAGGAGATCACACTCAGTCATAGTCATGTTCAAGTGTTTACATGCTTAGTGTTTTTTATTGATTGGGGTTATTTGAGGTCAGCACCACTCCTACACCACTCCTTTCAATTCAGTCAGAATTTCAGGTCATTCAGATTGAGCTCATTCAGATCGATTGAGGTTAACATGAATGCATCAATACTAATACTAACTGATTATTTGGGTGCATGTAAATGTAGCCCATCAAGAAGGTAAATGAGAATAGTGAAGCATTGTGTCTGTCACATTGTATTGTATAGTGACTTTGATTTCTTCATTTTTTTAAATTTCACAATAACAACTCCTTTGATGTTTTGAATGTGTTGACGGCTGGATAAGATTCCACTGTAACAGGCAGGAAACATGATCTAATAATGTGTCATCAAGTGTCTTGCTTCACACGTTACCAGTCTCGTTCCCTTCCTTCTGACAGCCAAGGCATTTGTTTTCTTCCATGCTTGTGTAACCATGTCAACTCGGTGGTCTCTGAACAAAGATTCCTTGTGTGAGGTAAATGTGTTAAATGCCAACATTCCATGTCAGTTATTCCATCAGTATCGTAGCTCGTAACTCATCACAATACAAAGTACAAGGAAATGTACGTCGTCTATAACTACTCTGTTACAAAAAGAGCGGAGCTTTACTGGTGTTCAGTACAACATTAAAGGGGTCATCGGATGCAAAGTTCACTTTTACGTGTTGTTTGAACATTAATGTGTGTTGGCAGTGTATGTACACATCTACCCTATAATGATAAAGATCCATGCAGTGGTTTTTTTAACTCATCTGTAAAAATAATATCTCCTATTTCAAATCGAGCCAAATCGAGCCATTCATGAGCGTCTTAGCTCAGACCCACCTTAAATCAGCTGTAACAGTCCAGTAACCTCCATTGTTTCGATGCCGGAGCAGGGATGTAAGTTAGACAAGAATATCTCAGATTGAGCGATTGAGGTGTTGTGTTGCTGGATGTAATAATGAACATAGTAGTCGTCATTTACTCCCGACATCTGAGCCACTGAAGATGCAGTGGATTATGTTTGCCGTATATATCCGTCTATGTTCGCGTGAATCATTCGTGATTCCAGCTTCACTTACAGCAGAACTGAGTATAAGGGTTTTTTTTTTTATGAATCTTTGGGATCGCCTTTCCTAATAATGTGCTAGTTAGCAAGTTTAGCGGCTAAACGCGGCAAAATGCGGCTAAAGTAAACAGACTTGTCACTCCACAGAGAGAAGAGAGGGGCGGGGTGAGCAGAGCTCATTAACATTTAAAGAAACCTCGACCAGAACAGGATGAATTTTGCAGAGCTGATTTTGGCCCTTAAAAAGGGTGTTGTTTTACACTACCATTGAGAAAAGTATATTATAGACTTTGTAAGTATATATAGACTTTATAAATATATTATAGACCCTAAGGAATCATATCAACTTGTGGAAAATGGGCATCCGATGACCCCTTTAATCATTTTGCTTCTAATTCTGTTTATTGTCTCATTCTTGAAATCTAACTATGTCTTAAAGGAGAACTCCACTTCCAGAACAACAATTTACAAATAATTTACTCACCCCCTTGTCATCCATGATGTTCATGTCTTTCTTTCTTCAGTCGCAAAGAAATTGTTTTTTGAGGAAAACATTTCAGCATTTTTCTCCATATAATGGACTGATGTGGTGCCCTGATTTTGAACTTCCAAAATACAGTTTAAATGCAGCTTCAAACAATCCCAAATGTGGTTGTAAATGATCCCAGCTGAGGAAGAAGGGTCTTATCTAGCATAACGATGTTATTTTAATAAAAATAATACAATTTATATACTTTTTAATATCAAGCGCTCGTCTTGTCTTACTCTGTCTGGACTGTTTTATTTTTTTTTTTTCGGTTCATGACAGTTAGGGTATGACGAAAAACTCCAAACTCATGTTCTCCCTCAATTTCAAAATAGTCCTATATCACTGTTTTACCTTTTTTGTTAAGGGTGTTTGATCTTCTTTGCATGTTCACTTTGCAAAGACTGGGTCAGAACTTCTGCAGTGTTGTAGGATGATTTTTTTCATGAAAATAACCGATCGTTTCGCTAGATAAGACCCTTCTTCCTTGGCTGGGATCGTTTACAACTGCATTTGGGATTGTTTGAACTGCATTTTGGAAGTTCAAAATCTGGGCACCATACCAGTCCATTATATGGAGAAAAATGCAGAAATGTTTTCCTCAAAAAACCTAATTTCTTTACGGCTGAAGAAAGAAAAACATGGACATCTTGGATAACAAGAGGGTGCGTACATTATATGGGAATCTTTGTTTTGGAAGTGGACTTCTCCTTTAAGACATTTGCACTTGCTGTACATGGAAAAAGAGCCATGCGTCTCAGTACTGTTTTTTTTTTTTTTTTTTTTTAATGTTGCTATCCAGTGGTTTTATTCTGAAATTCATTGATAAATATTTGTCGAAATGTTTTTTTTTTTTTTTTTTTGCCTTTTTTCAATTTTTCTTTGATAGGACAGTGGAGGTGAGACAGGAAGTGAGTGGGAGAGAGAGAGGAGTGGGATTGGGAAAGGTCCACGAGGTGGGATTCAAACTCGGGACACCCAGGGTGCAACTGCACCATATGTCGGCTATTGGTGCCGACACAAAATGTTTTTGAATTTTTATCAAATATCATACTGAAAGATCTCAAACTGGGGTGTGTTTTCTGACCAATCACTCACTGATTAACCACCGTAGTATGATGCATTGTTGTGGAAACAAACTAGTCATGACTGTTTCCCGAACACGGTCACATCTGTCATTTGAACCACATTAGTTTAACAATATAGGGCCTTTGTTAATGACATCACACGCATGTGGTGGCATAATAACTTATGCTGTTTAATTGTTTCAAGATATCTGAGATGCTGCTGTGTTGAACAAGGCACCTGATGACTAATTAACTTTTTCCCCTATCATTTTGCTTTATTTGATGTTTAATTCGTCGTGGGTTCCCTCTTAACGTCATACTCCAGGGTGCATCCCACAGGCATGCACATGTGCACTCTTCAAAAACAGCACTTGCTGAGGACGTGCAGAAATATATTGATTAAAACTATGGTTTTGGGAAACACATGCTTGGAAGATTAATTTTGTGAGACATTTATTTGAATTACATATATATATTTTTTTATATCATAAATACACAGTGGCATGCAAAAGTTTGGGAACCCCTTGTAGAATCAGTAAAAATGTGAATAATTTTAACAAAATAAGAGAGATCATACAAAATGCATGTTATTTTTTTATTTAGTACTGTCCTGAGTAAGATATTTTACATAAAAGATGTTTACATATAGTCCACAAGACAAAAAAAATATAGCTGAAATTATTGAAATATGAAAATAACCCCCTTCAAAAGTTTGGGAACCCTTTACTGTGTGTGTGTTTAACTGGATGATCTACAAGTGTTTTTTTGTTTTGTTTTTTTATGATGGTTGTTCATGAGTCCCTTGTTTGTTCTGAACAGTTAAAACTGAGCACTGTTCAGAAAAATCCTCCTGGTCCTGCAGATTCTTCGGTTTTCCAGCATCTTTTGCATATTTGAACCCTTTCTAGCAGTGACTGTATGTTTTTGAGATCCATCTTTTTACACTGAGGACAACTGAGGGACTCAAACACAACTGTTAAAAAAGGTTCAAACATTCACTGATGTTCCAGAAGGAAACACAATGCATTAAGAGCCAGGGGGTGAAAACTTTTGAACAGGATGAAGATTTCCAAATGTTTCTTTTGTTGAAATATTTTTATTTTTTTCCCATTTAGTACTCCCTTTCGGAAGTAACAGAAGATACTTGCATGTTTCCCAGAAGACAAATTAAGTGCAAATTACCTTGATCTTTAAGTTCAAAAAGTTTTCACCCCCCGCTCCTAATGCATCGTGTGTCCTTCTGGAGCATCAATCATGCCCATAAAGCTATTAAAAATTGCTACCATACAAAAAAAACTAAATTAAACAGATCAATTGAATATTGATCAATTAAAATTAAAAGTATTAAAAAATAAAAGTAAAATATCTTACTGACCCCAAACGGTTGAATGCTAGTGTAAATCAAAATCTATGATTTCTTATTTACAGTTTTAAAAAAAAAAAAAACAAAAAAAAAAAAACAATACCATCCATCAAAATGTCGAGGGTGTTTGTTCTGTCTCGGGTGTCTAGGTAAAAATTCTTTCTCAAGCCAAAGCTAGGTTAAACAAATAAAACACAATCCTCTCTGCGGTATCTCGCAGCTCCTTTATCCACTTCATGCCCCTTAAACCCAAACAACTGCCACTCCACGACTGTGGTTTTCCAGCTCTTGACCTGAGTGCTAATAGTAGACACAGTGTACACCAACTCCTCACGTGCACATTTCTGGGCATGTCTGTCAGATTGTTTTTTTTCTTTTCTCACAATGCTTTAAGGTTATGCTTGGTTTCATCAAGGATTAGTTAAGCATTTAGTGCCAGGCTTAGGTCTAAGAGCATATAATGGGATGTATTGGTCCAAATAGCCTGTCGAGTTGTCTCCTGTAGGCATTGACCTGTCAGGCTTGTAACGGCGATCCGGTGAGACTGAGTAGCTTGTAATTTGGTGGGTGGTTCAAGGTGCCCTGCTCTTTCAGCTTGAGAGCTCTCTCTGTCGCCATTGATCATATGTGTGTAGCGTAAGATCTATTACCCAGTGAAACCCGTGTCCCCGTACAGTAGAAATCAAAGACTTCTTTGAGACGGGTCCTCTTTGAGAGTTTTACTCTCCATGCTCCGAGTGCCATTCATCTGTGGACAACAGATCCCTGTGGAGAGACCAAACACAGACATGCTCAGATAATGTTTAAAAAGTGGGATAAAGCATTTGTCACAAAAGAATTTATAGATTTTCCTTTGGACGTTGGGAAGAAAAACAGAGCAAAGATGAATAAATTCACCCCTGTTTTTAAGAATGGTTTAAAGTTTCGATTTATTTTGGTTTCATTGTGGGTGAAGAAAGTATTTTAAGATTGATTTCTGCATTGTAGCATTCTCCTTATGTCAATATTGAACATTGTTTCAGGTACAGGAACCTTTGGAAGGGTTTTTCTGGTGAAGGATAAAAAGACAAGAGGTTTCTTTGCTCTGAAGGCGATGAAAATCCCAGATGTGATTCGTCTGAAGCAGGAGCAACACGTACATAATGAGAAAGAGGTTCTGACGGAGGTGAACCATCCTTTCCTTGTTAGACTGTAAGTGAACACTACACAACATTAACATAAAGGCTACTGTTATACACTATCTCATAAGCATACAATAGGTTATGATCTGTAAAAACATTTCAGTGTGCTTTATAAACATTTCAATATATTTAACCAAACATATCAGTATCAAATGTTGTTTGACCTTCCACAATCACTTGAGTCAATTGTGAACTTTGAATTTGTTATCTTTGAATTTATTATTAAATATTTTTAACTGTAGATACTAATCTATGCTATACCAGTGGTTTTCAACTACGGGGCGTCAAGAAAGGAAGTAGGGTGGAATTCAGTAATAAAAATGGAATTTACTGCATAACGTGGAATGTCACAGAATTTGCCAAATTTTGGATGAATAAATCAAAAGTAGGTCGGTACACTTAAATCAAAATGCAATATGGACTAGTGTCTGTGAATATTAAGCCACAAAATTACTATTTAAATGTGAATCTTTCATGTTCTGTGTATTTTTGTGTGAATGAGCGGTGCGTGGTTTCGTTTACTCCACACTTATTGAAGCATGCATGACTCTTGTGGTGTTTTCGGCCTCTGCTGCCTCGATATATGAGTACATGAACATATAAATATAATCTATAGAACTGCTCTTAACGTTTCTTGTGAGAAAACCCCAAACTACCGTCATATCATATACAAACGGAAACTTTAAGGTCTTCACTTCAACCCATCAAAATAAATGTTCGGTTTAACTTGAAGAAACTGTGACAGAAATATATTACTCAATGTAGTAATTGCACGATTGTGAAGAAAGCAGAATAATGTAAGTGGATTTATTATTATTTTTTTGTAATTGTGCCTTTTAACAATTACATAATTATGGCATCTGTAATTGTAATCACAATTAGAAATTAGATTAATTGTGCAGCCCTAATAGTACTACTGCTACTTATATTAAAATTATTATTAAAACATTTTTTTAAGGAATATTTACCAGAAAAATGTAAACACACAACACAGCATTTCTTGGAAAAAAAAAAAAAAAAGAATAAATAAATAGTAAGAAAGTAGTTTAAATACAATTTATTTAATGATGCTTTTGATTATTAAAATTTTATGAAACAAATTAAAATGGAATCCGGAAAATTAACACAGAAGTTAGTAAAAATAAAACTGAATTTGAGAAGAAAGTAAAACATTTTATAGGGCCTGAAAGTGTAATTTTTGTTAAAGTTTTAATAAACTGCTGGTAAATTGTGTAAGTTTCATGATTTCAATTAATTAGACATGATTTTTGATTAATAAAAGTAAATATAATCATTAAAACCATTAAGAGTCTAGAAAAATAAAATGGAAATTACAAAAAAATGTAAGTGGAAATAACAAAATAAAAAAATGGAATTTAGGGGGAAAAAAAAAACATTTTTAAAATTTCATAGAGCCCTAATAAAGATATTTCATAGTTTTATTTGTTTGTTTGTTTGTTGATTCAAATTTTTTTGAAGAGTGATCATGGGGTCTTGAAAAACCTAGATATATGAGATCATTTAATTTGAAAAGTATGATTTATAGACCTTGAAAAGTCTAAAAGATTATACAAGCTTATAACTCCATGGCCATTTTTATAATGAATATACATTTTTGTTATTATGCCAAGCTTTAAAGCATTTTATCAGGTGGAAATTGTATTTTTATTATTATTATTATTTAGTAACTCACTAGAAAAACTGAAAATCAAGGGGACTTTGAATATATTTTTGATTTTATGATCATTCATATCATGATTATTGACATTATGACATGACCTCAGCTTGCTATAGAGTTCATACTATAATTATTGGTTGTTTACATACAAGCTAAGTTTTTATGCTTTGTAATGTAAGTCCACATTTTTGGTATATTTTGTTGTATTGTATAGCTTATTTTTCAAGCATATGTCAAGTATACATAGGTGTATGTAACTGCTGCGCAACCAAATCATATGTAACACATATAATGTGGACCTTTTTCAGCTTCTGGACGCACCATGATGATCGTTTACTGTACATGCTGATGGAATATGTGAACGGCGGTGAACTCTTCAGCTATTTACGCAGCCGAGGACGTTTCAGCAACAGCACAGGAATGTTTTATTCAGCTGAAATCGTGTGTGCCATTGAATACCTCCACTCCAAAGAAATCGTCTACAGAGACCTGAAACCAGAGAATATACTGCTGGACAGTGAGGGGCACATTCGTTTGACAGATTTCGGGTTTGCTAAAAAGCTCTCAGAAAGGTATGTTGGCAATTGGTTATCTACAAAAACCACAGTGTAGTTTTCAAAAATGTGTGCACACACAAGTCTTTTTAGCAGCCATTACTCAATTCTTCAGTGTCACATGATCCTTCAGCCTTTTGTTTGGTTTTCCTTTTTTTTTTTTTTTTTTTTTTTTTTTTTCCTATCTATTCAGTTTTCAATGGCATTGGTGCATTCCTACCTGAAACAGTCAACATATCATGAAATTTGACTGCAGATATCACGCTATTTTTCTGTTGTCTTCTCAGCTGATGTATTATTACATTGACGTATACTCATTTCCCCTTAATACACTCCTAGATAGATCTGTTGATGTTGTGAAATCTTTTGAAGTTATTTTTAGATGCATAAACCAGGGAGAGAGAGATAGCTGAGCAGCAGTTATCTGAATGTGTGTCCTTGAAGATTAAAGTTGATTTTAAGATTGCATTAGGCATGCTGCAGATTTTTACCTTCGCTCCATGGCATTTTAACATTCCTAGTGTTTTCATTGTCAAACGAAATGTAAACCGTTAGACCTGCTTTGAAATTCTGCAGGGATCAAATGAAGCGTTTCATGGAGTTTTTCAGAATCTTAACCATGTTAGTGAATGCAGTAACGAACCACCACGTCACTCTTCGTCCTTCGAAATATCTAACTGAATGCCTTCATTCACTATACACTGTGACTCCCACTACAAAAGACATGTAGGATTGCTTCTCTGAGGGTATTACAGCTCTCCTAATATGAGAGTCTTTAACAAAAAAAGGCTTAGTTTGGCCCCTTGGAGCATCCATCAACCCACCGTTATTAATTCTGAATGAGTGCAGCCAATGAACCATGGACCAATTTAAGAGTAACCTTGCTGAAATTGAAAGTCCCTCTGGTTGTGCCCCCTGATAGTATCATTCAAATAACAAAAAAAGAACAAGAGATTGTGTGTTTGTGTGTGTGTTTGTGTGTGTGTTTGTGTGTGTGTGTGTGTGTGTGTGTGTGTGTCCATCTGCAGAGCAGAGTACTGCAGTGCTTTTTCAGAGCAATCATTGACCCCTCTGATGTGTAAGCATAATAGGTCACGATTCTGTTTCTCTGTGCATGAGAAAAGACCCCAGACCCCATGTGCAAGTGACCCACATATAGAAACTGAAAGCACAACCTCCGGTCCAATGGAGAAAACAACTGTCCCTGCAAGCAACAGCTTTGGCTTTTTCAGTCTGAGTAGATAACGTCTGCACAGATTGTCATGTGGCAACAATGCCACCTGGTGGCTATATTTGCATTTGGGTTTACTTTACTAGATATTAGCTGTTTTCCTTGATCAATGGTTATTTGAAGCACTTGTACTGTTAAAATGAGGATATGGTCCTAAATCTGGCATCAGGGTGTTTTTTAATTTTGAGTTATACAGTTGAGGTCAAAAGTTTACATACACCTTGCGGTTTATTTGACCAAAATAAGAGGGATCATACAAAATGCATGTTATTTTTTTTTTTATTTAGTACTGGCCTGAATAAGATACTTCACATAAAAGATGTTTACATATCGTCCACAAGAGAAAATAATAGTTGAATTTATAAAAATGACGCCATTCAAAAGTTAACATGCATTTGATTCCTAATACTTTGTTTTTACCTGATTTATCCAGCTTTGTTTTGTTTAGTGATAGTAGTTCATTAGTCTCTTGTTTGTCCTGAACGGTTAAACTGCCTGCTGTTCTTCAGAAAAATCCCACAAATTATGTGTTTTTTCTGCATTTTTGTGTATTTGAACCCTTGATCCATCTTTTCACACTATTACAGAAGGTTCAAACGCTCACTGATGCTTCTGAAGGAAACACAATGCATTAAGAGCTGGGGGGTGAAAAAAAAAAAAAAATGTCAGTACTAAATAAAAAATAACATCTCTCTTATTTTGATCAAATAATTAACATTTTGCAGATTCTACAAGATGTATGTAAACTTTTGACCTCAACTGTAAATAAATTCTTTTAGGCAGAATTAGGGCTTTTTTCATCTGTTTTTCTTTTATCATCTTGTCAGAGTGTCTGCTCAAGACGAGGGCTTATTATTGTGTCGGAGTTACTGATGAATTGCAGGGCTCTTATTGTGGTTGTGTTTGGGGGCGAAGGAGGGAACTTGTCAAACTGTAGCTGCACAGCTTCAAGTGGCCAATCAAAAAGACAAATATAAATCCGAATTCAGAGAAAAGTCACCTTCATCATAACAGCTTTGATGTCTTAAAGGTCCTTTTTGAAAATTCGACTGATTTTTATGTTTACATGCTTGTTACATCAATGACATAAACTTGTCAGCCGTCACAGTTAAATAAAACACAGGCAGGCCTACCTCTTCTAGTCAAACAAACACATCCATGCAGGCAAACATATTGTTAAGTGAGTCATCTGGTGTGCTTAAATTAATAACAGGATCTGATTTTGATAACCGGATCAGTTTTTTTCCGCTGCTCCTATTAGTATGCAGTCTGATATAATTAGAGTAAACATAAATCATCAGAGCCAATCGAAAATCACGTCACACCAAACCTCTCCCACAGTTCATTGGAATGCTGTTGTGAGCTGACACTGAGAGGCTTCAGTTAACACAAGGGAGACTAATCCTCTCTATTACAGAGAGGAGAACTAAAACCAGACAGCTGAGCACAGAAAGATAAAGAAAGAGACTGAAATAGAGAGCGAGAAAAGAAGGAATATAAATACTGTGAGAGACATGCACGCAAGCTATTCCAGACCCCCTTTCGCATAAGTTTGCTGTCACTGTGGCAGTATTATGATGGTATCAGCAGTAATACGGCCCAGTGAAGTTATATATATTGAGAACAGAAGCGGGACAAGCACTGAACCCTGAGGTACCTCAGTTTTGTGATGTGATTTAAACACCCCTTCAAAAAAACAAAGTACTTATTAGGTTAATGTTAAATACAGTATAAAATAGAATCATTCAAATGTTGTTGCTCGCATATTCAAATGGTTTAACTAAAATGTAAATATAGTGTTATAAATGTATATATAAGTGTATAACTCTGGACTCTGCAATGTTAAGTTAGAAAATAATATTGTTTCATATGTACATTATCACTGGTCCAATTTAGAAAAAAAAAATATATATATACTCTCATACTTACACAATATATACTTTGTCCTGAAAAAGGTTGTTAACAATCAGAAGGTCGAGCTAAAGATCTAGCATACGTTTTTCCCGCTAAATTCGCAAAATGTTTTTGTTTACAGAATGAGTAGTATCTATTATTACTCATCATTTCTTTAGATTGAGTTACTGGTATTGGCAGGGAATCAGATCAGAAGCTCAAACCAAAAAAAAAGGGTTTCTTTTACATATGTCTTCTCCTTTACTTATTGACATTCTGGTATCAACAGATACAATCTTATAATTCTGTTACAAAACCATGTCCTGACAGAGAAGCAAAGGGCAGCCGTTTGCTGAAGGACAGGTCAACAGACTCATTTATCGACCGGCCCCATGGCCCCAAACAAACACAGATTTGTCATTTTACCCCATGGAGCTGCAGCTACTCTGTGTAATAAGAAACCCTCTACTACAGCGTAGTGGGCTTTCACCCTGGCTTCTAGCTCAATATATAGTTACGCTTATGGTATCCTTGGCTTGAAGTGGATATACTGTCTCTACCTTACACCAGCCAATACAATCCGCTCCAGATAGCCAGCTGTCACAAGGTGTACTGTAATTACACCCCTCCGTGTGCTATCTAAACAGTGGCTTCAGTAGATGGCCTATGTTACACTGGCTATATGTCTATTTTTACTGTGTTAAATATATAGCCAACACAAATCAATATTTCATGTCCATTTATTTATTTATGGTAAGTAGCTATAACTATAACAATGTACAGTAAACAGGTCATTGCAAAATAACTATTTAATCCTTTCCTTTATTTTGGCAGGCTGATAGTTTCTTTGTTTTGGAATAATGACCGACTGTACTTACACTATTGTATATCGTACTTATACAAAGGATCATCAAAACCTAATGTTTTGTGTTTTCTCATGACAATATTATTCTAAGCATAATGATTTAAGTGAAATTTTGCATTAAAAATGAACAAATTTCATAATGTTTTAATGTTTAATATATCCCCAGCTTTTGCTTTACTTTATTGGGCAGAACTGTATGATTGATGTTTGATTGTATGCTTTAATGAAAGCAAGAAAAATATGTAATTCACACTCAAAAATGTATTTTGTCATCATTTACTATTTTAATATACAATTCCATACCTGTATGGTATTCTTTCTTGTGTGGAACATAAAATATATTTTGAGAAATCACTGGTCACTAAAACTGTTTGGTTTCCAACAATTTTCAAAATATAGTCTTATTTGTGTTCCGCAGAAGAATGAAAGTCATACAGGTTTGAAACAACATGAGTGATTGAGTGACAATGACCATTTTCATTTTTGAGTGCACTATGCTATTAAAACTTGACTACTGGCTGATAATAGTACAGAATCATAACATATTCGTTCTTTTTTTATGTCATCATAGTCACTGATTGGAAAGTTTTTCGGATCAACAAGACTGAAAATATTTTGATTAGTGCTGTCAATCAATTTTAAAAAATTAACAAATTAATTGCACTTTTTTTTCTGAAATGAATTGTGATTATCACTATTAATCCCAACTAACATTACAGTTTTTAAATATACTTTTATATTTCAATCATTTCAAATTAAAACCTCAAATTAATGCACAAACAACATAAAGACAGTATATTTTTATTATTTGTTTAATGCCATCTTTTTTTATGACTGAAGGCCAGTATCACTGATACCAATGCTACTGATGTCTCGATAAAATTGTTTTTCCCCCTAATATTTGACCATTGACTATAGCCATTCAACATTACAGTATCACTGAGAGCTATTAATTGTAACATTTATTAGACTTTAAAAAACACCTTCTAAAATAAGTGAATTTAAAGCAATCTATACATAAACCCACTGTAATAAATGTCACATTTACCTTTCAGCAAGTAGGAAATATACAGAAATTAAATGAAGTTATAAAACACCAAATTCTAAATTTAATGTAGATGAATCCTTAATGCTATAAAAGTTATTGATCTCCATTTTTTTCTTTTGTTCTTTGATTAATAGACATCACAGCAGCTGGGTTATTAGCTTATTGGCTTGCTATTACAAGAGCTGCCACTGCTGAATAACATAACTAAAACATTGCATGCACATAGTTTCTTTCATGCTTCAAAATGAAATGACACAGGCTGCAGCACGTGCCTAACCCTTTGTACCTGCAACTGAAGAGCACGATGAGCATAGTACATTTCCTGCACTCATTTGACTAGCGTCTGGCACTGAAGTGGAGTTGGATGTTTGATGTGGTCGTGAAGACGTTCTGTGACTAAAATAATGCACTTCTTGTCAGGAAAAAAAGAGACAGAAGCAGCAGTTGTGAGGGGGGTGGCTCCACCCCTGCGTTACATGTTTTTTAACGCTGTTAAACTGAAAATATTAATCTCCTGCGTTAGCGTACTAATTTTGATATAACTTTGCTTTCTGTTTATTCTTTAAAGCTGCTACTTTGATACCACAGCAAAAACTACTAGCCTAATAACTGAGAAAGGCTGAACATGATTAAAGAAATGTGAACAGCCAGTAAAAAAATAAGAACCAGTGTTGGTAACGTATTACAGGTAACGTGAGTTACGTAATATTAATACTTTTTCCAAGTAACTAGTAAAGTAACGCATTACTTTTTAATTGACAAGAAAATATCTTACTTTTTTCAAATAAGTAACGAAAGTTACTTTTCCCCTATTTATTGATTAAAAGCTCTCCTGTCCCCATGTTGAGAGAAATCGGGAGTAAGATGTTAGTTCTAGAATAAATGTGAACATGCATTAATTCATCTCACTCACGAAAAAACAGATTCAGTATTCCTCAAAATGAATAAAAACAGTGAAATTCAACTCACATATATATTAAAAAAATAATGCAGATATCCTTAATGCGTTTATTCCCATTGTGTTAACCCATTTTTTTTTTCTTCTGCGGTCTACTGTACAGACGTGAATTTACTTTTGTCAAAGCCTGAGGCTTTTGGTGTGAAAAGGCTTTTACATTTGCCAAAAACAGAAGTTTTTATAGTAAAAACAAACAAGCAAGCCCTGCCCAGATTTAAAAAGTGATGCAAAAGTAAAGTAATGCATTACTTTCCAAAAAAAAAGTAACTAAGTAATGTAATTAGTTACTTTTTTAGGGAGTAACTTAATATTGTAATGCATTACTTTTAAAAGTAACTTTCTCCAACACTGATAAGAACAAATATACAAATTACAAATTACAAACAAAGATAAATACATTAAATATAGATTAATCATTGTCAACACTGTGTTTTGTTGTTTGATTAGCACTAATGTCACCAGCAGGTATTTATAGGCTGCACTCCCTTTAAGACCTAATGCATGGATCCAAATTATTGATACACATCCAATTTCTTTCTCGGCTGTATTAGTTAACTTAAGACATAAGCAACTGTGTTTACCAGAACGATTGTATTTTGTCATAATTTTGTCTGTGTGTCTGTTAAAACGCAAGAAGAGATGCCACTGAGGATTCAGTTTGGTGTTCAAGTGCTGTCTGAAACTGGCCTCTTTGTGTGCATAGAAACCAAATCGAATACCGAATGTAGAGTACTGAATCAAATGGTTTAAAGGAGAAGTTCACTTCCAGAACAAAAATGTACAGATAATTTGCTCACCCCCTTGTCACCCAAGATGTTTATTTCTTTCTTTCGTAAAGAAATTATGTTTTTAGAGGAAAACTTTTCTGAAATTTATCCATATAGTGGGCTTCTATGGTGCCCACGAGTTTAAACTTGAGCTCTAAAGGATCCCAGCATAGGAAGAATGGTCTTATGTAGTGAAACAACTGGTTATTTTATTTATTTTTTTTATTTAAAATTAATATACTTTTTAACCTCAAATGCTCATCTTGTCTAGCTCTGTCTGCTCTGTGCATTCCGGTTCAAGTCAGTTAGGGTATGACGAAAAACTTGCCTCTCATTTTCTTCTCCAACTTCAAAATCGTCCTACGTCGCTGTTTTACCTTTTTTTGTGAAGGGTGTTTGATCTTCTTTGCACGTTTACTTTGTGAACACTGGGTCAGTGTTTCTGCAGCGATGTGGGTCGATTTTGAAGTTGGAGGAGAAAATGAGATGGAAGTTTTTCGACAAACCCTAACTGTCATGAACCGGAATGCAGAGAGCACATGACAAGCATTTCAAGTCAAAAAGTATATAAATTGTAAATCTTTTTTAGAAAATAACCGTTTCACTAGATAAGACCCTTCTTCCATGGCTGGGATCGTTTGAAGCTGCATTTAAACTGCATTTTGGAAGCTCAAACTCACAGGCACCATAGAAGTCCACTATACGGAGATAATTCCTGAAATATTTTTCATAATTTCTTTACGACTGAAGAAAGACATGAACATTTTGGATGACAAGGGAGTAAGTAAATTACCTGTAAATTTTTGTTTTGGAAATTAACCTCTCCTTTAAAATCGCTTGCGTGTGTAAACACCTCCAAATGATAAGCTTTCTCTCTATTATGGTTAATTTTTTTTTTTTTTAGATATATATCAGATTTTGATCCCAGTGGGATTTCTCTCTGTTTCTGTTCAGCACTATTTTATTCTCTTTTTCTTTCTAGGACATGGACTCTGTGTGGTACTCCTGAGTATTTGGCTCCAGAAGTGATCCAGAGTAAAGGTCATGGGCGAGCTGTAGACTGGTGGGCTCTGGGTGTTCTCATCTTTGAAATGCTTGCAGGGTAAGACGCCACTATGATCACCTCATAAACATTTTACACCAGAGATTTCAACCAGGAATCTGTGTAGTCCTGGAAATGTGTGATTTACTTCAGGGACTCCACAGAAATGTATAAAGTTGACTTGACAGAATTTTACTGAGACATTTATGTGATTTAAATGAAAATTAACTAATGACCCGATATGAATTGTATATTGTTATTACAAAGTTTTACCAATAATATCTATATTTTTGTTACTGGGAGTGACTGGGTTGGTTGAGAGTCTAAAAACCACTGAATTACAGCAAAACAACTCAGATTAACTGAATTTCCATCTTTTAAAAATTCACGTGTGTGACTTTCACGTGTTTGTGAGCAAAAAAGGAACTTCAGATCCTATTTTATGACAACTGTTTTCCATGTATAATTTAACTGCCCTTCAGCTAATGGCTGACCAAAACCAGTCATGAATAAATACATGAAGAAAAATAACACTTGCTGTTTCATCCTGCATGGCTCAAACTCTATTTGTGCTGGCGTGGGGTCAGGAAAAATCAGCTATTGTCAAAGATTCACCACTAGAGGGCAGCAGTGGAATATTAGACACTGAGTTCTGTTTAAAAGCAGATCGACTCTTTCAGTGCTGCCTTCATATTTATCCTTATTATGATATTTATCCCTATTTGCCCAGACGTTTATCCCTGCAGCCTATATTTAGTGTGCGCAAACTGGCGTATTTAATATGCACACAGATAATCTGTTCACATTTACAGTATCTCAGGGGGCGGATGTGTTTCTTGGAATAAATCTTGTTTACAAAAAAGATTAAATCCGGATTAAACTGTTATTACAACACATGTGGGCATAAATGTGTGGTAGAGCAGCAAGCAAAATTTTGTAGATACATTTTGGACAAATCAGACACTTACATCAAACCCTTTCAGCACAATATCTGTCTTGCACAAGTGAATGTGCAAGAAAATAATCATCTTCCCTCCTGGTATAATTTTGGATGCTGTAGTGTATGTCCCTTCCAAACTGCTCCATTCTCCCACCTGCGTGTTGTCGACTCGATATCTGCCGTAGAGCTTTCACAGGCTCTCGTGTAGAGGGAAAAAGTGACCCACCCTCTTCATTCATCCCAGACTTCTTTTGAAGTGTTGGCTTCTGCATGTGAGTGAGAGAAAATGACCTGGTCTCTTTTTTTTTTTTTTTTTGTCAAGAGACAGACACACGGACATACGTTTAGCTTGCCCAGACATACAGTACAAAAGCTCCCTTCAGTCGTCTCTTGGACTGTGGGGGTGCTTGTCTGTGTTTGTCAAAGGTCGTTTGAGACTCCTTCGTGGAAAATGTAGCAAGAGTTGAAATGGCTTCTCCTGGACTGAGCCATGAAAAAGGTCACAACCTTAATGTAGCGACTGCATATGTAAATGTGAGCAAATGTGTCGTTGCTGCTGCTATTCTATTTCAGACCTAACTATGTATAGGTACAAAATTGGTGGAAATGTCAAAAACTTATTTTGGAAATGCACTCATGAAGAGAGTAGATAAAAAACAGATGTATTTTAGACTGAGATAGAGTTAGAGGTTTCACATATCTGGGGTGTGTGAAAAAGAGAGAGAGAAAGAGGTTGCATTTATGCATATGTGAAAGAAACTTACACTCAGATCATAGGGGGGTCTATAGGAAATGACACATGCCGCTTCCTCTGGGAGTTTAAGAGGAAACTCTAGTCTAACTCCGGGTTCTCCTCCTTGATTAGCTTCAGAGTTCATGTACATTTGATGTACATTTTTGCCACTCATTTTAATGTAACTGGCAACTCAGTAAAATAAGTTTTACTTTATGGATTAAAGGAACACTCCACTTTTTTTGAAAATAGGCTCATTGTCCAACTCCCCTAGAGTTAAACAGTTGAGTTTTACCATTTTCGAATCCATTCAGCCGATCTCCGGGTCTGGCGGTAGCACTTTTAGCATAGCTTAGCATAGATCATTGAATCCGATTAGAGCGATAGCATTGCTCAAAAATTACCGTATATAATGACGATATTTTTCCTATTTAAAACTTGACTCTTCTGTAGTTACATCGTGTACAAAGACAGATGGAAAATTAAAAGTTGCGATTTTCTAGGCTGATATGGCTAGGAACTATACTCTCATTCCAGCGTAATAATCAAGGAAGCAGTGAGCAAAGTTCTTTGAGTATTATGCCGAAATGAGAATATAGTTCCTAGCCATATCGACCTAGAAAATCGCAACTTTTCATTTTTCGTCTGTCTTTATACACAATGTAACTACAGAAGAGTCAAGTTTTAAGTAGGAAAAATATTGAAACTTTTTGGTCATTTATGAGCGAGATGCTAACGGTCTAGTCGAATTCAATAATCTATGCTAAGCTATACTAAAAGTGCTACCGCCAGACCCGGAGATCGGCTGAATGGATTTGAAAATGGTAAAACTCAACTGTTTAACTCTAGGGGAGTTGGAAAATGTGCCTATTTTCAAAAAAAGTGGTGTGTTCCTTTAAGATTTGCTTTTTTTCCCCCCTATTCATATAAATATCCTGAATCCAAAAATAGCATAAAGAGAGTTTAAAGAACTTTCAAAATTATTACAAAATATAACACCAAACTTTTAAAGAGGAGGATGGACTGGGTGTACTATAAAAAGTCTAAATGGTATTTCATTTTTAAGGTTTTTTTTAAGGTAATATTGTTCTGGAAGTTTCCTGCAATATGTTTACATGCTTGCAGGTAGGTCTGTCACTAATGATTATTTTAGTAATCGAGTAATCTGTCAATTATTCTGATGAGTAATCGAGTAATTAGGTAGTTATAATTTTTTTTTTTTTTTTTTTTTTTTGTAGTAATAAAACTAGACCTAAGTGAACCTTTAAAATGACTTAAAATACATATATAATATCAATATCAAAAATACATATATAATATCAATTGAACGCTTGATAGACAATATAAACATCTATTATTTATCATACTTACAGGTTGTGATTCAGTGGAGCCAGCTGGTCCAAATAAACTGGGTACTAAGCTGTCTTTCAAGAGCAAGTGTTTTGTGAATCCTGCCTTGAACAGAATTTTGAGAAGCAGTCATCAGTAAAATGACGTGTTTGAGAGCAGGTCAAGTTCTTCGCGACAGGCCAAAGTAGAACATAGATGGGCATTATGCAAATATGGAAGTAGCATTCGAATTACTAATGACTCCTTCAGGCTCAGAGTTTTTTTTTTTTTTTCTTTTGAGAGACAGTAACTTTATTTATCGTGCACTTTTGGCTTTACAACTTTGCAGATCATGTACATTTACATACAGCTACATTGCACACTGCATGAAAGTCAAGATTCAAAATGGCACAATAGGGGCACTTTAAATCCTCCGGTCATCATTTAAGTGATGCTGAATAATCCTGAATAACAATGAGCTATTTCTGTAGGAGATTGTTAGCATCAGTTTGTATCTTATTGCCTGCAAAGATCTTACAAAGGATGTGTGGAATCTCGTTGTAAGGAGGTACAATTCAGGAGAAGGCTACAAAGTATTTCCAAAACAGTAGATTGGTCATTATCTTCTTATGTCTGGACTAGGCTCTGGGGTAGGATGGCTGGACAGAAGCCATTACTCATAAAAACATATATGGCTGCCTAAATTAAAGTGGCGAATTCTATTTATATACACAATGAATCACCATCTGACCCATATGCAAACTTCATGATGAGGATTTTGATTACATTTTTAGGAATACCACCTACCCGCAATACATTCTATGTAAGTCCACCCAGGTGCTACTACAGGCAAGAGTCAAATTTACCAAAAGCAGAAAGCCCTTGAGTTTAAAAACAGCTGTATGGAGAACAGAATGTTAGGGTCTCAAGACACATTTTTCAAAGTGTCCTAAAAAATGCTACAGTTGCAGCGCGAGGTGCTGAAAAAGAGCCAGACACAATGCATAAATAAATGTTAGTTTGCATGTGTACTTAGATTAACGATTTGAAAATATCCCAAATGGAATTCAGAAATGTATCCCGTTACAGTCTTACAATACAATAGTTACTTCTAGAGTTCTTGAAGAGCTTCTTTTTTTTATTATTTTTTCTCAGTGGAATCTTGGCGACACCTGTGCTGTTATGTAAAAGTTTCAGTTTCATAATTCTCCTTTTTCCCCTGTCACCAGCCACTGCTTACAGTAACACTATAGAGACTAATATGTCTCTTCTGCTCACTTTCTCCTTCTCTCCATCGCTCTTTTCCATCACCCACGAGAAGGAATAGCTGCAAGTTCTGCTCTTTCTGGCTTGTCTCTCTGTTTATGGTTTCCACATTCAGTCAGTACTGTCAGTCCTGGTCAATCCATTATGTGGAACCACCTTATTTTACTTCTTTTAGAAGGCTGCAGCTAGAAATCTTTTAAGGGATAGAAATTTTGTTATCATTTACTCACCCTCATGTCATTTTAACATGTATGAGTTTCTTGCTTCAGTCAAACACAAAAGTAGATGTTTATGGTCTGCTTTTCCATTTATTGGAAGTGTATGGGGACCAGACACTCTGAGGCACCCAAAAAAAAAAAAAAAAAAAAAAAGGAAAAACATAACAGTAATGTACGCTACCAGTCAAAAGTTTTTAAACGGTAAGATTTTTGATGTTTTTAGAAGTTTCTTCTACTCAACAAGCCTGCATTTATTTGATCCAAAATACAAAAACAGTACATTTTTAAAATATTTTTACTATTTAAAATAACTGTTTCCTATATGAATATACTTTAAAATGTAATTTATTTATGTGATTTCAAAGCTGAATTTTTACATCATTACTCCAGTTACATGATCCTTCAGAAATCATTGTAATATTCTAATTTGCCGCAAAAAAGTGTGTGTATATATATATATTATATATATATATATATATATATATATATATATATATATATATGACTCCAAGCTTTTGAAGGGTATTGTGTAGTATAATATTACAAAAGCTTTTTATTTCACATAAATACTGATTTTTGGATCTTTCTGTTCATCAAAGAATCCTGAAAAAATGTACACAACTATTTTAAATATTGATAATAATAATGTAGAATGGTAAGAATGGTTTCTGTTTAGAATGAAGACACTGAAGACTGGAGTAATGCTGCTGAAAATTTAGTTTTGATCACAGGAATAAATTAAATTTTAATATATATTTAAATAGAAAACAGTTATTTTAAATATTAAAAATATTTCACTGTTTTTTCTGTACTTTGGATCAAATAAATGCAGGCTTGGTGGGCAAAAGAGACTTAAAAAAAAAAAAAAACAATACAAAAAAACCTTACTGTTCAAAAAGTTTTGACTGGTAGTGTATATGACTGAAATATGTGTATGGCATACGGTTGTTATGTATTAGTATTAAGTATTAAATCTAAAAGAAAAAGTTCAAACAAAAATGAAAATGTGCTCACCCTCAGGCCATCCAAGATGTAGTTGAGTTTGTCACCTGAACAAATTTGAAGAAATAATTTGGAGGGGAGAAAAAGCATTATATCACTCACCAATGGATCCTCTGCAGTGAATGGGTGCCGTCAAAATGAAAGTCTGAACAGCTAGTGAAAACATTACAATAATCCACAGTCCATTAACATCTTATGAAGTAAAAAGCTGTGTATTTGTAAGAAACAACCTTTTTACTTTAGTAAAATCCAAAAATTTCTTTCTCTAGTGAAAAAAGTCATCTTGTCTGAATCAGGAGAGAAATATGCACAGATCAGGGACCATTTACAAGTAAAAACAGTCTAAATCAATTATAAAAAAAAATGTCGTGGATTGTGGTAAAAATATAAAAAAAAAATAGTAATAAAAAAATAATAAATAATGGACTTTTTCACTGGAGTAAGTGTTGTTATAAATTATAGAATCGTGTGGTTTGAAGTTAAAATGCCCGAATGATGGATTTGTTTATTACAAACACACAGTTTTTTGCTGTGCAAAACATGGACTGGAGTCATGTGGATTACTTGTGGTTTATTGTGTTGCTTTTATCGTCTGTCTGAACTCTCGTTCTGATGACACCCATTCACTGCAGAGAATCCATTGGTGAGGAAATGATGTAATGCTAAATTTCTCCAAATCTCTTTCTGTGAAGAGACAAACTCATCTTGGATGGTCTGAGGGTGAATACGTTTTCAGCAAATGTTTTGTTTTTGTCTACGATTTCTTCAAATAATACATTACGCCGGTCATTCTGAGTAATATTCTTTTAACCCATCTTACATTTGTCCTCTCCATTGTGCGATTCTGCAGTAATGGCTTGTTCAGTGTCAATCACTGCAGGGTCTTTCGCTCCATATTTTGCTGCTGATGTATGTCTCATCATCTCATCTGCACTGTTGACACTTGAGTTCCGTCATTGTCAGTGATCTGTGCTCTCATGAGACTTCAGGTGGTCGCCTAGTAACAGGCTCATTAGCATCTCTCACCTTATCTATCCCTCATATTCAGCGGCTCTTTTTGGTGCCAGCTGGATGCAGGCATTAAACACAAGCTCATTGAGAGTGCAAGGATGTTTGATGGCATGTTGGTCGAGGCGGGAAATCTCTAATGGAGGAGTAATGGATTACACAGTATGAGCTGGAGAATCACTCTACCAGACATTAGAGAACACACATCAGATGGACAAAAAAATGTGTGGAAACAGCATTATACTGAGACACAGTAAACAGTTTTTTAGAGGCCTAAATGACACTTTCAGACCTTGCAGTCCTCCAGTTGATGCATCTGTGATGCTAAATACAAAAGAAAAGGTCTTTTGTTATTGAATTATTCTGAATCAGTATTACATTTTCACTTATATTGAGTTGAATATTGACTTTTTTTGCCATCTAATTTAAGTTTGGTCTTTGATGGTTTAAGTCAAGGTTGTGTTTGTTTGCATCTGTGTGCTGATGTGTCCATAGTTCCAGTTCTGGTCTGTATGTGAATCATTGCAGAGGTTTTTATAGGACTAAACTGACAGGACTAAGCCAAAGATAAAGTCTCTGCATTAGTTTTTGGCATTTCAGCAGAACTTTATTGAATACAGTTAAACCGTCAATAAGACAGAGGACACTGCGTATATCTTTAAAACTTTTCCTGCTTGGTGTCATTCTGACATATTAATTGGTCATTTTTTTTCTTTCTTCTAAGGTATCCACCATTTTTTGATGATAATCCCTTTGGCATCTACCAGAAGATCCTGTCCGGAAAGCTGGAGTTTCCGCGGCATCTGGATTTCTACGTAAAGTGAGTTTGATAAAGAAAACACAACGAATGACACATGCCATATTTATAGCATACATAAAACAAAAAGTCTAGTGAAATCATGTCAGCATCAACATGAAATATTGTTTGATCTCAAATTTATGTGTGTGGGGGGAAAAGCACATGTATTTTTATTGCTAACTAAAAGTAATAAAAGTGTTTTTTGTTGTTTTTCTGTAATTTAAATAAATCTGGAAAAAAAATATTTATTTTTAGATTTTAAAAATATGAGGTGAAAAACTATATAACTATAAAACTTCAAAATATTAAATGAAAATTGGAAATGTTGCCTTGGCAAATTACTGAAATAAAACAAGTACTAAAATTGAATTGTTAAAAATAAAGCTAAATTGAAATATTTAAGAAGATCTAATAAAAAATGACAAAAGCATATAACTTACTAAAACTACCTGAAAATATAGCAATATAACATCATATAGATTATTAATAAATACTTTTATATTATGGCTATGTGTACATAAATCCAAAAAAAAATGCTCTCCGTCCACATTAGCATTTCAAGTGTTTTCCAAAAGTTTTCGCTCACCATTGTATGTTTAATCTAAAATGCAACTGCAAAATTTTCTATCATCTTTGCAGGACATTAATATACAGTTAAGGTCATAAGTTTACATACACCTTGCAGAATCTGCGAAATGTTCATTATTTTACCAAAATAAGAGGGATCATACAAAATGCATGTTATTTTTTTTATTTAGTACTGACCTGAATAAGATATTTCACATTTTCAGCATCACAAGATGTTTTACATATAGTCCAAAAGAAAAAATAATAGTTGAATTTATAAAAATGACTTCATTCAAAAGTTTACATACGCTTGATTCTTAATACTGTTGTTACCTGAATGATCCACAGCTGTTTTTTGTTAGTTTGTTTGTTTGTTTTGTTTTTTTGGAATTTTTTTTTTTTTTTTTTGCGTGCTTGTCCTGAGCAGTTAAACTGCCCGCTGTGCTGTTGTTCATAAAAATCCTTCAGGTCCCATAAATTCTTTGGTTTTTCAGCATTTTTGTGTATTTGAACCCTTTACAACAATGAATGTATGATTTTCAGATCCATCTTTTCACTTCCATATGCAACTATTACAGAAGGTTCAAACTCACTGATGCTCCAGAAGGAAACACAATGCATTAAGAGCTGAGAGGTGAAAATTTTTTAATTTAAAGATCAGGGTAAATGTAACTTTTTTTGTCTTCTGGGAATCAATATGATATTTAGACAAAATAAGAATAATGTACACATCTTCATTCTGTTCAAAAGTTTACACCCCCCGGCTCTTAATGCATTGTGTTTCCTTCTGAAGCATCAGTGAGTGTTTGAACCTTCTGTAATAGTTGCATATAGCATATAATAGTCCCTCAGTTGTCCTCAGTGTGAAAAGATGGATCTCAAAATCATATAGTCATTGTTGGAAAGGGTTCAAATACACAAAAATGCTGAAAAATCAAGGAATTTGTGGGTAAACTTTTATAAATTCAACTATTATTTCCTCTTGTGGACTATATGTAAACATCTTTTATGTGAAATATCTTATTTAGGTCAGTACTAAATAGAAAATAACATGCATTTTGTATGATCCCTCTTATTTTGGTAAAATTTTGCAGATTCTACAAGGTGTATGCAAACTTATGACCTCAACTGTAAGAGTAAATAGTGCATAAAAGGCACAAACGGTATAAACACAAATGTATATTGGTACAATATGTCACATGACTAAACAGCCCATACTACAACGTGAAAATGGCATTTTCAAATTTATCCAGTTTAAATAGCTTTTTTAAAAAAATTCAGGTTTCCTTGACAAACCTCAGTGTAGATGGAAGGCCAAAACAGAGAGTAAACTAAGCATTTTCAGACAAAAAGGTATTAATGTGGACAAGGCCTATCTAAATGATGCTAAAACTGTATTAATTTTAGGCTATTTTATCATTTTTATCGTCCCTCCTGCAAAAATATATCAACCCCTTAGCTTTGCTGTAAAATTTGCTTAAACACACAGTGTACCACAGGCGGTACAGTGGAACGATAACAGGTTAAATATACTGAAATATGTCTCTGAACATTAATAATGACTATTTTAATGACTTTACAACTGAAGCTTCTTAATACAGTAAAAGCATTTCTTAATATGGTACCCTACATATTATTACAGACAAAAATTGTATAGAGATTTTTATGTTAAGTAATAACAGGGTGTCCCTGCTGCATCTCTATAACCAGAAAGAGGTCATTGACATGAAAAAAACTGAAGACCCCTCTTTTAGAGTTCATAGTTTGAAGAGAGATGCTCTCACAGTTCCACATGCATTTACATGTGCACGAAGCTACAAACTAACTCATGTCCTCTAATGAACTCGTCTACACATGTCAGCTAAAGCACACAGTTGAGGCATCCTCCAGATTACAGGCAGGCGGGTGTCTATTTACTCTACACTATTACTCATGGTGCTTTTGAACTAAAGGAGCTCAGGATTCAGCAAACGACCCACTGTCCCCTCTTGATGTTCAAAAAAAGTAATCCTTTAATTTATCCCTTTCAAGAAAACAAACCGTGTCCTCTCTTAGTTGTAACATCTAAGCAGTCATTGCAGCTGTACAAACACATATACAAAATGACATCACAGCTGCATTTCCTAATATGGCTTTTGTCCACTAGAGGCAAAACTGGCATTGACTGTTTCAACGCTCTGCACTCCAGAGACAAAGACATCTTGAGGAAGCTCTCGGAAATAGAGACAGACAGTCACCTCGGGCAAAGCGAATCCGTGTTTCCTTTCGACTGGCATGTTTACTCTACTTACAATTGTGAAAGTAGCCAAAACTACGGCTTATGTCAGTAGGGATTTAACAAGCTTGATAAGATAATGGTATCCTGAAGTCAAGCACACATGATGATCATTGGAGAATGAATAACATCTGCAAGGGAGGTTAGAGTGAATGGTAAGGTCATCTGTAACACGGTCGCTCCAGGCGTCTCTTGTGTTAGGTTGAGTGAGAACATCAACGGCACAGCAGTAAACATGCTAATGCGCTCATGTTTGCAGCGTGAAGTCTGTCGGGTTGTAGATACAGACTTTTTTAGGCCTAATACGTAAGGGTTATGTGAAAAGCTTAATGCAGGTAGATTTTTAATGTGTGTAGAAATTGTTTTTATGGTAATAAGCTGCACTATGATAAATCTCTTTAAGAGAAGAGCTATACTTTGTAAGTAGTTTTTCACAGGTCTTTGTCAGAAAATATTGGTATGTATGATTTGATAAAATTGTTTCCTAAAATTTTATGCATATCGTTTTTGGTAATGGTCCATATATACATGGATAGCTATGCATTATAGTGAAGATTTAACCTGCTTTTTTTCCTTTATTGTTTATTTCTTGAAAAAGGTAACAGCACACTTTATTCATGTTACTTTTTTCATTATTATCCATCTGTTAACTATATCACTTTTTCAGTACTTTAAAATATTCAGAGAATACACAGTGCCTTGCGAAAGTATTCATACCCCTTATTTTTTTTTCCCCCACATTTAATGTTGCTCCTTTCTGTTAAACTGCTTTAAAATACTTTTTTTCCACATCAGTCTAAACTCCATACAAAAGCAAAGCAAAAAAAAAAAAAGAAAAAAAAAACAAGTTTTTAATATCTTTACAAATTTATTAAAAATAAAAAACTTAAATGATTCCATTGCATAACTATTCATAGTCTCATCTGGGACAGTTGAAATTTAGCTCAGGATTAGCTTGTAGATGTTACTACACTGAGTGGAGTTAACCTGTGGCAAAATTTAATTGAATGGGTATGATTTGGAAAGGCACACACGTCCTAATAAAGGGTCTACCAGCTGAAAATGCATATCAGAGGAAAAACCAAACCCTGAGGTAAAAAAAGAAAAACTGCCTGTAGAGCTTAGAAACAGAATTGCATCAAGCCACACATCCGGGAGTATGTACTCTCCATTACCATTAATGGAAGAAGTTTAAAATAACCAGGACTCTTCCTAGAGCTGGCCTCCTGGCCAAACTGAGCAATTGTTGGAGAAGGGCTTTGATTCGTGTGGTGACCTAGAACCTTATGGTTACTTTAGTTGAGCTTCATGAACATATCAATCCTCAAACCAGACTGTGAGAAACAAGATTCTCTGTTCTGATAAACCTCAATTCCAAGCATCATGTTTGAAGGAATCCAGGCACTGCTCAACACCTGAAGAGTACCATCCCAAAAGTAAAGTGTGGTGGTAGCAGCCTCATGATGCGGGTTTTTTTTGAGAGACTCATCAGAGTAGAAGAAAAGCTCAATGCACCAGAATATTGAGATGAGCCTAAATGAAAACCCAGTCCAGAGCATTCAGAACCTCAGACAGGGCAGAAGGTTCACCTTCCAATGGGACAATGACCCTAAGCACACAGCAGCAAGAGATGCTTATAGATAACTTTGTGAATGTCCTTGAGTGGCCCAGCCACAGACTGGACTTGAACTCAATCAAACATTTCTGGAGAAACCTGAAAATGTACATCTGGCCCCATTCAAGCTGACAGAGCTTGAGAGTTGAAGAGGTGAGGACAAGAATGGCAGATAACTGCCAAATGCAGATGTGCAAAATTTATCGCATCATACCCAAAAGACTTGAGGCTGAAAAGGTGCTTCAGTACTGAGTTAAGGGTATGAATACTTATGCAATGTACTTTTTTTTTTTTTTTGGTGACAATTCTGTTTTTGCTTTGTCATTATGGTGTATGGAGTGTAAATTGATATGGACAAAAAGTAATTTAAAGCAGTTTAACATAAGGCAGCAACATAAAACGTGAAAAAAAAAAAAAAGAAGAGGTATGAATATTTTCGCAAGGCATCGTACTTATTTTAAAGAGCAGATTTCAGATACTGTAAATTTGCAATGCTGTGATGCCTAAAATTCACTTAACGCATACAAACAAAAATTTTGGTGTAATTTTATTTTATTTTATCAAAACATTACAGATTATACAGGATACAGGATATTGGTGCATCCCTACTCTTAATGCCTGCCTCCATGAAATTGAGCATCTTAATTTTCTTGTGTTTATTAAATGAGCAATATCACGTAAGTAGCTGTGTGATATGGCTGTAATTTGGCACAGCTGTGATTTGGTCACAGGTAATCACAGCGTGCCAATTTACAGCCATATCGCACTGCTTTGAGTGTGATATTGCATTTATACAACAGCTCTTCGGTACGAGTATATAAATCATTAAATAAAAAAAACAGGGTGTCTGTAAAAACCCTTTTTTATGCACACTACTACCGCCACAAATTCTAATCTCAAGTTGAGTTTAATAGCTGAGCCTAAGCCTCTGTTACCAATTTGAACTAGTAACAAAGGAAAGTTAAATGGAACGTTCATTAAAAGTTTATTGTATTACTGTATTAAAAGCTCACTGTATTATGTAGACCATTATGAAAGAGAGATGGACTGAGTGAGTGTGATTACTTGCATCTGATACAGCATTTATTCTTCAGCCCAATCTCACAATCACAATAAAACATTAGTTTGAATGTCCACTAAGTAAAATAGTAAAAATAAAGTTACATAAAATATAACATGATATTGATGAGACTTATAACTGATGTCCATCAGCCAAAACTATTTGCTCTGGAGCAAATAACAGATTAGTAAGACCAAAGACTACCCGTTAGATGCATGTTCATGAGCGCTGAACGGCCGCTGAAACCCTGGAACTCACCTCTCCGAAAATACCAAAACAAATTTCCAAATAAACGTTACCTTTATTAATAAACCGCATATTTGAAGTCTAAACAAGTAAGTTTTCGCCTAAAACAAACTCTTAAAACTACATTCCGTGACAAAAAAACAGTACTATTTATAAAATTATAGTGTTATGATTATTGGGTTTGTGGCATGGCACTCGCTGTGAGAAATACTGCAAATGGAGTGATATAAACGGTGAAGCAGTTGTCTTCCGATATCTCTAGAACATCACACTCCTCTCAGCCAATCAGATTCAAGCACCTGAAAGAATTGTTGTTGAAACTAATTTAATGTCTAAATCAGGTGTGTTTTAGCGTAGTGGTTTTCATCTTGTCTTTGTTTATCTAGGGACCTAATCAAGAAGTTTCTGGTGATTGATCGGGCAAGAAGGCTTGGAAACATGAAGGTAAGCAAGATGCTGGTGACAGATATTTTATATGGTTCTTGAATAGTTGAGCAAAGTATTTCAGCAGGAATCAGCATCTGGGATATTTCCCTTGAGAACGCTATATGGCCTCTTTATAGTCGTCTCAAATTCAAGGCCATGTTGAAAATCTATGAATCATCTAACAGAATAAACTGTTTCTAGGCAACTTTCGCATCTTAATAAAGCTGCGCGTGGCAAATAATAAGACCTTGATTGAGTCCTTGATGTGAGATCTTTCTCCCAAAGGCCACAGTTGGCCACATATGTTTCCAGTTACGATAAGAAGGCTTCATATCTGCCTAGAGGGGATGAGATGAGGCTCTGGAGAAACTCCCTGGACATTCAGAGAGTGATTCTGACACTGGGCAACTCTCCCACTATACCTCCTTCCAACCCCCATCAGACGAGGTGGATATTGGGGAAAGAAGTACAGACAGAGTCCTTGTGCAAAATGTTTCTGCATCTCCAGCTATAGTAATTCATACAGTTGCGGTTTAATAGCATTTACTTTTCTGAATTGTCCTTTCAGAGGATTCAGTAACCGGCGCCAGATGAAGTGGCAGCAGTGCGCCAGGCCTGTCATGCGTAACGTGATGCATATTGTGCCGGTGATGTCATGGGAAGTTTGTGAATGGTTGTGTCTGAGCGTCATTTTCCCATTAGCAACAGTTAATGCTGTTATTATAATTCTCCACACGTGAGGAATGAGCTCTGCTGAAATACATATCTCGCTGTTTGTTTGGGGTTTTCCTTAGATTTCCTTTTTGTCATTAAGCAGATTCCGAGTAAGAGACAGAGATGGAAAGCCTTTTTCTAAAGAAATGTCACTTTGGGTAGACTTCCCAGGCTAGATGCTTCTGTTGTTAATTTAGCACGTTCTTTCTTTGCTTTTTCTCCTCTGACTACATACAATGAGAGTTTAAGACCCAGCAGCCCAATCACAGCTGTGTTTGCACTGTTTCCACAGCAAGGCCAGGTCCTGCTGGCAGCACTCATTCACAAGTGCTGATATCTGTTATTCCACTTAAGTCAGTGTGTATCTGTCATGGTCCCACAGTGCAATGCATGGCCCAAATTCTGAGGTTTCTAGAAGACTTTAGTAGGTTAGCGCTGTTGCCCCAATTTTCCTCTCTAAGAAACTAAAAGAGACAATACAGTTGCTGAAAAGACTGCCTGGGGTCAAATGAGGATTCAATCTAAAAGCGTTGATCGACGTTTTAGGCTGTTGTTCTTGTCACAGTTTTAACTGTGGTGGTTTGCCTCAAAATGTAAGACATCATTCTACTCTTACGTTCATTTAGTTATAGTAATCGATCATAATCTTGTGTATTATTTTTTTGTCGTCTTCCAGAATGGAGCTGATGATGTGAAGAAGCACAGATGGTTTAAGTCAGTAGACTGGGATTCTGTGCCCTGTAGAAAACTCAAGGTAAGCATCGTATAAAGTTTTAGAATATGTCCTGTTATTAAATATTCATTTTATACCACTATTCATTTTGTAAGATTTCCAAGTCATTACTGGCCACGGAACCATGACAGCACCTCGTTAAAGGAATAGTTCACCCAAAAATGAAAATAACCCTATGATTTACTCACCCTCAAGCCATAATATGTGTATATGACTTTACTTTCGGACAAATACAGTCAGAGCTATGTTAAAAATGTCCTGACTCTTCCAAGCTTTGTAATGCCAATGAATGGCTGTTGAGATTTTGAAGTCCAATAAAGGCCATGTCCACACTAATATGCTTTCATTAGGGCTGTCAAACGATTAATTGCGATTAATCGCATACAAAATCAAAGCTTGAGTTTGCCTAATATAAGTGTGTGTGCTGTGTGTAATTATTATGTGTATATAAAAACACAAATTAATGTATATTTTTAGGAGAAATATGTTATTTTTGTACAAATTATTTTAATTTATATATAATATTAAATTATATAAAAATTAAAATAAATACATATACTTGTAAATATTTCTTAAATATATGCATGAATGTGTTTTTATTTAAATATACATAATAATTACACACAGAGCACATATATTAGGTTAACTCAAACTTTGATTTTGTATGCGATTAATCGCGATTAATCGTTTGACAGCCCTAGTTTTCATTTAAAAAACGCATATTTTTCTCTCAGTTTTGTCCTTCCGTTCACACTGTGATGGCGCTTTTGTCAAGGAAACACACTCCGAAGTGGATAAATTTGAAAACACTGTTTTCGCGTTGTAGTGTGGACTGTGAAAACAGAGGCTTTTCTAAACTATGGTGCATGTTTAGTCGTGACGCATATTGTACCAATAGACATCTGTGTTTATACTAGTAATTGTGCCTGTTATGTGCTATTCACTTTCACACTGTTGCTAAAGATATTTACAGTACCATGTACACTCTTCATTTTACAGTCCTAAAAAGATAACATAAAATTTGCTGTCATGACTCCTGTGGCAAAACATGAGGTCAGCTGCTTTTTAGATCAAACATTTCAGTGTGGATGAGAAACTTTTGGCAAATGCTTGAAATGTGGATGTAGAGCCTTTTAAAACGACAATTCTGTTTTCAGATGTATCCTGATTAATGTAGACATAGCCAAAGTGCATCCATCCATTATACAAATAGTCCGCACGTCTCCAGGGGTTAAGTGAATTGATGAATTTGTGTAGGAAAATGATCCAAATTTAAAACTTTATCAACTGTAATCTCTAGCTTCAACTAACTGTCGTACGCGTGTTTACGAAAGAGTCGCATTCCAGTGGATGACTTGGGATGGTGAGAATATGCTGGTCTCGTGAGAAACAAGTTTTGTTTACAGGAGCAAAGGAAAACCAGTTTCCTCTTGGCATATCGAAACCCTCTGACATTTTTCTTTACAAATACTTCTAATTCGTGACCGGTGTTTCGTTTTGCTTTCTGCACTGCACTTCCGCATTTTTCATTCTCACGGAGCTTATGCTACATCTTACGTCATCCGCTGGAACGCCACTCTCTTGTAAATGCACATACGACAGTTAGCGGAAGCTATACAATACGGTTTATAAAGCTTAAAATATGGACATTTTTCTTACACAAATGCATCGATTCACTTCAGAGGCATGTGGAGTACTTTTTATGATGGATGGATGCATTTTTTTGGACTTCAAAATCTCAACAGCCATTCACTGCAATTATAAAGCTTGGAAGAGTCAGGACATTTTTTAACATAGCTCTGACTGTATTAGTCTGAAAGAAGGCAGTCATATACTGTACACCTAGATGGAGTAAATCATGAGGTAATTTTTGGTGAGCTATCCCTTTAAAAAGTGATCTTTTTTTTTACTTTATTTACTGTTAGAATTATATAGCCAGAATGTTTCCCATGGTTTACTGGACATATTGCAGTTTCCCAGAAATACTTGGTAGCCAATAAGGGAATTCAGACATTCAGTTTGCGGTTGGCCAAATAAAAACACTAGCATTGTGAAATAATATTATAAAATAACTGTTGTTGTATTAATATATTAGTTTAACATAATAAAATGCTGAATTTTCAGCAGCCATTACTCCACATGATCCTTTGGAAACCATTCTAATATGCAGATTTCTTATTATAAATGTTCAGAGGAAAAAAAAAAAACAGTAATACATTTAGAGGTTTTTTGATGAATACTGTCACTCTTGATAAATTTAATGATTCAGATGATTAATTTCTTTACTCACTGCAAACTTTTGAAGAGTAGTATATATTTCGCTGTCTAAATCTTTTTATTGCATTTCTTTCATTGCTGTGACAGCCACCCATAGTTCCCAAGGTATCTCACGAGGGCGACACGTCTAACTTTGACACCTATCCAGAGGATGAGTGGAAGAAGGACACACCAGTACCAGCTAAGGATCTGGAAATTTTCAAGAACTTCTGAAAGGATAGTCTTTTTAGTGAATAAAAAGACAGGACTGGTAGAAGATAATGATTTAGAGCTGACGTTTTTACATAATCATTCAGGGGACATTAAACGGTCAAATTGCATTATTATAATAGGCATGTCTTGCCTGCTTGTCCCTGAGTCCTGCACACTTGAGAAACAGAAACAGACTTCATCTGATCATCACTATTGTCATCATAATCACGTTATAACTTTAACAGAAGAAAACAGTTCATCACTTCAGCAACTTGATTCAACACACTCTGCGTCTCTTATATTATGCAAAAGTAATGTTTTTAAATAAGCAATATCAAGGTTCGTTTCAAGGTTCTTTTCGCTGGATCAAGACGATGTCTTCGCTTATGCCTCAACGTGTATGGTCTTGGTTGTGTTACGACTTTATATCTTGAAAAGCTTGCTGAATTACAGAGTTAAGCCTGACAAATTTTCTTATCTGGTTATCTGAACTTGCTGTGTTGATCCTTTTCTCCCACATGGTACTGCTATGTAAACTTCATAACATTAGGCCTGTTTCACACTGCACTCCAAAAGTAAACAAAGCAAAAGCATAACTGCAACATTGTGCTTTTATGCCAGCAGCATTCCTCCTGCATAACAACCCTGCCAGTCTAAAAAGAAGTACAGTCAAAGTAAAAAAACGCTAGTGCGTTTTAAAATAGTCATTTTTGAAATAATTAAGACTACAGAAAAGTATAGCCTGAAATGAAATTTACATGTGATTGTAGGCCATATTTACATCCAAAATGTTATTAATCTACAGAACCCAATTTTTAAACTATAGCGATAATCTGTTTAAGTAATTTGAATTTAGTCATATTTCCTAGAAAGAAAGTGCTGCTTGTGTGTGTGTGTGTGTGTGTGTGTTTAGATAATAAGTCAATAGTTTACTCCTGTGTTTTATTTAAGTACTGTAACCTGTTGATATTGTATGTAAGCTTGTCAGAAAAAATGCTTTGGTAAATTAATTTTTAATTACTAAGTCATTATGAGGGGAAAAAGGCAAAATTATTACTTAAAAAGTTAGAATTTTGAGATAAGTCAAGTTTATTTGTCATAATTTCAACTTTTTGTCATAATTACGACTTTATATCTCAATTTTTTTACTTTGATGAGATGAAGTCGCAATTATGAAATAATCTGACTTGTCGTAACTTTGGTCAAACATAAATCAAAATTATAGTCACTTTTTTGTGATACTAGGTCATAATTATGAGGGGGAAAAAGGTGAAAATATTACTTAAAAAGTTTGAATTATTAGATAAGTCAATTTTATTTTTGTCAGAATTTCAACTTTTTGCCATAATTATGACTTTATATCTCAATTTTGACTATGAGATAAAGTTGCAATTAAGAAATAATTTGACTTTGGTCAAACACAAGTCAAAATTATAGTCACTTTTTTGTGATTATAATTTGAAATTGAGATTAAAAAGTAATTTGAGTCATGACATTTTGGACTTTTTGTCATTTGAAATTTTGGCAACACTTTACAATAAGATTCATTAGTTAACATTAGTTAACTACATTAGTTAACGAACTAAGAATGAACAATACTTCCACAGCATTTATTAAACTTAGTTAATATTAATTTTAGCTTTTACTAATGCATTATTATTAATTTTTAAATTCTAAGTCATAATTATGAGGGTGAAAGGCAAAATTATTACTTAAAGTTAGAATTATTAGATAAGTCAAGTTTTTTTTGTAATAATTATGACTGTATATCTCAATTTTGACGTTGATGAGATAAAGTCATAATTTCACGCAAATCGCAATTATGAAATAATTTGATTTGTCATAACTTTATCATAATTGATTTTATTATGAAGTCAAAATTATGAACTTTTTGTGATTATAATTGAAAATTGAGATTAAAAAGTCATGACTCAACTTGAGTCTCATGACATTTTGGACTTTTTGTCATTTAAATTTTTGGTAACGCTTCATTAGTTAACTACAATATTTAACATGAACTAAGAATGAACAATACTTCCACAGCATTTATTAATCTTAGTTAATATTCATTTCAGCATTTACTGATGCATTATTTAAATCACAATATTAGTTAATGCTCTGTGAACTAACATGAACAAACAATGAACGACTGTATTTTTATTAACTAACATTAACAAAGATTAATAAATAGTGTAATAAATGTATTGTTTATTGTTTGTTCATGTTATTTAATACATTTACTAATGTTAGCAAATGACACATTGTAAAGTGTGACCTTTTTTTTTTTTTTTTGTCATTTGTATTTTCATCTCAATTTCTACTTTTATTTCTTAATTTTATCTTGGAACAACTTTTTGACATTTTATTTCAGAATTATGACTTGCACAAGTAATAATTTATGTCATAATTTTGCTTACCAAAGCTTCCGTACATATTGACCCCAAAATAAATGTGCACAGGAGTTGTCTGCAGTGTGAAACAGAACATGTTTTTGTGTTCTTCTGTGCTGCTTTTTAATTATTTTTCTATGTGAACATGCATTAGGCAGACATGTTTGACAACTGCACTGTCTTGCTTATTTTTGTCTTGTGCGTCAGCACTACTTTAAGGCAAGTTTAAAACACTTCAAATAAGTACAACTTATAAAAACAGGCCTTCTTTTCCATTCATCAGTGTTGCGGCTCTGCAGTTAGATAATATTGTTCAGCATCTCAAGTTGACCTCAAAAGTGCAGTTTGTGTGAACGGCCCCAAGAATCCAAAGAGCTTTTGAACACATTCCTGCCAGGATGTCAGACTAAGAAACCAGGTGAAGTAGAGGTACAGTAGCACTTACCTAATCAAACATGACCTCACAAACCTGTAGCTAACTAATAAATTAGCATTAACGCTTGTATTATGAGATGCCTGTTCATATACTTTGGCTGTTGTGCTTTATGATGTTCTATATGTGTTTACTAATTGGTTAAGTGCATAAATGGTTTACTAGCCAGGTGTTTTCTAAAGTTGCCTCGCATATGGGGGTGAATTTAGAAAAACACAGTTTACATTGCTTTGTAAAGCTACTTAATCCACCTGATCTCATGATGAAAACGTACCTGTGGGAACTTTTTCGCAAGATGCGAAATACGTTCCAATACGTACATTTCACTGCAGTTTCCAACAGAAATTAACACTAGAGGTGGTAAAACAGTGAGCACTCGCAATCGTTTTTATACGCAGCTCCATATGTTTCACTAACAGGTGTTGTGCCAAATTCAGACCCCCACCAAATTACTACCCCCCTAGTATTGGTAGGTTTAGGTTTGTCATGTAACGATTTCAACGAGAGGAAGTAATAATTTAGGGTTGAAAATGGGCACAACACCTGACATAACAAGCTTGCTCGGTAGCTCAGCCAGCACGAAATTGGACTTAGGATGCGGAATCCTTGGGTACGAATCCCGTGGAAAAACATGACTCACAATGAAAGAGCTAAAAGATAAGAGATCAAAAAAACAAGCTAAAAACGGCGTGCTTGCGATTGCGTTTTTACTGGGTGTCTTGCAGATGTACGTTATTTTAAAACATCACAGAGCATTAGAGTTACAGCGCCATTCAACGGACATATCAAGTCAGAACTGCGGTTACGCATACAAAACCAACGTCACATAAAACGTACCATATGTATGTTCATCTGTTCTGGTCTTTCAACCAGAGGGGGTGATAATTTGGCAAGGGGTCAAAAATGAGCACAACACCTGATGCAACAAGCTTGCTCAGTAGCTCACCCGACACGGAATTGGACTTACAGAATCCTTGGTTACGAATCCTGTGAAAAACATGACTCACGATTAAAGCTAAAAGATGAGAGATCGAAAAACAAGCTTGCTTTTTTTACGTCTCATTCATTTTTGGTTCATACACTTAGATGAAGTGCAAATGGTATGTTATTTTAACGCTTAAATGCATGACTGTTTCGCCAGTCACTATTACATATTCATGTCTTTAGTGACCCGGAACTATATATCCAGCACGGATAGGATTAGGCAGTCATGTAGCGATTTCAACAAGAGAGGGTAATAATTTAGCAAGGGGTCGGAAATGAGCACAAAACCTGAAAGAACAAGCTTGTTCGGTAGCTCGGCTGACACGGAATTGCACTTAGGATGTGGAATCCTTGGGTATGAATACTGTGAAAAACATGACTCAATGAAAAAGCTAAAAGGTGAAAGATCAAGAAACAAGCTAATACAGCACACTTGATTGTTTTTTTGTTTTTTTTTTACATCACATTTGCTTTTATTCATACTATGGAGTATGTTTATGTGTAGTGCAGATAGTACGTTATTTTAAAACGTCAGAGAGCATTAGAGTTATGGCGCCACTCAACGGACATTTCAAGTTAGAACTGCGGTGACGCATACAAAACCAACGTTTAGCGCCACTCAGGTTTAGTGCTATGTGTGGGGGAGGGGTTAGGATTAGGCAATCATATAGCGATTTTAATGAGAGAGGGGTGATAATGAGCACAACACCTGTCGTAACAAGCTTGTTCAGTAGCTCAGCTGGCACGGAATTGGACTTAGGCTGTGTGTCCACCAAAACGCTTTCCCTGCGCCTGGCGTATTTTTTCAGTTGTTCTCAAAGGGTGCGCCACATTTTTCAAAACGCCAGGAGCGTGTTGAGCGTTGAGCGTCTTTTTCATGCTGAATGTTCGGGTGTTTTTTCTCAGTGCTAAGAGTTGAAGAATGTTCAACTTTGAGTAAAATGCTGCACTCAGCACTGTTACGTTCCACTCAACCAACCAATCAGAGCGGAGGAGGGGCGGGACTAATATCGATCACCCTGCTTGTACTTCGACTGAACAACATTAGAGAGGTTAATATTGCTTGTTTTCGAGTATTTATGTCTTTACCAGATGGAAATATCAGACTACCATACTATCGTTATAAAAAATAATGCTCGTTTTTACATTACATTTGCTTTTGTTCATACTATCAGGTAGATTTAGGTGTAGTGCAAATGGTACGTTATTTGAAAACGTCAGACCATTAGAGTTACAGCGCCACTCAACAGACATTTCAAAACAGAACTGCAGTGACACGTACAAAACCAACGTCGCATAAAACGTACGTACGTTTATCTGTCAGAGGGAAATAAACGAACACGCTTTTAGCGTCAAATATGTCACGAAATGTACATGGTGCTGTGTATTCCTCATCTTGCGAAAAAGTTCCCACAGGTATGTTTTCGTCAAGAGATCAGGTTGTACTTAATATATGTTTGGCATTTAAAAGCCTTGCATAATGGAAAGAGAAGTGACTATGGTGTGAAATGCTTTAGAAATGTAGCTACTGTGTGTATGTTCAAACAATTCTTCCAGTTTTTCTTAACTGCTTTTGTCTGAGGCAGTAATCTGTCATTATTAAGTGTCTACTGAAAATAATTAATTTGCATTTCTTGAAATGACTGTTCTTTTTAAATTGCAAATCCAGTTTTATACTAAGGAAACCAACTTGCAGATTTCATATGAACTTGACAGCTGTTACCATCTTGAGGGTTTTGGGTTTTTTTTATGTTACTGTTTGTTTGTTGTTCCCTGTGTGAATATTTTTGCTGTATTCTATTCATTTTAGTGTGTTCTTTTTTACACTTGTTTGAGGAAAAAATAGTATTTTATATTGTTTGCAACAGCAAAAAAAACTAAAATGAAGTTCTATGAACTTAAAATTGAGAGGAACCCAGCACAGGATTTTATACTAGTTTTTAATTTTTTTCTCTCTTTCTCTTTCTTCTCTGTACTTTCATTTTAATGCCTTCTAAACATTTATGATGTATTTGAGGTGGTACAAGTGCAATGTTACCTGCAACCAAGCTGTTATAAAAACCTGAGAAAATCTGCACATCCTATATCCATGAAAATAAACTGAACTTTTCATGTGGGCAAAATTATTTGACTAATAGTCCCGTAGCTTGTTGTCACTTTTTCAGTGTGCTCTGACCAAACTTGTTTAAGTCTTATTGAGATGGGTTGGACTCTCATTTTAATGGCACCAAGCCAAACATTCATTCACACCAGCCTCAGGAACCTTTTAAACTACAAGTTTAGTGGAAATTATTAGACCATTTACTTCAAGAGTCTTAATACATTCTCATTTTCCTATATAGCCACAATTAAGTACTTGCCACAGCTAGTATTTCCCTCAGTTGGTCCCTTTATAGTTTATTTTCCTTAAGTAAAATAACCATTAAAGTAAAATGTATATTAAATGTACATCAGTAGCAACAAATTAGCATCACTCCTTCCCTGCAAAAGCAGATGAATGATCTCATCCATTAAGGTGCCTTGAGACTCCTGCATTTTTAAGAGGTTATTTCACTCTCTAACCCCTGTGGTTAGACTTCACCCGTAGTGAAATGTTCAAACATAACTTTCTTTCTTCGCTCTGCTCCTTGTAAAATCTGACTACAGTTTAAACATTTTAATGACGTTTAATCCTGTCAGACACCGCTGGGACAAACTAATTTTGCTTAATAGTTCCCTTACGGTCTTCTAAATGCCTGTACGATGGATCTGTCTCCAACCTGATAGGAAATAGTTTGAATGTATGGTATATGTACCCGCCGCACTTTGGCAGTTCTGCGTAATATATTTCCCACTTGTGACAGGAAAGCTGAAAAACACTCCACTCGTAGGATGTAAATGACATTAGCATTTAACAATGAGATTATGGAGTATTCATCTTTGTGTACACTCATCTGTTTATGTTTAGGTTCCTCAAACCCAACAAATTTTTTGAAACATCACCATTTTTGGAAGCTGCACTGTGAAAAGTTCCAGCTGCTGTTTAATTCTTGGTACTGTCAACCAAACGATCTTACCTGATGACATTTTTGGCTGAGTTGAATGATGTTCTTTAATCTTCTTTTGTCATGTAGAAGACTGATTTTGTTCATTTATTGCATCAGAGATGCAAAACCTGATGTGAATTTGTAGCTTGGAGCAGGGAACCTTATAAGTTGCTGCGTATAGTTAAGTGTACTTCTACAAAGCCAACAAACCTACTATTACTCCCTCGTTCACCTACATGGTTCTCACTTAACCCCTCACCTTCTGGTGTAGACAGGTCGAAACACTCCAAAAAACCTCCGTTTAGAAACAGAACTATTTGACGACACCTTGTAATGACTAGTAACCACAGTGATCGGAGCAATTAAATGGCTTTAGGTTCTGAGCTCATGAAAAGTCCTGTCATCAGACCACCACCGCACCCGCCATGAGATATTATCATAAAGGAAACCCCACCCGTCTAACAGCTACACCTCTTGTTGCCCTCACATGCTATTAGACACGAATGGTCTCTCAAGTTGTATTTACAATTAGAAAACTAGTTTATTTTGATACCCAAGTTTCCGAATTTGACAGGCCATAAACTAAACAAGGCAGTTTACTGTAGGGACTGCTAAGTTTAAAGGAGAAGTCCATATATAATGTACCCACCCCCTTGTCATCCAAGATGTTCATGTCTTTCTTTCTTCAGTCGTAAAGTAATTATGTTTTTTGAGGAAAACATTTTTAGCATTTTGCTTCATATAGTGGACTGATATGGTGCCCGATTTTAAACTTTCAAAAGGCAGTTAAAATGCGGCTTCAAATGATCCCAAAGGCGGTTGTAAACCCAAGCCAAGGAAGAAGGGTCTTATCTAGTGAAACGATTGGTTATTTTCATTAAAAAAATACAATTGAAATACTTTTTAATCTCAAACGCGATCGTCTTGCCTTACTCTCCCTGAACTCTGTGTATTCTGACTCAAGAAAGTTGAGGTATGTTGAAAAACTGATTGTATTTTCTCCCTCAACTTCAAAAATCATTTCAAAATCATCCTGCATCACTGCAGAAGTACTGACCCAGTCTTTGCAAAGTGAACATGCAAAGAAGATCAAACACCCTTAACAGAAAAGGTAAAACGGCGATATAGGATGATTTTGAAGTTGAGGTCGAGTTTTTCGACATACCCTAACTGTCTTGAACCGGAAAAAAAAAACAGTCCAGGCAGAGTAAGACAAAACGAGCGTTTGAGATTAAAAAGTATTTAAATTGTATTTTTTTAATAAAAAAAAAAATAACCGATCGTTTTGCTAGATAAGACCCTTCTTCCTCGGCTGGAATTGTTTACAACCGCATTTAAACCTTTTGGAAGTTCAAAATCGGGGCACCATACCAGTCTATTATATGGAGAAAAATGCTGAAATGTTTTCCTCAAAAAACAATTTCTTTACAACTGAAGAAAGAAAGACATGAACATCTTGGATGACAAGGGGGTGAGTACATTATCTGTGAATCTTTGTTTTGGAAGTGGACTTCTCCTTTAAGGGGGCATTTACACAACTTCAAAAAAAACTGAAACCTTGTGCATTTCCGCTGTTCATTTTACACAATTTGTACAAGTTTTGGAGGCCTGAAAACGTAAACAATTTAAAATGGCGTTTCAGAGGGCAAGTTGTTGAAAACATTACCGTTGAATGTAACTGCAGATTTGTGAAAGTGTTGTTAATGCGTATTATATGTATTCACTGCTTTACATGTATGCAGAAGCATAGTCTTTCTTTACAAAGCGATAACGGCAACTACTGGCCTGGCATGCATCATATGTTTTTAGTCGTTTTCATGGATCCGTGTGAACGAGGATCATCATGTCTGCAAAAGAAAATCTTTTCTGTTATTAGTACATCATTGTTGTATAAACAGACACTAAGACTCTTTATACATCCACATAGTTTTCCCTTGCTATTACAGTTATATATATTTACATTATATCAATAACCATTTGGTGTACAGTAAATTTTATTTATTTTGCACAGCAAATCTACATTTATTTTACAGAGACTTCTAAATACTTCTAAGCACGGTGGAGATCAACCTTAGAGAACAACCTACAATTCTCTACATTTCAGGGTCACTGCTTAGTCCTAGTTGAATTTATCCTAACAGGAGTAAAAGGGCAGGTTTTTAAGCATATTTCATAAATTAATTATATTCCTGAAGCACGGTATAAAAAAACTTAAATGGAATATTTGGGGAAAAAAAAAAAAAAAAGCTAATTAGAGAACACGCACAGATACCTCCAAGTTATTGGTGTTAATCTGGCACCTGGTGCTAATTTCCTTAATTATATGACAAACCCTATTTAACTGGCAGCATTCTTCCACTTTTCAGTGAGGTTGCCAAATTGCAGACTGCTCTAAGGTGACTTAAGGTTACTGAAGTATTTATTAGGTTGTAAATAATTTGATCTCCACTGTGTTTATGTGGTTAGCAACAAATAGGACGCTACATTTTATTCAAAATCTGTTGGATATTGACTAAATATCTTAAATACATTTTGGCTTTCATAAGATTTCCCCAAGCAATGGGCAAAAATGAACCCGGTGTTCTACGTGATTTCTATTATTTCCAAAAAAAATGGCAGTGAACACAACAAACTTGTAATTACACCTTCAGAATTGGGAAGTCTGTAATTCAGCATGTTAAGGCAGATTCAGACACCTTTTAAATAATGCCAAACTAATCATGATATAAAAGACAGAAACATTCAAGAATGGCAAACTCTGAGTTTTGTTGTGAGAACTTGGATATGGTGGATTACCTTATCATCTAGCGTGGTCTGTCCCACCTTAGAAGTCTTGACTTTATCAGCTGTATCCAACAAATGAAAATTGTGCATCATAATTTGACTCAATCTGTTGAAATAATATTCAATTTTTAGTAGTAAAAATGTTTGATAACTTTATGTACAGTGGAGATCAAATGTAGGGAGCATATTTCATTAATTAATTGTATTCTAAAGCATAATATAAAAAACTTAAATGAGATATTAAAAAAAATAAATAAATTAGAGAACACTTACTGAAACCTTAAAGTTATTGGTGTTAATCTTGCATCTGGTGCTCATTTCCTTAATTATATGACAAACCCTCTTTAACTGGCAACATTCCTCCAGTTTTCACTGAGATTGCAAGATGGCAGGCTGCTGTAAGATGACTGAAACCCTGGGACAGGAGGTTGTCCAGACGAAGACCAAAGGGATGACCCTTTCAGTCATTCCAAGAGAAGTTGGTCATCCCAAATCTGTGATTTCTTGAATATTGCAGTTTTACAATGACACTAATTCATTCAAGTCTCCTAAAAAAGGCTGGTCGTCCACATAAAACAAATGCATGAGAGGACAGGATAATGCAGAGACTCTCGGTGGGGAATTAGGTTCAGCACTGCAGCTGGAATTGCTCACCAGTTGAACGCTGAACATGGTAAAAATCTGAAATCTGCGATGAAGATTAACAGTATTTCAGAAAAAATAAATTATTTATAGATTGTAAACAATTTTGATCTCCACAGTATGTTTACAGTATCTCACAAAAGTGATTACAGCCCTCACATTTCAGCAACGTTTTTAGTATATCTTCTGAAGGAACAATACTATAGAAATGAAACTTGGATATATTTTAAAGTAGTCAATGTGCAGCTTGTATAGCAGTGTATATTTACTATCCCCTGAAAATAACTCAACATACAGCCATTATTGTCAAAATAGCTGCTGACAAAAGTGAGTACACCCTAAGTGATAACAACAACACTTTGTCATTTAACCATGCAAAGCCACATGTCCTATTCATCATGTTCATGTTTTTGTCTGCTTGACAGGACCATACAAAGTTGTGTATCTTGTATTAGAGCAGTTAAAATTTGGTGCTTTGAGTACAATTCTCTCAAACTGACCACTGGATGTTCAACATGGCAAATAACTCTCTGAATATTTGAGAATTAGAATTGTTGCTCTCCACAATGATGGCCTAGGCTATAAGAGGTTCAGTAACAACCTAAAACTGAGTTTCAGTACTTTGGCCATTCGGAATAGACCTCGCAAGGGTGAATCAACAAAGTTGAGTACTCGTTCTGTGCGTCAGGTGCAGAACCTGGCTTCAAAAAACAGATGCATGAGTGCTGCCAGCATTGCTTTAGAGGTTGCCGAAGCAGAAGGTCAGTTTGTCAGTGCTTAGACTGTACACTGCACACTGCAACAAGTCGGTTTGCATTGGCGTCATCTGCAGGAAGCCTCTTCTGAGCTGGCTTACAAGAAAGCCTGCAAACAGTTTGCTGAAGACAACCTGTCCAAGAGCATGAATTACTGGAACCATGTCCTATGGTCTGATGAGACTAAGATAAACTTGTTTGGCTCAGATGGTGTCCAACATGTGTGGTGATGCCCTGGTGAGGAGTATCAAGAAAATTCTGTCTCTCCCACAGTCAAGCATGATGGTGGTAGCATCATAGTCTGGGGCTGCATGAGTGCTGCTGGTACTGGGGAGCTGCGGTTCATGGGGAAACATGGATTCCATTATGTACTGTATATTTCTGAAGCAGAACATGATGCTTTCCCTTCAGAAACTGGGCCGAACAGCAGTTTTCCAACATGATAATGACCCCAAACACACCACCAAGATGACAATTGCCTTGCTGAGGAAGGTGCAGGTGAAGGTGGTCTGACCTGAACCTTATTGTGCACCTATGGGGCATCCTCAAGCGGAAGATGGAGAAGCACCATGTGTCTAACATCCAGCAGCTCAATGATGTCATTGAAGAGGATCCCAGCAACAACCTGTGCAGCTCTGGTGAATTCCATGCGCAGAATGATTAAGGCAGTGCTAGATAAGAATGGTTTGACACAAAATGTTGATACTTAGGGTGTACTCACTTTTGTTGCCAGCTGTTTTGACAATAATGGCTGTATGTTGAGTTATTTTTAGGGGACAGTAAATATACACTGCTATACAAGCTGCACATTGACTACTCTAAAATATATCCAAGTTTCTTTTCTATAGTATTGTCCCCTTGAGATGATATACTAAAATGATTGCTGAAGTGTGAGGGGTGTACTCACTTTTGTGAGATACTGTATGGTTGGCAACAAATACAACGCTACATTTTATTCAAAATCTGTTGGATATTAACTAAATATCTTAAATACATTTTGGCGTTAATACGATTTCCCCAAGCAATGGGCAAAAAAGAACCTAGTGTTCTACATGATTTATATTATTTCCGACAAATAGGCAGTTGAACGCAACAAACTTGTAATTACACCTTCAGAATTGGGAAGTCAAAAAAATCAGCATGTTAAGGCAGATTCAAACTCATATAAAAGACAGAAACTTGTTCAAGATTGGCAAAACTTTCCAGATAAAGCATTAGAGGCAGAAATGCACTGTGCTGTAATGCACTGTGTGTTCAATATGGTGAATTACCTTGTCATCTTGGCCTGTCCCACCTTATAGGTCTTGACCAAATAAAATCATGCATTGTAATTCTGACTTATTCTGTTGAATTAATATTCAAATTATTATAGTAAAAATGTTCATTTTATTAATTCATTATAAAGACTTCAAAGAATTTTATAGTTGCAGTAGATGTGTTGCACATTGAGCACATCAGAAAGCTATTAGTGGGCTACACCAAGTAAAGTCCTTCTTCTGAAAGCGAGGAGTGTGTATGTGATCAAGCTGCCTTCAGATACTGGACTTGGTTTGCATTTGGCTCTGATTTGAACTTTTTCTGTGTAGAGTTATCATATGCAGGTCTTTCACTGATACACACCTGTTAGTACTTAGGAAGGGAAACTTACCGTCTGAGAGTTTGTGTCTCGGTCAGTAGAAAAACAGTGATGGTTTATCCCAGATTTGGCTCACAGTCAGTCTCCTGGAAAAGCTTTGCATTGCTGAGATCCAGTACTGTCAGCACTCAGCCCTGCAACTATGTATTTTGTATTTAATCAGGAAAAAAACAACAACATTAAAGTATGTTGCATACCAAAATGCAATGACTTTGAACATGCTAAGATTTTCTCTTTGCTATTCATTGGTGTCGTTATAACGACCGCATTTCGCTTGGACAATGCAGCAATATCAGGTGACCTGGGAGTAATAACGGGCCAGAACAGCAAGATCCTGGCAAGATATTAACTAAGTTCAAAACTAAATATGCTTTTAGGTTTTAAAGGGATAGTTTACTATTTCTTTCAAGTGCACTCATCAGGAGCTTCTTCTTGGTAATTAAAGGAGCTTTAAGCGATGTCAGGCATTTTACTGGCTTCCACCATTTTGCTGTCTTCCATTACCAAACTCCACCCTCTCTCCATGTCAGCAAACCTGCAAAATGAGTCACTAAATTTCAGCTTACAGCACCTTTAAGTCTAGTGTTTTTTTTCCCCATTCTGATGTTTTCCAGTAATTCAGGCAGATGTGCATATACATAGTATAGTAAGGGTTTTGAACAAATAAAGCTAAAAACATCAATGAAATGCGATCAAGCAAACAAAAAGCAAATCATCAGTAGATAGCTAAACTGCTTATTTCATTTCAAGCATGATTGGGACCATACAAATTTGTTTCAAGTAAACAAAGAAAGCAGGCATCTGGATATTGTAACATGAATAACTCAAAAGTGCATCTGTTTCTAAGTTATGCACTAACTGCATTTCTCTGCCCATAATTTCCATATCCCTGTGCCCTTTAGCCAATCAAGGTGAACACATAATCTAATATAACTGCTTTTGCAGACTTGGAGAAGGTTATTGATCAAAGGAGAATCCACGCACTGGTCTGTGAAGCCATGTAGGGCTAGGTCCAGCCATCTGACACTGCTATTTTGTAACCATTCCATTTTTTAAGGAATAGTTCAGCCAGAAATTAAAACTGTCATTATCTACTTCAAGCTCATGTCAATCTGTATGACCTGTAAACCTTTCAGCTTGAAAAATCCTTTCAACATTTTTATCCATGCAATGAAAGTCAGTGGGATCCAATGTTGTTTATTCCACAGAATAAAGGAAGTCGTACAGGTATGGAACAACATAAGGGTGAGTAATTTCATTTTAGATAATTTAGATAATTTAATTCCAAATGTGTGATTTCTTGCAGCTTTACAATTACACTAATTCATTCAAGTCCCCCCGAAAGGCTGGTTGTCCACGTAAGACAAATGCATGAGAGGACATGATAATGCGGAGACTCTCAATGGGAAATTGGTTCAACACTGCAGCTGGAATTGCTCATACAATGAAGATAGTCGTACAGGTATGGAACATGAGAGTGAGTAATTTCATTTTTTAATAAACTTAAGATGTCAACTGAAGCATGTGGATATCAGGCCCAAAACCCTGAAGTACAGGGGGGGCAGTTAAGGTCAGTAGATGTACATAAGAGCCATAAAGACCATATCTAGGTCAGCCTGGAGTCCCCATTTTAATAGAAGTTAGTCATTCCAAATGTGTGATTTCTTGAATATTCCATCACTTATTCATTCAAGTCCCCCCAAAAGGCTGGTCATCCACTTAAAACAAATGCATGAGAGGACAGAATAATGCAGAGACAGTCAATGGGGAAATGGTTCAACACTGCAGCTGGAATTGATCATACAATAAAGGAAGTTGTACAGGTATGGAACAACATGAGAGTGAATCATTTCATTTATGATAAACTTAGGTGTCAACTAAAGCATGTGGAAATCAGGCAAAAAACCCTGCCGTACAGGAGGACAGTTGAGGTCAGTAAATATAAGAGCCATAAAGACCACATCTAGGTCAACCTGGAGTCCCCATTTTAAGAGAAGTTGGTCATTCCAAATGTGTGATTTCTTAAATATTGGAGCTTTAGAAATGACACTAATTCATTCAAGTCCCCTAAAAAAGCTAGTTGTCCTTGTAAGCCAAATGCATGAGAGGACATGATAATATAGAGACTCTCAAAAGGGAATTGGTTCAACACTGCAGCTAGAATTGCTTGTACAATAAAGGAAGTCATACAGGTATGGAATAACACAAGGGTGAGTAATTTCATTTTTGATAAATTATGGTTTCAGCTGAAACGTGGATATCAGGCAACCCTGCAGTACAAGGGGGCAGTTAAGGTCAGTAGATATAAGAGCCAAAAAGACCATATCTAGGTCATCCTGAAGTCCCCATTTTACCACCGGCAATGCTGTAATATTTCTTGATTAACCAGCTGTTGAGTGTAACAGCAGCTGAATTTAGAGCAGGCCTCTCTGGTGATGGTCATTGCACAAATATGCTTACTCAGACTTAAACGTCCATTTGCAGAGCCCCTGGGGAAGGAGTGAACTGTAGCTCTCGTGATTACAGTCTAACGGTCTGATTAGAGGGGACGTCGTTGCACGGAAATGAGAATCTAATTAGAGAGGATCTTCTTGCATGGAGAAGCAGAAGATCTAATTGAAATAATATTACATTTGATCTTTGTCTTATCCAAGTGGTGTATAAGAACAATAGAGGAGATTTTTATGTCAACATATATTTATGATTTATGGCTGTAACTGTCAGAAGGCATCAGTATCACCATGAATTGGACAAAAGACTGACTCAAAACACTCAACACTTCTATTTAATTAACTGTAATGCTTTTCTTTAGGCCTTATGTGTAACAGATTCCGGCACTGTTCATCCAGCATTGTTTTGAGTGAATTGTTAATGGAATTTGATCTTACTTTATTCAGACTTTTACAAAAAAGCAGACACACGCATGACACAAACAAATCATTTTAGCAGTTGTTTTCCCAAAGTCTTCAAATAACTGCGAGGCTCTTTGTAAATGAATTGCTTGGTGGTCAGTCTGCATCAGCAGATTGACTCAGCTTGGTTTTTATTCATAAAGAAGGACCGACAGATTTGTTATGTCTCGCCTTTGTTCTTGTTTGTGAGTTATGGCATCAAAATTTGAAAACAAGTTTAAGATCTATGCACAAAAATCGAATCTCTCTCAGCATTGCGCCTGGTTATTATTTAATTCAATGAGTGCCACATTTTTAACATAGCAAGATGTCAGTGAAAAACCATTCAAATTATAAAATATGTTGCAGACTCATCTAGTCTGTTCCATTTAATACTAGTAATACTTTTAAAAAAGGCGTATGGTAGCTCCATATAAAGGTAGTCTCACGTAGCCAGACTTGCAGACTGACGACAGAAGGTCTGGAAACCTTGGCCGCTTTGAATGGCCAAGGCCCACACAAAAGGCCATATGACTGACAGGTAAAGCAACCAATCACGTTTTGTTTTGTACCGCATCATGTTTAGGGGCGTGGAAATGTCCACTCAGTAACAGACCATTTTGTTTAAAACTCATGTACATATTTTAAAGATTTTGTGCTGTGAACTTTAAATATTTCACATACTTTTGAAAATACAACGTTTAGTTGATCCTGATAAGTGCACATCATCAACGACTTTCTTGTACAAACTTCGGTAGACACATGTAACACCAATACCTAAAAAAATGTCCAAAACCCAACAGGAAGTCTGTTATTTTGAATTTTCTCGGCAAATTTTGTGCCGTTTTTGCCATATCAGCTTTGTATTTAAACAAACTCCTTTTAGAGATTTAAACAGATCAACACCAAAATTGGTCAATTGTAATCGAAAGCCCTTTGTGGTATTAAATTGAGAAGATCTTGAGTTTTCATTGACGGGCGTCTCCGTGGCGGCCTGACAAACTTCGATATTTCGCCATGAAACAGGAAGTTGTTATAATTCGGGCAATGTCCGGACTGCGCTAAAATTCACGTTTGAACGCATGCCCATATTCAGTTATAGTCATGGCGCCACCTGCTGACAACAGGAAGTGGCATATTTTATGCTGTAACAGAGATTTAATGACATCAATATTGTATTTAGTCAGTTAGTCATACTCTAAAGGACTTTGCTATGTTAAATTGCAAAGATCTTTGAATTGTGAGGTTTCATTAAAGGACGTGTCCGTGGCGGCCTGTTTTAAAAGGAAGTTGTTATAACTCAGGCATACAATGTCAGATCTGCCCTAAACTTTCACATGTTCAATAAAAGTCCTGGCCAGAACACATCTAAAGGCCAATATACTGTTGTAATCATAGCGCCACCTGCTGGCAACAGGAAATGACTTGTTTTACACTAACTTAAACATGCAGTGTCCAATCTGCACTAGACTTCACATGTTTGGTAAGCGCTCTGGCTCAAAGACATCTAAAGGCCAATATTCTGTTATAATCACAGCGCCACCTGTTGACAACAGAATATGTCATGTTTTAAACTAACTCAAACATACCATGTTCAATCTGTGCCAAACTTTATATATTTGATCAAAGTCCTGGCTTTGACATCTACATGCCAATATTCAGTTATAGTCATGGCGCCACCAGCTGGCAGCAGGAAGTTTGGCATATATAAATGACTTTGACATATTCCTCCTATATTTACCACTTTAAATGCATATTGCTTACCGTACAATATTTTCCTAAAGCCACCGGATGGCGGTGAGCCTGCATGCGAGGGCCCTTTCAACGCTGCTTGCAGCTTTAATTTTGTATATAATTGTAATGAATTATATATACACTATATAACCCAGCTGCGTTCTTAATAGGAGCATTTTGTGGTAGTTGTATCTGCTGTGTTTTCGTGCTCGCTACTTGAGGTCCTGACATTTGTCATGGCTTTGTTTGTTTCATCGCTCCAGCAAGCACTGCTTGTTTGGACATTTTAATTCTCCACTTGTACTCATTATGTTTGGACTAGTGGGTTACTACATGCTGATCCATACATACCAACATTGGCTTTTATCAAAACAAAACACAAAGAGAACCTCTGAAGAAAAATCCAAAAACTCAGCAGAAAATGAATGGAACAAGCAGTTGACAGGATCATGACCTACAAACCATAACATCTGAAAGTGGAAAAAAAAATGTTATGTACATTCAGTAATGAACAAATGAAAAGCTGGGTACAATCAAGTTGTCTCAAAATCAAAACTGACTTCACTCAGAAATTCCATATAATTAGTTACAGAGAAGTAACTGGCAAGTAACTCATTACATTTTTAAGAAGAAAGTTTCAAACAATATTTTCTAGTAAAACATACTCCAAAAATCTCCAAATTAAATTTTCTATTAATTCTATTAATTAAATACATTTTTTTTTTTGCTTACAAATCATAACTTGTTCTACTTTCTGTTAACAAATGCAAGACCGCATTGCAGTTTAGCCTACTGCATTAAGATCTGCTTCCAATAGAGTATGCAGTACTCCCTTTTTACAATCAAATCAACAACCAGCTGATAAATTCAAGTCCTGCTCTGCACTGTTTCAAGCTCAATAAATTGTATCACTGTCACGATAAAGAAATAAGGCCAGTCATAACTTCTATTTCATGCCAAGTAGTAGGAAACAGAGCAAAACTGCATTTGAATTTTTCAAATAGATTGTGGCCTGGTCAACCTGTAGATTGTAGACTGAACTGGTGTTGTCAGCCACATAATGGCAGGCCTCTAGTGTGATGTCATTACAGTCTGTGTTGCTTCAAGAAGAACTTGTTGATATTGGTATTAATCATGCATTTTCCATGTGATCTCAACATGGAAAATGAATGAGTAGGCAGCATATTTCATAGCTGAATATTATATGCAAATAGAGAATAATATGAATGCTGCAGTGTGAAGTGTGATACAATATAATTCGATTTGATCATGGTGAATTCAGTGTCCCACATCCCAGCTGTCATTCCTTTTATAAGACCCTATAAAAGCCCCTTAGTCCTTGACACACTGACATACTCAATAGGCACCAGTAGACAAGTGAGTCATGCCCTGGCAGAAGTAAAGTGTATTCTGGCATAGTTTCCAGGAGATGTCTTAGCTTTGAGAGAGGAAACATAAAACTAAAGCTCATGGCTGAAAGACAGTCCAAAGATTTATCATACCATCAGCACACTGCAAGTTTAAGCACTGCCTGAGGCCTTCCTATCAGCCCATCTTGTTACTGAATGCAGTTTCCTTTAAAATCAGTTTAGGCATTCCAGGTCAATGATAACAGGTTGATTTCGTTCCTTAACAAATATGACGACAGGGGCTGTTGAATTAAGACTTACGCTTTGCTATACTAAATAGCTGTTGTGCTACATTAAGGAGATTAAATGAAACCAGAAGAAAAGCGAATACGGTAATTTCCATGAATCTCTTTATACCTCTTTGACATTGAGTTATGATGCAAACATCGGCTCCCATAAAGGTCGACCCCGTCATCACCTTGTTATTACTGCCTTGCAGGTAAACTGACATTAGTTCACCATCTTTTCCCCTTTGAAGTGTGACCGAGGACATCTTATCAAAGGCTTTGCTGTTGTAGCTTCAAACATCAATATATCCTAAAAGAAACATCAAAACAGAGGTTAGAAATAACTAGTTGCCTTATTCAATATCAAACACCTAATAAAAGTATTAGAGAAGTTTTCTTGTTGAGAAAGGCTGGTTTGTTTAGTGAATGGACTTGGAAAATAAATCAAGAAGTACTAAATCTACTAAATATTTGGTGCAAAAATTCGATGCAATAAACTTTTTAATAGTTATAACCTAAATAAATGGCTGTTAACGTGTCTGTTCAGACCGACGTGAATATTCAAAAGGCCGTAAATGCGATTAAAATTTTTAATGGACAGTTGCTGTTTTGGCTGTTACACAAAACTATGACTCACAAACATATTATTTTGCTATTTCACAGTAAATCGAGAAGGAATCTGGAACCAACTCTCTTGTTTCTGTATTCCTGTATCTGTTTTTTTGATTAACATTACAGCAAATACAAAAAAGCTACTGTTCTCCTTCATATTTTCTGTGTTATGAATCTAAGGTTGTGTACAAATGTAAACCTTGTGTACCCGGGTTAACCAGTAGGACTGCGCCGATAAATGAACGCATCCTGATTCATGGATCGATTCTTAGATTTTTCCGAATGCATCGCGATGCATCCTGTTACAACACAGTTGCTGTTGCTGAAAATAAAATGCTGCGTTACTATACTTTTTGCGTTGCGTTCTTCTTCTGAGGTAAATTCTGGTTTATTCCTCTCAGAGCATGAAATGAAAATACCTGAGATGAACTTAATGAATGTTCACATTTGTTTACGGAGATGATGTGGCTGTTTATTGTCTCACATGGATGTTTAAAATTTAAAACGCAGAGTCGCTCATGGGCGTGATTACATTAGACCGTAAAAACTGGAGCTCGCGTTAGTATCATACGGATTATTTCATCAGAGAATATTTGTTTTCAACGTGACTTACTAAATTTAAAAGTAGACATTTCAAGCTTTCTAGACATATATTCTCATGTCTGTGAGGCATGTATTCGTGGAGATTCAGGTTGTTTTATTAATGTGTCTGTGAAGAGAGGTGATGGAGACTGAGATGGCAGAGAGCACACCCTGCTTATTTTATTTATTTTACAAAAGCACATTGTTTTCTTGTTATTATGATGTTTTTCAAGTTGGGATGAAGCGACCCCAATAACATGATATTTAGCCCCTGGAAGGTGTCTCTCACATTGTCCCACAGCAACATTAAAATAGTGTAGATTAGTGTACAATGTTTTATATTTATTTACCAATATTAATATTGGGGACATCCAAGTTATTTGACATATATATGAAGAGTTGGCAAAACCAGCTAAAAGCCATCTCGGTTAAAAATGAGATAATGATCCTGAGTGAATGCTCTTGACACATATTATACGTCCATCAAATACTTTTTCTTCAAACTCGCTAAAATACCAGCCTCAGCTGGTATATATATATTTTTTAAGTAACACAATAGTTACTTTCCCTAATTATTAGTTACTTTTATAATGATGTAACCTTGTTACTATTTGTGAGAAGTAACTAGTAACTATAACTAATTACTTTTTCAAAGTAACATGCCCAATACTGGCCATCAGGTTTCCAACTGTGACGTTGAGCACTTATCAGGATCAACCAAATGCTGGATTTTCAAAAGTATGTGAAATATTTAAAGTGCCCCTATTATGGATTATAAAAGGTTCATATTTTGGTTTTGGGAGTCCCCAACAACAAGTTGACATGCATGCAAGGTCAAAAAACACTTTTATTGTCTTATAATATGCATTTATTTTTACCTTATTTGCTCAACGACTCCCAAACGGTTCGTCAAAACGAATCATTTGTCCAAACCACTCCTTTGCGTGACACTAATCTGCGGTGATTGGTCCGATGACCCAGTCTTTTGTGATTGTTTTAACGTTACTGCGTGCAGCGAATTTCAAACACGGAACGCCCATCACCGTTACTCTAGCCCACAACTCGGTGTAAACAACACCCAAAGAGCCATAGTATATGCATCAACCCAACACAGAAACATATTGATAAAGCACTGCAGCTTGTACACCAACATATTGTTCTATTCTTTATCAGAACTTCAAGTAATAACAACGACAAACATTCACTATTCATCGACACATTTCTAGACAATAGGGAGTGAACAGACAAAGCTGTCAGCCGGTTAGCCAAAGACCCACGAGCTGCACGGAGCGAACACAACACACACACAACTAAATACGTATTTTGCATGATACAGAGTAATGTTACATGAGAGCAACAAGTTTTAAATATTACTCCACTTTCAGAATAAAAATGTCCTGATAATTTACTCACTACCATGAGCGATATAGGATGATTTTGAACGATCGCTAGAAAATACAACCATCAATTATTAATCACACTTACAGTTAGAGGTTCAGAGGAGCAAGCCAGTCCAAATAAACTGGGCACTGATCAATCTTTTAAGAGCAAGCCTTTGGTGAATCCCGCACATGACGTAAACCACATGGAAATTTTACTGTGTTTGTGGGCGGGCAAGTTGTTCGACGTGGGCGGATATTATGCAAATGTGTTACTTCGTGACGTGATGCCGTAACAGAAAAAGATTGGAATTCCTGACGACTCGTTCAGGCAATTGTGAACCGACTCTTTTTTTTTGATAGACAATAACTATTTATTTAAAAGGCATAATAGGAGCACTTTAAAGTTCGCAGCACAAAATCTTTAAAATATATTCATGAGTTTTACACACCAGTCTGTTATTGTAGGGACATTTCCATGACCCTAAACATGATACAGCACAAAACAAAACGTGATTGGTTGCTTTACCTGTCAGTCATTTGGTCTCTTGGGCGGGCATTGGCCATTCAAAGCGGACGAGGTTCCCAGACCTGCAGGCATCAGTGCAAAAATCTGAGAGAAACAGAACAAATTTTGGTTTTGGTGAAAAAGAGCTTGCCAGCATGTTAATCAGATAACAGTCAACCTTTCTGTTGTCCACTTCACAACTGACATGTGCAACATATCCTTCAAATATTTGATTATGGATAGATGATTACAGGCTAGCTTGATTAAGTGAAAAACTCTCAATTTTAACTGGGTCTTTTTCTTGTAAATATTCTGCACTGCTGCTGAATGGACATTCTTGCTTTATCATGAAACAGACATCAAGTTTAGAAGCAAAAGGCCAATACTATAAACAACTTTGATTTCACACTGGTTGTCGGTGTAGTGATATGGCAACCTCATTAATGTCTGCCACAGGAGGAGATAAAACTAATTGAATGTATGCTTCCAGATCTTATCATTTAATATCATCATACAGATGATTAACACTAATGAAGCAACGTATGAACCTCACATCTCAAGCTGTGTCATTTAATTACTCTCCCCCAGGAGCCCCTCCCTGGATCCTGCCGGAGTCTCTTTCTCTGGGGGTCAAAATCTTTTTTCCACATTCTAGCCTTTCACTACATTCCTCCAAAGGAGTCCACATGGATTTCTTTAGAGGTACATCTGTTAAAACCCCAAATGCTCTCAGTTACAATTTGACAAGACTTTGTCTTTTCAACATTTTGCATTGTGTGATATTAGTCTTTACAGGCAGTGTGGGATTGCAAGTTTATTCTCTTGGAAAAAAAAGATAGATTCAAACCTATTCTTCTGTAAACAGTTGCTTAGTAGGTCATATCCAGCACACCTCAACCATGTTTAACAAGAAATCCTTCAATCATAAAATTCAAAACAACTGTTCTGGAAGCACAGCTGAATAAATCTCAGTTTATCACCCTTGGTGGACAGGCTATTCTGTAGCAGATGTTAAATGATAATAGGCCCATTACAGTATTTAGTGATTCACTGAGAAGTTTATGTCCAGTCTGATGTCCAAGAAACCTCTCACGCCTCTTGCCGATTTCACTGGAAAGAACGCTGGAATGAAGTGTCCATTGTTTTTGGAGGTGGTTGTTTTGAAAGGAATTCTTTGAATGTGTTGTACAGCTGTTGCGTTAATTATGTGAGCAGGTTCGTGTTTTAGTCATTACTGGTGCTACAGGTAGTTGTTATATAATCTTACACTTACAGTAGAGCATTTTATGCGCTTAGCATCTGTTTGCGATCTGAGCCAGACATGTTGAAAATATGTTACACTGTGTAATCTGGGGTTTCTGGGATAATCCTGATTTATTTTCTCTCTTTGACCTGAGAGGTTTTCCAGTCACTGGGGTTCAACATTTGCATCAATTACGTTTTGTTACCTCAAAAAGTCAAAGCTGTAAAAAGTTCTCACTCTTTCCAGTTCAATTTGTATTATCTTTTTAAAGTTGCCTACCTTACTTAATTATTTAGGAGAGATCCATTTGTATTTTCCTTTCGTTTTTTATCTTTTATTCAAAGGTTTTTATTAATGAACATTCTAAGATATTCTCTTTCACAGGCGAAAACCTGGAAAGAAAGGTATTAATTTGAGTGCCATTCCACAGATGGTCTTCATTAAAGTGTCTTAATCAGAATACCCAGGTTCTGCTTCCCTCTCTGGAGAATGAATCTGTGAGAAAGGAAAACCCCCCTAGAGGACATAAACTAATGTAAGACCTGGATAGAGCTGAATAGATTTCCATAATTTTGTGATACCTCTAACCTGTAAAAAATAAAGAATGTGCCAGGGCATGTTTGGTTTAGTGTGCAATCACATCCAGTAGTTTCCACATACCTCTGCCATGATTTCTGTAGTACTCACAGTTCTGTGATTTACTGTCATCTTATATCACAATAATCAAGACCAGGTGTTGTGTTGAAACTGGCAACATGTGATTTAGCTATTACAGGGAGCAGTTCATTAACAAAAGAGGGCAAAATGCATACTATGTTGCCAAATTGGACAATGAAGCCTCATATGAAGATTCAAATACTGGTATGAAGAGCTAGTGTGACACAGAAGTTCTTTCCTGCCTGCTGAAGACAGATGTGTTAGTGAGGAGATCATTTTACCTTGTTTGCAGAAAGACTGCATGTGCTCAGCCCATTTCAGATTTATTAGTTTTTTATGCTGGGTGAGATTAACAGTATTAATCTCAAAGGTATGATAAATATTTATCTAATCAGCTCTGTACAACAGATAGGTGTGCACGCTAGTGCTGTGCATTTGTCGGTGAATCATTTGTGTAAAGCTTGATTATGTGACTTGGATACGCAGTGTTTTCAAGCTGTTTCCTACAGTTTAGCTAGATAAATATTGACTCAGCTGAACTGCATTATAAGAGCATTTGAGGAAGATCAGAACAGTTAAGTCTTTGTCTTACTTTAGACTGTAGAATGCATTGTCTCGATACAACAAGAATTGTTTATTGTAATTCTTTGTGATTTTTAAATGTTTTATCCCTGCTTATTCTGGATAAACTAGTAAAATTTATGTATTTTCAGGTGGATTTCCAGAAAGAAATGAGTAGCTCTTTGGCATTTGTTTGAGTGTTTTGAACAGCCAACACTGCAACACTGACCTGTCTGAAAAAGTACATTTTTGCAATTTGGTATGGTTTCCACCAAAAAAAAAACAAAAGAAAATTAAAGCTGCAAGCAGTGTTAAAACGGCCCGTGCACCCGGGCTCAGCACCACCCGGTAGCTTTAGGCAAACAGAGAACGGTGGGCAATATGCATTTAAAGTGGTAAATATAAAAGGAATATATCATTTAAATGTTATTTAATAAGTGCCATAATAACTCATTTAAATGTGCCAAACTTCCTGCAACCAGGTGGTGGCACTATGACTATAATTGGATATTGGCAAGTAGCTGTCTTCAGGCCAGCACTTTTATCAAACATATGAAGTTTGGTGCAGATTGAACATGGCATGTTTGAGTTAATGCAAAGCATGACATATTCTGTCACCAGCAGGTGGCGCTATGATTATAACCGAATATTGGCCTCTAGATGTGTTCATGCCAGGATTCGTTTCGAATGTATGAAGTTCGGGGCAGATCAGACATTTTATGGCTGAGTTACAACACTTTCTATACCCACTGCAAAACATCGAAATTTGTCAGGCTTCCATGGACACGCCCTTCAACGAAAACTTTAGAGTAGACTCAACTAATATAATGTTGATGTCATTAAATCTCTATGAGGAGTTCGTTAGAGTGTAAAACATGCCACTTCCTGTTGCCAGCAGGTGGTGCTATGGCAATAACTGAATATGAGCATGGACGTGTTCAGGACAGGACTCTTATCGAATATGTGAATTTTGGTGCAGATTCCTTTTTCATAGCAAAACATCAAAGTTTGTCAGGCCACCACAGACACACCCTTCAACAAAAACTCAAGATCCTCACAATTTAATGTCACAAAGGGCTTTAGATTACACTGACCAAATTTGGTGTTGATCTGTTTAAATCTCTAGAAGGAGTTGAAAATGGCAAAGACGCCACAAAACTTGAAGAGAAAATTCAAAATAACAGAATTCCTGCTGGGTTTTGGACTTTGTACTGGGGGCCTTTTTTGTAGGTATTGGTGTTACATGTGTCTACCGAATTTCGTACATGTTTGTGAAACATAACTTGAGGGACACGAGGGGTTGAAATTTTATAGGTGGTGCTATTGAGCCATTTTGCCACCCCCACTTCTGAAACCCATATCAGATGTAAATTTTCACCACTTTTGGCATGTGTGCAAAGTTTCAGGAGTTTTCGAGCATGTTTAGGCCGTCAAAAATGCGATTCATTTTGGTGAAGAGAAAGAAAATGAGCAATTCCTATAGTGTCCTCGCACCACATTTCTGACTTTTTTTCCCCTTGCCGTTGTGAGTATACAGTATATCTAACAATCTGGACTTTTCTTCTTAGAATTGCAGGTTTATATCTTGCAATTCTGACTTGATTAGTTCTGGATTAGTTCACTTCCAGAATAAAAATTCCTGATCATTTACTCACCCCCATGTCATCAAAGATGTTCATGTCTTTCTTTCTTCAGTCGAAAATAAATCTTTTTAAGGAATAAAATTCCAGAATTTTTCTCCATATAGTGGACTTTAATGGGAGTCAAATTATATGCTTTTTAACCACAAATGCTCATCTTGCACTAGCTCTGTGATGCGTATCTGTGACTTCATGCATTACGTAATTACATTGGAAAGGTCATCTGTGACTTTGGCTGAAGTGCCGACACAGTTTTTACAAAGCATGCAAAGAAAGTCAAACGCTCTTTGTAAAAAAGGTAAAACAACACCTTTTTGTCTGACCATTTTAAATCTGCATCAAACAGTGTGTGATGTTTCCAATGTGATTATGTAATGTGCGAAGATGCGCAGGTGCATCGCAGAGCTAATGCGAGATTAACATTTGTGCTTAAAATGTATTTATTTATTTATTTATTTATCTAGAAAAGGAACAATCGTTTGTTCAATCGTTTCATGAACATCTAGGATGACGTGGGGGTGAGCAAATTATCGTGTATTTTTTATTCTGGAAGTGAGCTAATCAATAATGCAAAAAAGGTCTGAATTGTGAGCTACTGTAACGTCAGACTCAAACAGAAAATAAGCATTTGAACCCAGTAGTTCAAAGTAGTGCTGCAATGATGAGGTAAGTGTTCTCAGGTGCATGATTGCTGATGTGGATAAGGTGTAGAGCGTGACGGATTCTGGGCTCTAGTTAGTGATCATGAAATTTGAGTTCAGGGGATTGTGATCACTTGAGTAGAGTGGAGGTGGAGCCTGGTGTATCCGTGTCAGATAAAAATGAATTATGAGGGGAAAAAAGTCAGAATTGTGAGATTTATCCCATGGTAAAAATAAACTTCCATAGGCAAGTTCTGTCATAAAACTCTAGATGGTGTAGGCTGACAGGGCGTTAACGCAAACTAATGATATTGACAGTGTTACTTGGCACAAGCTGATTGGTTCATGCTGCATACGCAGCAAATAAACTTGCTGCTTTACATTTAAATGGTTGGTTGGCATTCACTAGAGCAGAGTTCCTCCACCATCCCCAGCTCCACCTATATAGATCTGCTACAGGTTATTACATATGCTACTTGTGCAGCAGTAGGTATGTCTTAAATGCTTACAGCACAGCAACGGCGTATGCACTGGCAATAGCAAGTTCCTGTACTTGTTTTGCAGCGGCAGCAGCAATAATCTACAACAGCAATGACCAACAGCAGCAGCAACTCAGCAGCATAGCAGATCTATTCCGACAAGACCAAATACATTAACAATGTCATATCCATCACCATGCTAAATCTTCTGAGAGTTGTCATGATAGAACTTCTGGCGCAGAAATCAGACATCTCATCTTTTTAAACTATTTCTTTATAGGCTCTAATATAAAGTAACTGTCTGTAGGTTGAGGTGTCCATGGTTTTCCACGCTTTGTCTGGATTCCAGCAATAGTCCAGCTGCACACAGCAGGCTGGGAGGCTGTTTATTATACAGTCCTGTCTTTGTGGAGGCCCTGGGGATCTAGGCCAAAACGGCAAGACAAAAGCTGTGAGGGAATTCAGGGAAATGGCCTATAAACCTGAATGCTTCAGTTTAATACTGGCACACTGAAAACCGCATAGTCTGCTTTACAGTAAAGTGCAGAAATACCGACTAAAATGACACATCCTTATATCTGTCTTGTCGGTGCTTGTCTTCCATCTTTTTTTCTTTCTCAGATATGCCTTTTAAATGTCCATCACAGCCTTTCTTTTTTCATTAAAGCTGAGATAAGGTTGGAAAAATTTCAAGAGTCATGGCAATAGCAGATCTGATCAGCTTTTCATTATAGAACTCAAAGTTTGTTTTGCTTGCTTTGACAAAAATGTATGTAATAACATATTCCTTTATTAGGACTATGACGATGTAAATAAAAGCTACTTTACCCATTATAGGATCATTTGTCTCACAGTTATCATTTTAACACATGTGGTCAGACCACCAGTGAAAATAAACAGGACTTCATTGTCTAGAGAATGTTGTTTATTATTATTTGTATTCTACGTGTCACTCTTCGGCCATATGGTCAAACTAGGAAGTCTGGTTAGTGTAGATCATTTGCTGATCCAAGACCAGGTTACTGTTTCCTTTTCAATGAAAAAAAGTAAGGAAACTGGTCTGGAAGCAGAGCAGCTGGCACTTTTTGATTAATGCAGGGGGAAATGAAAAACACATTTCAGTGTCTGAAGATGACAAAAAATGGAAATGAAGAATCTGGTAAAATGTTGTAAATCACTGAGGATGGGGAAAACAGGTGCTAGTTTTTGCCACAGGTGCTGTGGGTAATACTTGAGAAAATATATTTAAAAAATACGTTACCTGTGAACAAAACCTGTTAAATAATAAGTAAACAATGTTTAAAAAAAAAAAAAAAAAAAAAAATTATACAATTTAAAATTAATTAAAGATAATTGCTAATGACTGCTAATACCCACTAATAACTAATGATTTTGTATTTTAATATTACCATTATTATTTTATTTTACATTTACAGCTTATCACAATATGCTTCAGAATAGATTTTTAAAAAGTAAAATTAATATAGATGCTAAATGAACATCAGTGTTTTTTTTTTACAAGTACCATGAAGATCTCAATTGCCTGAAACACAGCTTTTACAACACCTGAAAGGTATTTGCAAGGCTATCATGCATACACTAGGTCTTTAGGTCACTTCTCTGTCAGAGGAACCACTGCTCAGGGACCACTGGTAACATGTGCTAACCAGGTGGATGGGCATGCATTGCATACTGTAGATTCATTGTTGAATGGTAGCTACATTTGCTTTCAAAACAGTGTCTGGAAAAACAGGTGCAAGCTTTGATGCCTCCCACTACACCAAAATATTATTAATCCAATATGAGTTTGTTGTTGTTTAAAGTGTGTGCACACCCTTTCAAGCTAATTTTAAATCATACCAACAGAAGTCTTTGATTATAATCTTATCAAAGCACCTTTGACCTCACAACCTGTAAACATGTTAAGTCATCAGCCTCCCTGTTATTAAATGTATTCATGTCTCAGACACAACAAATTTACAACAAGCTTAAAAGTAACAATGTTATTTTTAAAGTGTTGTGGGGCACTCAATTTAATTGTGAACTTGCCAAGCTCATGGTTGTACAATGAAAAAATATTGTATTATTTACTTTTCAGTCAGAAATTGATAGTAAATTTCACAAATAATAACAATGGCAAGTAACACACTGAATTAAGAAAGAATTAAATTTTGATGTAGAGAGAATTAAATAATACTCTTTTAGCGCAAATATGAATATGTCATAAAACGTACACGGCGGTACATATTTCGCGTCTTGCAAAAAAGTATGTTTTCGTCATGAGGTCAGGTTAAAATATAAACATATACATACTTGCATGGGCTAAATGCATATATTAATCCATGTTTGTTAAGTTAACATGCATCCAATTTCTAATAAATTTTGTATGTTTTACTTTATTTTTTTATTTTTTTTATTTGTATTTTATGTTTAGAATTGTATGTTATGTATGTCAATATTTTTCATAAATGGAAATTTAATATACGTACACACAATTTACATTTAAAATAATTTTTACTGTGTATGCTCATGACCAACTAATTTGTTTTTTGTTTTGTTTTTTTTCTCTTACAGTATTTATAAAATAAAAAAGTACACATTATGCTACACATAGCCCCAGAACTTCAGTCATACTGAAGTTTTGGAAAATTGAGGTTGATTCATGGTGGCTGATTCATCTTAACGAGAGCCTGTTCATGTGCAATGTGTATGAAAGGCGATGGAGGATGAACTCGCAAGTCTGCTCCAGGTGCACTAGTTCATCTGACCACAGCAGAAGTATATTCAAAAAGCATTCAGCGTGACTGTGGTGTATGACTGGTCTATGGGAAATGAGACATTTTTGAAGAGGGGCCTGTTTTTTAATCACTTACTCAGTAGTTGTTAAATGAATCTGACATCAGGTTCTTGCACTGTTTATACATTATTCTGCCATTAAATGAATGACATGTGGAGGTCACAGAACATTAAATGTAAATTAGTTAAGCATGTTGTTTGAAGAATGTGTAAATGTGCTCACTGTGGAACACTTTCTTCCTATAGTTTTATTGTGTTTGACATTCTGGTTTGTAAGATGTTATTATGATCACCAAGAAATGTAGCAAAAACAGTAATGCATCCTTGTTGAATAAAAATATTAATTTATTTCATTTTAGTCATTTATTAGTTTAAGATTTTATAGTCACTTATTCTAATACTAATAATATTAACAATCATTTATTGTTGATGAAGCTTCCATGAACAAAAGAATGAGAAATAAACTGTATTTATATGTGATGATCTCCCTAACAAAGAAAGTTCCTTTCTTGAAGATGATTACATTTTGTTTTGGATTCTTGTCTTATCATGATCACAATCTGTGTATACTCAATACCTCTATTTCCATCACTGAAGATGACTGCATGTACATATCATTTTCAAACAGGTGTGCTTTCTGCTTGAAATGACATGACGTGATGTATGGAATCTCCCAAGTGGTCAATAACATGGGCAGGAGCTTGTGACCTTTGCCCTTGCTAGCCCCCTGCATTTTCTCTAAATGCTTCAGGGTGCCTTGTGAACTCAGGGGACTTCATGCATCAGTTTAGAATACGCACAGTATGTGGGTGTGTGTTTGTCTGTGAATGGCATGGAGGACCAGGGTCTTGGAGGGAAATAACAAGGCTATGAACTCCATGTAACCTTTACTTATATAGAGCCGGAACCTCATGGAAGAGTCAAAACAGCATGGAAAAATCACAGTGGGGGGATGCAGTCGTTTCAAAGCAACCATAAACAACATGTTCATGTTTGTAGATACTGGCCAAGTTTTAGCACAGAATTGAGATTAACCCTTTAGTGTTCCTGGTCAAAAATCACTGCCCTTTTAAAATTTGTTTGTAAATCTCTCATTATGCTGATTTATCACCATTTTGGATTAAATGGTTTTGCCAGCTTGTTTACTTTCAATTAGCACAAGTTTTGTACTTCTTTTTGGAACTATAGGTTGAATGCCTAATTATCTGAGCTTATTATTTATATCTACAAATAATTATTTGTAGATAATTCTGGCAATGTGCACTCAGAAATATAATGCTACCTGCATAAACTCAGATAAACAAGTTGATAAAAAAAGATTTCATCCAATATTTAATAGCATAATAAGTCATTTATAAGCAATTTTTTTTTTTTTTTTTTTTTTTTTTTGGTAGGCCAGTCATTTTTGACTGGGAACACCACAGGTGTAACAAGGTGGGAAAACAAAACAAAACAATTACCAGTCAACTGATTTTTAGTCCAACGCGATTGAATTATCAAGCATTTTCTTTCTCCCCTCGAACAAAAGGGTTAATACAATACCTCCTGCCTGGACGGCGTGTTTTTCGGCAGCTCTTCGTGTCGTCCAAAACATTACTTTCAGGAACGCGTGTTAGAGGCTCACAGTCGGTCACTCCCCCGAGCTCTGCGTTCTTCGCGCAGACGCATCCACGCGAGCCACCGCCAGCTGAAAGTTCCATTCTCACGTTTCCAACAGAACGCGCAGCTTCACAGCTGGACTGCGCTTCTCAAATACGCTTTCTTTAAGATTTTAGTGATTTATATTGTTTTGTATTTTCCCCTCAACAAGACAACAACAGACAACAACCAGTTGGATGCATTTTGGATTAAGAAGACAAACGACAAGAAATAAAAACTTGAAACCTGAATAAAAACTTTTTAAGATTTTCATCATCAGTGGAGAATTTGCTGCCTGAAGTAAATGGACTATCACATGATCTTTGGAAATGCAGCTTTGAAGAGTTCTGTGGACCAAAATCATGCCGGATTGTAAATGGAATAATCTCCTCTTAACAAAGTTAACATCAGGTTTGCTCTTTCACTTTTCCGTAGCTCTTGAATGAAATCGGAGTTCAATACTGCAGCTGCGCTCCCTAATTTATATTTAAGCAAGAATTCGTTTGTCAGGTGAATCATAAACATGACATTTAACACCATTTTTTTTATTTAAAGTCTCAATAAATGTTAAAGATTTTGTTATCTTATGTACTAAAAATCAGAAATACTGACTGACACTATTTTATAATATGCCGTTTCATTTGCTGCATCTTTCTTCAGTTTAAGGTGTTGCTGCTGTGGAGCTGAAGATGGGTCGCTTTCATGCTCAGGTTTTGTTTATGCTGGTGATGGTAGCACTGCCTGTGGTGGTACGGTGTTGCCCACGGCCATGTGCCTGCCACCAGCCCGCAGAGGTGCACTGCACGTTCCGCTCCTTACTCACGGTGCCTGCTGGCGTGCCCAAACAGGTGGAGCGGATGAATTTGGGGTAGGAATGACTGTCATGAGATTATTATTCTTAGACATTGCTTATTTTCTTCGTCTTCTGATATCATCTTTCTGAAAAGAGCACTTTAGCACACCCACTTCCCACTTCTTTTATCTTGTAAAGATTATCATACAGGTCAACGAAACATGCTGATACTGGGTTTTATTACTACTTGTTTTAAGACATTTAATCCAAGTGGGTTCCTCTGTAGGTTAGTGGGAATTTCCCTTGATGATGTTAAATGCCAGGGATATTTCGACCATTTTACAGGTGACCTTCAACTATTCAGGATGTTTAGGACTCTCCCAGGAAGGATTTGAGATGGTAATTAATGGGGAGACAGGCTAGTTGTCACACTTTTCACTCCATTTCTACATAAAAACATAACTTGTTAGTTACAAAGGTACAATTTTACTGTTGTTGCTCACGAAATTTAAGATGCAGTTCACTGAATAGTTGTCACAATGCAACCTGTCATCAGTCTATTTTTTTCTTTAATCCTAAAAAAGGATTATGATGAACAAAAGAATTTGAGCAACAGTTTAATATGTAATGAACAAAATAACAAACCATGGTACTAACAGGTATTGTAAATGGTAATTTGTATACATTTCTAAAATAAAAACACATAGCACAACTTGCCTTGACTTTAAATGTATGAAAAATACAGTTGTCCTGAGAACAAAGTTCATGCTTTAAGTTATAATCAGTTAAGTTGACCTCTGTATCTAAGTGTGATTTTATTGTTCAAAAATATGATGATATTCACTATGACTAAGTTATTTAAAGTATTTAATCATAAAAAAACTAGGCATTTGAAACCAATCTCCCTGATGGAGAAAATACATATTTGAAGAGTTCAGATGCAAAACCAGCTAAAAGCCATCTCGGTCAAAAATGAGATAATGATACTGAGTGAATGCTCCTGACACATAGTATGCGTCCATCAAACTCGCTAAATTCCAGCCTCAGCCCAATCAGAAGTACCAGTACTTACATAGAAACCTATACAAAGTAGCCAGAAAGAAATGCTCCTTTTAAAGAAATACATCAGATGGATTTAGAGGCTTTTGCATCTGAACTCTTCATTTATGCAATTAGACTTTTAATTCAAAACCACATAGTTACTCATATATAGCCTTCTGAAAACAAGTCCTGGTTTCCCACATTGAAATTGATTTTATTTTTTTTCATCACTGCATAAATAACCATCTTACTGACTCCTTCTTATGTCCCTCCTTCACTCAGGTTTAATACTATACATAGAATAACTTACAGCTCTTTCGCTGGGTTACGAAAACTGGAGCTTCTTTTAATGCATGGCAATGATGTGCATCAAATTCCTGATGGAACATTCCATGACCTCATATCCCTTCAGGTACTGTCACTTATTATTTCTGTACTTCTTTCATTGTACTATGCAATTATAATATGGAACAGCTTTTGCAATTAAATGACACTGAGTTAAAATTTATAATGGAATATATTTTTTTAAAATTTAAAACAATGCCTCTTTCTCCACAGATGCTGAAACTAAGCTATAACAAACTGAAGGTAATTAGCAGACAGACCCTTACGGGTCTCTGGAGTCTCACTAGGTTGCACCTGGATCACAACAGACTTGAGTTTATCCACCCTGATGCATTCCAAGGCCTCACGTCTCTTCGCCTTCTCCAACTGGAGGGCAATCAACTTCAGCAGCTCCACCCAGCCACGTTCTCCACTTTCTCTATTCTTGGACACTTCCCAGTTTCCACCCTGAAACACCTGTACCTGTCTGATAATTTACTGACCACTTTGTCACAGAGGATGCTAGCAGGCATACCCTACCTGGAGAATCTCTCCCTGCATGGGAACCCCTGGACCTGTGACTGTGGCATGAAGTGGTTCAAAGAGTGGAATAAAAACTCACCAGGTAATTATCATCATGACTGGCAATCATGTTGCCGTTAACATAAACAGTAGGATTTTCTCATCAGATCAGAGGGAAAAGTAATAGAAATCATGAACTGTAATTATCATCCACATGGGTTTATATAAAGTTGTTTATAATTATACTGCATTCATAATAGTAACATTAGTTGCAGACCTGTTTCCAATGCTCATGCCCCCCCTCTTTTCTTTTCCAGGAGTGCTGAAATGTAAGAAGGACAAAGCCTATCCAGATGGCCAGCTATGCCCTATGTGCTTCTCTCCAAAACAACTGAAGAAGAAACAACTCCAGGAGTTGGAGAAACCCACTTGCAATAGTCCCACCATCAGCACGTCTCACAGAGCCATTTCCCCAGAGGACACAGAAAGTGACCTCTTGACGACTGATGAATTTCGTCAGCCCCTTGGCAACATTTCCCTCGGCCTATCAGATGAACATGGACATCAAGTAGACCTGGAATGCCTTGTCACTGAGCCAAGAGAACTGACTAGCATAGGCTGGGACTATGTTAACCAGTATCAAATATCTGCAAATGTCACTCTCACGTTAGATTTGAAGTGTGCAATTGACAGGTCCAGTTATGAGAGGTTGTGGAGATTGATTGCATATTACAGTGATGTCCCAGCCCACCTTCGAAGGGAAATTATGTTGAGTAAGGAACCTTACACTAGCTTTAAATATCGTCAAGATGTTGAAAGGGATGCTCTTTACTATACGGGAGTAAAAGCTAACATAGGAGCTGACCCACCCTGGATAATGCAGTCATCAATGGCCCTTCAGCTAAACAGACTTCAGTCTACAAGTAAAAGTGTTCGACTAATTCTCAGCACCCATATGACTGAGGTTATGGAAAAAGAGTCTATAAGACAGCAGAGAAGGGGCTGGGTTATAATTGAGTCCAAGAATGACACTAGAACAATCCAGGCTGCTGTCGTGGGAAGTCCTGCTGAGATAAACTGTTCCATACATAGCTCAGGAAACGAGTCAGTTAAATGGATGTTACCCGATGGCTCTACTCTGAAAACACCTTATAACAATGGTGATAAGAGGCTTTCAGCATCAAGCGCTGGTCTTCTTAAAATCAAGTCTGTGGATCATTCTGATTCAGGAGTGTACTACTGCATTGCACAGGTTTCAGATGACCTTACTATCCTCTCTTTTCGCCTAACAGTGGAGGAATCCTCCAGTCCACCTCCTGGAGGTGAAGGAGTAACAGAGCCAATTACAGGATTCACAGGTGGACCTTTTTTCCTTCCATGTGTTGCCACTGGATCCCCTGATGCTGATATACACTGGATTCTCCCTGATGGTGGCATTATAAACAAGTGGGTAAACATTTCCAGGCTATCTGTGGCTTCAAATGGAACTCTGATTATTCGACAAAGTCAGCTTTCCGACAATGGATACTATAAGTGTGTAGCAGGAAACCAGCATGGGATGGATACTTTGGCCACAAAAGTAGTAATATCAAGGCCACCAGGTTTACTCCCAATAAGGAAGTACTCTAGTAGCCCTCAACCTGCTGAGGGAGTTTCAACCAAAGTCCTTGTGACAAACGACATGGAGTCTTCTGGGGATAATGAACCTGAAGAGTTTTTAGAGAAAGTGCTTCCTAGGCAAGTGGATTTACCCAGTCGGCAGCGGGTCCCAAGTGTGGGAATAAGGAGAGGACATCCTTTTAGAAATTCCTGGAGACGTCCTGCCACACCAAGGAGGAGAGTAGGTACTCCAGTAATAGACAGGGTTAACACTGTAGAGTCAAGAAGAAAAAATAGTGTGTCAAACAACCAAATAGACCCAAAGCGATGGGCTAGCATTTTGGCGAAAGTTCGCAGTGGTGGAACTAGTTCAAAAACTACTACTCCAAACTATGTTCAGACTAGTACAAACAAAATACAGGAGTCAGAGGCTGCCCACACAAAGCAGTCAGAAATTGTTAACAAGATTGAAGGATCATCTGCAGAAGGTACAACATTAGAGGGCACCAGGGTACCAGTAAAGGATGTGTCATACTCAGTCACAATGACACAGATGCCCACTGAGGCTACTGAGTACAACCTGGATATAAAAGCTCTGGATTCTGAGGATTCGAGACATGTTATATACCAGATAGCCGCTCCTGAAACAGATCCAAATTCAGATTTGTTTACAGTTAGCACATATATCACACAACCCACAGTTGGACCACAGATGACCCATTTAACTTTGGGGGATTCAGAGGTTGCAGAAGGAGTTTCAGTAAGCACTGTGTGGAGCACAGCATCATATGGAACCCATTTACAGGAAAACCAAAGCCACACAATGGATGGTGGCAGAGTAACTGAAGCAATTCAAAAGTCTGATGACGAAGATGATGAAGAACACAGCGTTTTGCAAAACCCTGAGCATGTGGGGGAGGTTTATCAGGGAAGGATGGATCACAGCTTAGCATCGACCACAGCAAAAACCTTCTCAGAACCGAGTACAGAAACTGCTGCGTATTCTTTTACTGAAAGTTTAACAACAATTAAGCAAGGACCACAGACCCTACAAAAGCACATTACTCAGAAGCAACATAATGTCTCAAAAATTCCACTGCTTCTTACTGTGACACCAACCACCAAACCTACTTCAGGGCATAAAGCAACCTTCACTAATTCACTTAATGCTTCTTCCTCACGTGCTAGGAACTCATCCAGTTTGAGGAGGAGGAATGGTGGAAGACGAAGAAAGCCTAATCGAATTAGAGCTAAGACAAACAGTTCTAAATCATCAGTATATGTCCCAACTGTCACCCCACAGCCCACTTCAGCTTCAATTGTGGAGGTTACAAATGGATTTTTAGTCATTACTAAGACAACTGCCTCCTCTCAAACTGAAATAGAAACATCTTCATGGGCCAAAAGCACAGGAGCCAAGATGAATATTACTGTTCCATTAACTGACAGCCAACCACCGTCACTAGGCAAAATGACTCATGAAGAGAACACAGATCCTTTATACAGTGGCAAGAATAACAAAACACATACACCCAAATCCCAAGAAAACAAATCTATAACAAAGGATCGGCACTCATCTGATTCTAAGCCACCTCAAGAACTTAAAAACACTGCAATTGTACCAGTATTTCCATCAACATTCAGTAATTTTGGAAGAGAACAAGAAAACAAATCCACCATGTCCCCTTCTACTCCAAATCCTGCTGTGAAGGCAAACATTCACGAGTGGTTTACAAGCATTCATACCCCTGCAGCTAAAACGTTTGAAGAGACTCAACAGGGAAAAATTACAAGAGACCCCAGTTCAAGCCCAACATCAGACAGCTCTCATGCACAATTAGAAGAACTTCCAGGTGCAAGTCCAGATAAAACAAACAACCAATATAACCCAACAGAGACTGAAAACATTCTGTCATACAAAGAGCCTGAAGGAACATTTCCTGAGAGGCCATTCTTTTCATCTACCCCAAGCACCCAGAACGAAATCCTCAACAATAATTTGGAAATCCAACATGGTTCAGCAACAGCAGCCACTACAATTTTTGAGGGGGCACAACAGAGTTCACAGTTTCCAACAGGCAGACCCAAAAGCACTCCAGTGTTAGTGCTTGCAACAACAAACCCAAGCAGGCTTCCAACTGATAATATTCACAACAATGAAGATTCTTCTTTATCCGTGAAACCTTGGGCTTCATCAGAAAATGCTGATGTGCCTCCAATTACAAAAGAAAACATTCTTGCCACAACAACAGCTACAGCAGCTCTGAAATCTCCTACAGTACATACCCATATGTTTTACTCAAATACACCCACTCCTGCAAGCATGCTAGGTGAACTAGACAATGCAAATCACATTCCTGACAAAGATATATTTGTAACCCCAGGCAAAAAAACTATTAGTAAGATAGAACTTAGCAGAACATACAGCAGGGCACAACCTCCAGTCACACAATATCCTCATCATTTAGCCAGTGTTTCTGAAGAAACAGGATTTCAAGAATTAGAAGAAAACCTCCAAATGAAGACCACTACAAAGACACCCACAATTCAACCACTTCCCTCAACTTCAACAGTATCTTCACCCCAGCAAAAACTTCCTGGTAGGCCAGGTGTTCAGGGTAGAGGAAGCTCTTTGGTACATTATGCCACATCAGGAGGACATCAACAAAGACCAACAGCAGTGCCTGAGGGTAGGAAACCTCGGATCACAAGCACAGACATTAGATCAGTAACAGCACATGCTGAGACTAATGCGTATTTGCCTTGTGTGGCTGTGGGGAAACCCAGCCCCTTCCTTTCATGGACTAAAGTATCCACAGGTAGGACAGATATGGTTTATCATTATTTAATAATGTTACAATTATGTTTTGTTGACATGCATGTAAAAATATTTTCTGTTGATACTGTACTAAATTTGTCACTGTTTTCCTGCAGGAGCAAGTTTAACACAGAATACCAGGGTTCAAAGATTTGAAGTCTCCTCTAATGGTACACTCATAATCCACAATGTACTTCCTCTGGACCGGGGTCAGTACCTCTGCAGTGTCCAAAACCAGTATGGACAGGATAAAATTGTAGTTAATTTAATTGTTCTGAGTGAACATCCCAGAGTGTTGCAGCCTCGCTACAGTGAAGTCACAGCATACCTTGGAGAAACTGTTAAGTTTGAGTGTCAGTCCCAAGGACATCCTCAGCCTCGGATCACCTGGGTGCTACCCAATAGGGACATAGTACATTCTAGTGGACCTACCCATGGCAATCCTGAGAACAAGGTCTCCGTTTTACCTAATGGCACGCTTCAAATGAAATCGGTCAGTCACATGGATCGAGGAATTTATAAATGCATTGCAAGCAATGCAGCAGGTGCTGATACCGTATCTGTTCGGCTGACTATTGCAGCCTTGCCACCCATCATTCAGCAACCAAGACACGAGAATGTCACTCTTCCGGAGGGAAGCACTGCCTACTTGAATTGCACTGCCAAGGGTGCTCCTCCCCCTTCCATTGGCTGGATTACCCCTGATGGAATGCAGCTCCATCCCTCACAGTTTATCAATGGACGTAACTTGTTTGTGTTCCCTAACGGGACACTCTATGTTCGTAGTCTCTCTCCAACAGATGCAGGGAGGTATGAATGCTCAGTAACCAATGTGGTTGGCACTGCACAGAGGGCCATTATTTTGACTGTGAGGAAGTCCATGATATTCTCAAGAGCCAAGATTACATTCTCTTCACCTCAGAAAACAGATGTGGTCTATGGAGGCAGGTTGCACCTGGACTGTGCTGCGACAGGGAATCCAGAACCCAGGATCATCTGGAGGACACCATCTAAAAAGCTTGTGGATGCTCACTACAGGTAATATAAACACTTCACTGAAGCACATCTCCTTTGCAGAAAAATATGCACATAGCTGCTGTCTTCCTTTCTTTTTCCTCTCTTTCTGCATTTCACTTGCTTCTTAAAACATGCGCTTAGACACTGTTTTTATAACTTCGCATCTTGCTTTGACTGATGAGCCATGTTATTCTTTGCATGCAAATCAAACACTCCAGTTGCACTTCTAAAGAATGGCACATCTGGTTATGGAAACTCAAGAATCAAGAGTGCAACACTAAATAAAAAGCAAAAATCTTCTGTTAGTAACATTTTACATTATGGTTTATTACACATATTCAGTAATAATCATGTCATTTCTTTGTGTTTCAGTTACGATCAAAGGATCAAAGTGTCCGCCAACGGTACGCTATCCATCATCTCTGTGACAGAGAAAGATGATGGTGAATACCTCTGTGTTGTCCGAAACAAAGTCGGGGATGATTTTGTGCCCTTCAAGGTCATCGTCCTAGCAAAACCTGCTAAAATTGAACAGAAGACAGAGGCTGATAAGAAGGTAATGTATGGAGGAAACCTAAAAGTTGACTGTGTGGCCTCTGGACTGCCCAACCCTAAAATCCAGTGGGCACTGCCTGATGGCACCATGGTCAACAGTATCATGAAGTCTGAACGTAATTTTGGCAGTCGAAGTCGCAGGTATGTTGTCTTCGACAACGGAACCCTCTTCTTTAACGAAGTAGGGATGCGTGAAGAGGGCGACTACACTTGTTATGCCGAGAACCAGGTTGGAAAAGACGAGATGAAAGTGCATGTAAAAGTAGTTGCAGATGTTCCTCTGATTGCTAATAAGACAAATGATGCCATCAGGGTCCTGTATGGAGAATCTGTCTCGCTACACTGCAGTGCCAAAGGTGAGCCAACACCTCATATATTGTGGTTTTCCCCCACTAATAGAGCCATAACTTCAGGTTCAGACAAGTATTTTATACATGATAATGGGACTCTAGTCATTCAGAAAGTTCAGCGATTCGATGGTGGGAACTATATATGTCTTGCCAGGAACAGTGCAGGGCAGGATCGCAAAGTAACCAGAGTAGAAATCCTTGTCTCTCCACCTGCGATTAATGGCCTCTTAGGTACCACAAACTCAGTGAGGGTGTCTAGCGTGAGAGATCAGCGGAAACTGATCGACTGTGAAGCTACTGGTACCCCTGTTCCACGCGTCATGTGGGTTCTTCCAGAAAATGTTGTACTCCCCGCACCATATTATGGCAGTCGAATGACAGTACATCGCAATGGTACTTTGGATATCCGGTCGGTGAGAATGACAGATGCTGGCCAGTTAGCCTGCGTTGCTCGTAATGAGGGAGGCGAAACAAGGCTTGTTGTTCAGCTTGATGTAACAGATATTTTAGAGAAGCCAAAACTTAAGAGTCCCAAAATGGAGTTGCTCTTACTGACTGTGGGCAGGACCATTAATCTTAACTGTTCGGTTGACGGGTCACCAACCCCACAGCTGACTTGGATCCTTCTAAATGGCTCCCCACTACCGAGTGGTGCACAATTCAGCAAATTCCTCCACAAGTCTGATGGGACTTTGGTCATTAGTAACCCTGCTCTCTCTGAGGCAGGCACATATCGTTGTTTGGGACGCAATGCTGCTGGAATGGTTGAAAGAACTGTTACATTAATGCCAGGGCACAAGCCGGAGATCAATAACAGGTATAACTCACCTATTAGTATCATAAATGGGCAGAGTTTACATCTGCACTGCTTGTCAAACACTGACTCTGTCCGCCTCACCTGGACTTTGCCGAGCGGGATGGTCTTAAACCGACCTCAAAGAGCAGGTCGTTATGCTGTTCTTCCCAATGGAACCCTCTCAATTCAACAGGCCTCTGTCCATGACAGAGGCTCATACACCTGCAGGGCCTCAAATGAATATGGAAGCTCCTTGCTAACTGTCCCAGTCATCATCATTGCATATCCACCCCGCATCACTAGTGCTCCAGCTACTTCTACCTATGCTAAAAGAGGAGTAGCAGTACAACTTAACTGTGTGGCCATAGGTATCCCCAAAGCAGAAGTCGCATGGGAAACCCCAGACAGAACACGGCTTATTGTCAGCCCCCAACCACGGCTGATTGGGAACAAGTACCTCCATCCTCAAGGTTCCTTAATCATCCAGAATCCTACAATAAGAGATGCAGGATTATACAGATGCACAGCCCGAAATGTGATAGGGGTTGACACAAAAAGTACATACCTTTATGTGTACTAAGAAACACAGGACATCTACTCTTTTTATGCCCAAGGAACTGCGACGTTGAGCTGTAACACAGCTATAGCATTTGTCAATGTGAAATATAGAAAGGAATCAGCCCAAAGCAAAAACATTACATTATAGTTTATTAAAAGTTCGCAAGTAAAACATTGTGAAATGTAAAAAGGTACTATTCTTTAAAAGCTTGGTATGGGATTCATGTAATGTAACCAACCTACTGATATTACAAGGCATCTTTCTACTTTTACTGTTTGACAATGACAGTTTATGTCCAAATGTATAGATGAGATAAAAGATTTATATTTGTAGCCATGAATAAAACTATAAATGATATATTCTGACTTTCGAAGTCAATAATTCAGAATATTTCACAAATCAGGGATAAAATTATTTTAATAATGAGTGAAATAATGAAAAAAAAAAAAAAAAATCAAATTATTCAAAACATTTAAATGTAAGTAAATGCTTTTTACATATTTTTGAATAAATCACACATTCCAAAAATTACTGTTTTTCCAGTATTGCATTCACAGATACTCATTCAGCCTTTAAGAATTACTAGCACATCAGGTATAAAGTTGCGTACAATAGCTTTCTCATATAATTTTTGTATTTGCATAGATCTGTTTGAAAATTGTCATGCTTGTCCAGTTGTAACACTTATAAATTATTTGTTCTTTGAAAACTAATGTATTTCTATTTTGCATATTTTTAATAAAGATGACTTTTAATAAATAACCAAAGTATCATGTCTGCATTTCTAATAAAGATGACAGATGCTACACATGCAGAGTAATGCTATTATGTGGTTTAGAGAAAGAAATTTTGTCAGGAGAGTGATGGAAACAGAATTTCCTCTGGGGGAGTTGCACTGTCATGAGAATGTGTTAAAGAGAAATAAAACATCAGGGATTCAAGGGGGTGATTCCTTTTTGAATTCTGTATTTACAACAAGCACTATCTTGCTCCATAATCCTGCCTTTGGGTGGAAATCACATAAAAATGTAACAATCGTCAATAAAAAATAATCTGCTATAACATGTAAATACGTGTTTATGTACAGTTGAGGTCAAAAGTTTTCATACACCTTGCAGAATCTGCAAAAGGTTATTTTACCAAAATAAGAGGAATCATCAAGAAAAAAAATAATAGTTGAATTTAAAAAAATGACCCCGTTTACATAAACTTGGATTCTTAATACTGTGTTGTTAACTGAATGATCCACAGCTGTTTTTTTTTTTTTTTCATTAATAGTTTTTCATAAGTCCCTTGTTTGTCCTGAACAGTTAAACTGCCCGAATTCCTTCAGGTTCCACAATTTTTTTTTTGTTTTTGTTTTTTCAGCATTTTTGTGTATTTGAACCCGTTTTAATAAATGACTATGATTTTGAGATCCATCTTTTCACACTGAGGACAACTGAGGGACTCATATTCAGGTATTAGAGAGGGTTCAAACGCTCAATGATGCTTCAAAAGGAAACACAATGCATTAAGAGAATTTGAAGATCTTATTTTGTCTTCTGGGAAACATGTATCTTCTGTAGCTTCGGAAGGGCAGTACTAAATGAAAAAAAAAATATATATATATATATGACAATTAGGCAAAATAAGAAAAATGTACACTTCATTCTGTTCATCTTCATTCTGTTCAAAAGTTTTCACCCCCAGCTCTTAATGAACTGTGTTTCCTTCTAGTGCATCAGTGGGTGTTTGAACCTTCAGTAATCGTTGCATATGAGTCCCTCAGTTGTCCTCAGTGTAAAAAGATGGATCTCACAATCATACAGTCATTGTTGGAAAGGGTTCAAATACACAAAAATTGCTAAAAAAACAAAGAATTTATGGGACCTGAAGAATTTTTCTGAAGAACAGCAGGCAGTTTAACTGTTAAGGACAAACAAGGACTCATGAACAACTATAACTTAACAAACCAAAAAAAAAAAAAAAAAAAATCAGCTGTGGATCATTCAGGTAACAACACAGTATTAACAATCAAGTGTATGTAAACTTTTGAACAGGGTCATTTTTATAAATTCAACTATTTTTCTCTTGTGGAAAATATTTAAACATCTTTTATGTGAAAGATCTTATTCAGGTCAGTACTACATAAAAAATAACATATTTTGTATGATCTCTCTTATTTTGGTAAAAACAAGTAACATTTTGCAGATTCTGCAAGGTGTATGTAAACTTTTGACCACAACTGTATATGTGTATAACATATGTGCTTTTATGCCTAACCAATACGAAGCAACATGATGGTGTCTGTATATATATATCTGTATAAATATTCTCTAACCATTAATTAAGAGCAGTTCATGAAAATAAGGTTTTTGGAAGCTTGAGGTTTTCTCAAACATGATGAAAGAACAGGTTAAACTGAGCCGTCATCTGCTTTATGGTTTTTAGATTTCAACTACATACATATTTTGAGCAGCCAGTCACTAAATGTCCTGTATATATTCTCTAAAAGAGTGGGAGAACATTTGTAACTGAAAACGTCTTTGCATCTGTCACACTATGTGGTACACCTTCATTTGTTATACCATGCATAGCTTTAAATCGGTCAAATTCATGCTTGGTCACACTTACTAACCACAACAGAATTATTGATATCAAATTCACACAAACCTGTGTGGAAAGCAGGAAAAACTATCGATCTCAAGAACAAAAACCACTGAACATGGAATAAGTCAAATAATTGTTTTTGGATTCCGTCATGACTTCATGGCTCTCCTTCTTCTTACTGCCATATAAAGCTATTTTTATGTAGTTTTTCTTTCACTGTTGGAGCAGATAGGAGTCCAAAAGTTAAAATGTTATATTTACCTGTAGAGAAGTTAAAATACACATATTTAAAGTGAATCACAATGCAATCAGATCTCAGTGTTCAGTTTAAAACATGAAGAAAGAGAGATCGTTCAGAAGGGAAGACCTCAATATACAATGACTGGTATGTTTTATTGAACCAGATCAAATGAAAGATGCTCTCTAATTGACTGAGTCACATACGCATAAATAGTTGATGACTTCAAAGAGCTGTCATGTTAACGACAGAGCCAGAGGATAATAAATGAAGGGGAAAGGGTTTAAAATATGGTTCCATCATAGAACATGCTGGCTTTGACTTTGTTTGGCCTCTAAGTTTGCTTACCATAAAAGTTTGTGGTGTCTGGCAGATCAAATTTGGAAACAGTGTTGTGTTAAGCATCTCTGGAGAGAGATAAATATGTTTTAGAAAACTCAAAGGAATAATACCTTACGATTTTGTGTCATCACCTTTGATAGATGTTTAAATGTTAAACGTTTTCAACAATCTTGCGTCAGACTGTTCTGCTCAGCCAGTGGAGTTTGTGGAGGTGTTATAGCTAGAGAGTGTTTACAGCCTGACCTCTAGTGGCAAAAAATTGGCAATTTTGCTGTAGGGCACCGCAAGGAAGTGTTGAAGAACTGTTTGTTAGGTACCATTTCCCATTTCCTCTTGGTTGATGGTTTTGTTATATGATTTATATTGGATATTGGCTATTAATACCAAATCATTCTATTGATTCTTATCTTGATTTATACTTAACTGATTTGAAATAGTGATTCACAATGTCATCTTTAACAGCTACAGAGAATATTTACAGTTAATGCTTTAATAAAACTGCAAACAAAAGATCACAGCAAAGCAAAATGATACAGCTAGATCTATCACACATAGGCTCATAAAACAGAAACTGAAGTACTTAGATTCAGTTTAACATACGTGATTGTGGCAAATGCACAACAGAGGTAGAAAAAAACAGCTATATCTGAGAAGGTGAAAATGTAACAGTTAAGATTACGATGGCAATACAGTACAACTACATCCAACTTATTTTTGCCATAAGAGCGGGTGCAGCCATTTGTAAATTTTATGGGTCTGGCTTCCTGTCTCATCCGCGTCCAGCTATTTTCAAATGTACAAAACAACTCGTTTTGCTAATTTGATATTGCAAATAGGTGTGTCTTACCATATTATTTTTATGTATTATCTAAATATGAACACAGTGGTTTGTAGTGCAAACTGTTTTACCGTTTACTGCACGTTGTTATTCTTCTAATGAACCGTTTGAAGAATAAGGTGGATAGAGATGTGTTGTATACTCCCACATCCAGCACATACACACAAAACTAATCAAGGAACAGGTCAAGTTTCCTCATGATGTTGTCAAAGGCATCTTTGCCCATATAATCAGCGTGGCCTTCCTCCCACATACGTCGATGCTCCAGGTCGTCTTCCTCCGTCTCAGCTGCGGCCTGCAATTTAAGGAACCATATGATAAAATCCAACGTTAGTTACGATACTATTATCAAAATCAAAATGATATGTAGTTCTGGGGAAAAAAAGACTGTTGGATTCATGGTGGTCTGGATTCATGAAGTCTAAAAAAAATGCTTTAAAGGGATACACTCTTAAAAATAAAGGTGCTTCACAATGCCATAGAAGAGTCTTTTTCATTTTAAATGGTTCCATAAAGAACATCTTTAACATCTGACGAACTTTTCTGTTTCACAAAAGGTTCTCTGTGGCGAAAGAAGGTTCTTCAGATTATAAAAAGGTAAGAAAGAGATGGTTCTTTAAAGAACCTTTGATTGAATGGTGAATGGTTCTTCTTTGGCATCGCTGTGAGGAAACTTTTAAAGCACCTTTATTTTTAAGAGTGTAGTTCACCCAAAAATGAATTCTGTCATTAATTACTCACTCTCATCATGTCGTTCCAAACCCGTAAGACCTTAGTCCGTCTTTGGAACACAAATGAAGATAGTTTTGATGAAATCCAAGAGCTCTCTGACCCTCCATAGACAGCAAGGGTCCTACCATGTTCAAAAGTCCAGAAAGGTACTAAGAACATCGACAAAATAGTCCATGTGACATCAGTGGTTCAACCCTAATTTTATGAAGCTATGAGAATACTTTTTGTGCACAAAAAAACGTAAATAACTGTATTCATCTGCATCACCCTGGATCAATAAAAGAGAGTACTACGACACATACACGGTCTTTGATCTGCATGTAAACAATTTAGAAAATGCATGGAGGAACAGAAAGCTCTCGGATTTCATCAAAAATATCTTGATTTGTGTCCCGAAGACAGTCTTACGGTTTAGAATGTCATGAGAGTGAGTAATTAATGACACAATTTTCATTTTTGGGTGAACTAACCCTTTACTGAGCCACCATTAGATGGCAGTATTTACAAAAACAAACCCATCTCAAACTTCATTATGTGAAGCAGTGTTATTTTAGTACCATTTTGAGATACTATTATAGTTTTAGTCAGATTTCGGATTAATTTGTATGTATATATTTTCTACTTCTATTTTAATTTTATTTAAAGTATTAGTAATTTTGTTTTTAAATATGTCTATAGTGTTTAATTATTTTTATTTCAGTTTTAGTTATTTTAGTACATCTAGTTAAACTAAATGAAAATGAGAAATGCTGCCTTGGCAACTAGATTAAATAAAATAAGTTTAAGTTTTTTAATATTTTATTTCAGTTAAGGTTTAAAGTTTTAAGGTCAAAGTTCTAATTTAACCATAATAACACTGATTTGAAGATACATATATTTTTATGGAAATAGTGATATCTACAGATCCATCTATACATTTAAAGATCTATAGACTTTAAATTCAAAATGAAAATGAAAGATTCAGCTTATTTGTAAATCAGCTTATTTGTCTACATACAGCTTCTCCAGTGGCTACAGCAGAATCATCAGCAGTCTCTGGTTCTGTGTGCTCGCTTTCTTGCTCAGATGGAGGGCTGACTACAGGGGTCTCCTCAGTCTCTCCACCAGACAGGACATCAATGGGAATATTCTGAGATGGCAGGATAAATAGGTAAGTAAATAAATAAATGACAGTTCTCCATAAAACAGTTTTGCATGACCAAATACATTGCTATTATATGGAGCTGGGATAGGAGACTAAGATAGAAAAAAATGGCAAACTTCAACTTCTTAACTCTGCTTCGGCTTAAGTTAACTTGGAATTGTATTTTTGTTTAATGTGTGTGTTCATTTATTCATAAAATGAGTTTGAAATCAAACAATAAGGGCCTGCCAAAGGCAAGCATAAATGTAGCATAAATGCTTAATGAATTTTGATTCATGAAGCAAGTACAGTCTTGTGCGGTAATGGAATTTGTATACTGGATCAAATAAAAACTGCACTGGAGTAAACAGGAAATGGATTGACAGCAAACTGGTAACATTTTCAGTAAATGAAAGGTTCTGGCTTAGTTGATTCCCTGGGCCTTTGTATTGTATGTAAACTGAACTCACATTCATTGTGCTTTTGCAAGCATCTGAACTAGTTTTATGTTCTCTTTGTGTTGTGGTGACTCACTGTTGGGTGTGTCACTGGATTTGTCTAAAAGCCCAGAGGGCACAATACTTTTAAGAGGAGGTGGAGCTGATTCAGAGATAGACTCAGAGTGAGAGATGAATCAAGTCTGCATAATGTTATTTTTCACAATTCGTTTCAGATCTTCAAGCCTTCATTTCTGTGCAAGGGCGATAACACTTACCAATTCCTCAGGTTTTTCAGATGAGCCGATTGTCAGCGAGTCCAAAGTCGGATCTTGGAGAGGTGGAGAGGGTGTTATCATTTCTCTGTGATGGGCTTCAGTGCTGCTCTTTTGGCTTTGTGATGGAGTCAAATGTGTCTGTGGAGAAACCAACTGCTCCACTGGCTGCAAACCAAGAGAAAGAAGAGAGATGACTGACAATTTAAATACAATTTAATAGTAGGTCCATTAAATAAGATAATTATGCTAATGGTGAGTTAAAATGAGAGTTCACCCGAAAGTGAAAATTCAGTAATCATTTACTCAGCCTCATGTGGTTCCAAACCCATTAACTTCTTGCCTCAGTGTAACATTAAAAAAAGAAAAAGTTTTGAATGAGGTTGGAAAACAACATTTTGTTTGATATTGACTTCCATTGTATGGACAAAATATAATTTTGTTAGCAACTTCAACTACAAAAACATCTTTCATGTTCCACAGAAAACAGTGAGTCTTACAGGTTTGGATTGACATGAGTAAATTATGGCGGAATTTTCGCCCCCTCTACGGGGGTAGACCATTTGATTGTTTGCAATAACTTTGGTTAGTGATTCCCAAGAGTGAAAGAACTGATAAAATGAATTTCTTGTATACAAAAGTGTTTGCAAAATGCATAAATCCAAGTCAGAAGAACAGACCAAGTATGAATCATTAGTATGTGCAACATGAAACACCAGATACCTAATGTGAGTGTAGTCTTACATGGTCTTCATTCTTGTCATCCTTTTTATCTTCTAGCTGTCTTTTACTGTAGTACTCCACCCACCATAACTGTATAAAGTGCTGAAAGTTATTGCTGGAATCTCTAAGGGATGACTCATTGACAGCCTGTGGATCATATGAAAGGTGCCAGGGCTTAGTCCCACCCAAGAAGTGGACAATTTTTGCATGGTGGCCATACCTGTACAAAAACAGAACACGTATTTGTCATACTTGTGTATGTTTAGTGTGATGAGTCACAAAAACATAACATCAGGAATTACTGGTGTACTTAATTAGAGTTTGTGTGAAAACTTACTGCTGAAATGCTGGCAGATACGTGTAAACGGCTGCAGCTGTGAGGTTATACACAAATGGTAAATGTTTTCTGATATCTTTTACTGCCCAGTCACTGAAAAAAGTGTTTAAAACACCTTGGTCACCTCCTGTACAGCACAAGACATGATATATTGTCATTAATAGATGTGTTGGTGAAAGAAAAGAAAGAAGGAAAGAAATAATCAGTGCAGTACGGCATACACTACTGTTTAAAGGTTTGTGGCTGGTAAAGAAGCCTCTTATGCTCACCGTGAATATAGTAAAATACAATATAAAACCTCAATATTGTAAATACCATAAACATAAGTCTTATGTTGTTATGTTGTTGGAATCCTTGGCTCAAGCCGGACAAAACGCATGCCTCAGATTTGATTGTGAACCTGGCAAAATATTTTGATTTTTTTTTTTTCTTTTGAAAAACCTACTTGTGCAAACTAGTCCTAGGTTTTTTACTTTTAGTAAAATGCCTATAACTCTTGAACGGAATGTGATATCTTTGCCAAACTCAGAACAGTTACGTAGGAGCTCAATCTGAGGTCACAGGACAAAAAAAATCACGGGGCTTGGCCACTTGGTGACACTAAAAGAGGGAAAAAAAAACATAAAAATGGGTATACCTACACAACCGTTTGCCCTATCAACATGAAAATCGCTGTCCGCGGTCTTGGTCCAAAGTGCCCCAAGGGTCTATAAGGACATTTGCATGTCAAAAAAAAAAAAAAAGCATGGCCGAATAAGTTTGAGCACCTGCTAGACAAGGTTAACCGATTGGAAAGAAACTCGGTGGGCATGTTTGACTCACGCCCTAAAGTTCTGTGGGAAATTTGAAAGAAACTGTGATATCACATTTTTCAAGGCCGTAAATGAATGTACATTGCACGGTTTTTTGCACATACACACAATATTCGTTCATACGATGGAACTCCTCATTTCGGACAACTTTGCCTCTAGAACAACTGCTGTCAAACAAATCATTTCTTAAACGATTGAGAAGATGTTAAAAAAAAACAACCTAATCCTAGGTTTTTCACTCAGTCTGGAAAAAAAAACACCACAGTACAATTCTCTGGACTCTGCAGGTCAATAATTATCAAAAAAAAAATGCTGAAATTTACTCTTTGGGAAGCTATAACGGTCTCGTTTAGAAAAAGGGCCTGTCCAAATTTACCCCAAACCCTATAAAGCCTAAAGGAAAACTCAAAACTTCATGAAACCTGCTGAGCACACGCAACAGGTGATTCCAAACAAGCATGCAAAGGTTTAAGGAGATCGGAACACAACTGGTGCTATACGTCATAAACATTAAAAAAAAAAAAAACATAAAATTTCTATGGTAAATTACCTGGATTTGCCAAAAAATCCATTTTTTTAAATCATTGATTTAGGTGGTTACAGGCTTGCTACACAATGTCTTTTTTCTGTTTTCATATGTGCTTAAATACCTTAAAGCCCCAGCAATCACTGCTTGCAGCTATATTGTGAAATATTATTGCAATTTAAAATAACTGTTTTCTGTTGTAACATACTTTAAAATGTAATTTATTCCTTCGATGCAAGGCTAAATTTTCAGCAGCCATTACCCCAGTCTTCAGTGGCACATGATCCTTCAGAAATCATTCTACTATGCTGATTTGCTCCTCAAGAAACATCTCTGATTGTTTTCAGGATTCTTTGATAGTGTGTATCAAATGTATATGTGGTGATCTTGTTTGTAAAAATTAAAAATACAAATGGCATTTGAGGCTAATTAAAGTTCCAACAGGCTTTGAGTGCATCCGATTTAGAATGAACTTAAAAGATCTGAATGCAATATCAGCTAAATATAACCATGTGATTCACCATCAAAGCTGCCGTGCTGTGCTGCGTGTTCCAGTATTTGGGTGTGGGTATTCAGGGAAGGCCTAAACACAAATACCCCAGAGTTGAAGCAATCCGGCCAGCCTGGATCAGGTGCAGCAGAGAATTCTTCATATTCAAACAGCTCATCAACATTACAAAGTACCTGCAGCACAGAATTATATTACAGCCAAACTGTGGGACCAACACCTTCACTGTAACATATGTTAATTTTATCATTGCATACAAAATGCTATTAATAAAAACCCTTTGACTTCGGATATATATGTTCCTAAAGCAACAAGCATGAAGTACTCACAAGTGTGTCTGCATCCAAGAACACACACTTGCTGTATTGTGTAAGGGTCCAGCAGTGGAGTTTAGTGAAGGTGACCCCCAGTTCAGGACGTCGCAGCAGGGTGAGATGAGCCTTGTCTTCACTGTCCAACACATCTACCACGACAACTTCATCAAACACGTCCTCCAGGGCCAATCTAGACAAATGCATAAAAATCAATGAGCCAAAAATGTCAAAGAAAATCTGTGATAGATGGGAAGCGACCGGAAATAAAATTAATGTCGCACTGAAAACTATTACAGACTTGCAAAATCACACATGAAATAATAGTACCTTGTTGAAAGTCACATTATAATGTTAAATGTGCAGATGGAGATTTAGCAAATGAATGTGGAGGACAGATATGTTCTCACCTTGCTGCTCTGGAAACAGTGGGGGAAACCATAACTACTAACTTCCTCAATGTCCCATGCCTGCGCAAACTTTTGCCTACCACTATACATCCCATGCTATAGGCATCTGTGGTGGCCAGGGTCACAAAGGCCTGAGCCTCTGAGAGAGAAAGAAATAAACCAGGGAGTGAATGAAAAGAAGAAAACAAATGCTTTATAATATGATTCAATGTGTAAACATTAGTTAGTTAACATGAAAAATACTTCTAATGCATTTATAAATCTTAATGTTAATATTAATATTATTTGCAGTGCCTGAGCTAAAATGAACTAACAATGAACACTTGTATTTTTATAAATGTTTAACATAAACACTATAACAAATGCATTGTTCATGTTAATGCATTACTAAAGAAACCTATCTGAGAAGTTTTACCACTGCAATAATAAAAAAGGGTGTCCAACTTTTGACTTGCATTAACAAGGTAGTTTTCAAAACACATGGCACACAAGGTCTCAGGTTTACCTCAATGACCCATCACATTCAGCCACCAGTGTGAGCTGGTTACTGATATACACAAGATATCACCATAGTTGTCTTTCTGACCCCCTTTTCATTGGCAGACAGCAGGGAGCAGATGGCACAATGACACTTCACTGCATGGTTAGTGATTGAACTTGGAGTGAATAAACAAGCTTGATATGCAAATAGAGTGCTTACTGCTTACTATTGGTGACACCACATTAAATAAACAATTCTTTCAATATGCTATTTTCATTTAAATAACTCCAAGTTTGATGGAATAGGTGAAAACGCATGACACCCCCCTACCCAGGTCAATACTTTTAAGAGTGGTCGACTATTTACTCTTTCTAGTAAACGGTATAAGAGTGAACTTACCCGCCATCTCAGTCTGATTTTTATATCGCTCTTCTGAGCAACGAGGGAAGTCTGTATGGAACAAGTGCTATAAAGTAAATAGCAGTGTTTAAAATAAATGGCGATGAAATGACAGTCGTGCTATCTTCAAACAGCAGCGCGCCTTCAGTCCATGCTGACTGACAAGAGAGAACTGTTTGAAGTAGCCTAACGGTCACGCGACAGGGGTCATTCAACCCCCACTACAACGACTGGATATTGAATGAGCAACTACCGATATCGATTATTGGCTCATTTAACTTACTATGATCACTGAAAGAAGAAAAAACAAACGCGACGCTGAATGAAAGAACACAACATCGCGTTATATTACCAGCAACATCAAAATGAACAGTAATCCAGACCAATGGCTTTATTTTGTGAAGAAACAGCAAATGCATATATGGGCCATTCTACAGAATTGGTTGAAAGTCAGAGTTGTCTTGAATTTTTTATTTATTTATTTATTTATTTTATGTTATTGTCATAAATTTTCCGCTAAATTTTCCACAATTTAATTGTACAATATAGTATAATATCCAGTTGCAGTTATGTTAGTGTGCAGTATTGTATTTTCAGAAAGTTTTGGATCGTCCTCTCCCCAAATTTGTCCGAAACACAGTAATATAATTTGTGACCCTGGACCACAAAACCAGTCTTAAGTAGCACAGGTATATGTGTAGCAATAGCCAAAAACACATTGAATAGGTCAAAATGATCGATTTTTCTTTTATGCCAAAAATCATTAGGAGATATAGGTAAAGCTCATGTTCCATGAAGGTATTTTGAAAATTTCCTACCATAAATATATCAAAACTTAATTTGTGATTAGTAATATGCAGTGCTAAGAACTTCATTTGGACAACTTTCAAAGGCGATTTTCTCAATATTTTGATTTTTTTTTTTTTTTCTTTTGCACCCTCAGATTCCAGATATTCAAATAGTTGTATCTTGGTCAAATATTGTCCTATCCTAACAAACCATACATCAATGGAAAACGTATTTATTCAGCATTCAGATGATGTATAAATCTCATTTAATGAGTAGGGTTACATTTACCTATTAAGATTTTGCTTACATCTTACCTGTAAACATACCTTTTTTTTCTATTTTATTAAAACGCTTTCAGAGGTATCAACAATTTTACAATTTTAACAATATTTCAAGTGTGATTTATGAGAGTTGTTGAAATTTTCTTTTTAAAAGGCAAAAAGTTATCATACTGATTTCAAACTTAAGGAATGTACATTGAACCAAACACTATCATAACATCTTAGTTGATAATTCAGTATACTTTATTTTTAAGAAAACATCCCATGTTTCGGTATAGCGACAATGTTTTGGTAGTGACACATTAAAGAATTTTAACTCGCATACTATAATACTAAAACGTAATAAAATACTAAAAATTTGCATAACGGTACTAAAAATTGTGTTTATTTCTCTGAAATACATGATTGGGTGTATCATTTTCTCACTACCAAAACAATGATGACGTTTCGCTACTGAATGTTTTGATCATGACTAGCCTTGCTCAAATATTTAATCAGCACATGGTTAGGTAGCACAGTTCTGAACAGTTGCACACATACACAAAGTAAACATAATAACTCCAAACTCAAAAATATATAAAAAAAAAAAGGAATAAAATACAAAAAAAATATTTCAATATCAATTTTATAAGTTGACATTTAGGGGTTAGGGTTTGGGACAGCCACCTCCCAATTGCAAGAACCCATTAAATGATGATTTTATATACATTAACCTTACTGATATTTTAAATATTATTATGGGTTTCAACAGATAATAAAAGGATCTTAGTAAACATCTATTTGAATACTTAAATGCTCTTTGAAGTGTGAAAGTTTGCACCAACTCTGTATAATGTCCCATGTTAAAAAAAAAATAATAATAATAAAATAAATAAATAAATAAAAGAAATAGGCAAAAAATGATAAAGTTAGTTGACACTTTATTATACATAAAACAAATCATCAATTATAATTTCCGTGGATCAAGAGGTGCAATACAGACGCATTCAACGCAAGTTGCCTTGTGTGCATATGGTCAGATTATAAATTCAACTCTTCAGCAGTATTTACAGTAATAACTAAAGAGCCTTTTTACTATGTCAAATTATTCCATTCTATTTTTTTTTTTAAATGTAAATGATACAGAAGTCAGTTGGCATCCCATAATATTAAACTTATTCCAAGTCATTTTTATTTCACTTGACATTTTGCCACCAGTGACTAAATCTCATCAGCATACATTATCAGCAATCATCCTCTTCCATCATAGTCTGTGGTTTGATTGGAAAAGCAGGCAGTCTTTAATCTAATTCAGATTATGAGTAATGTAAAAACGAACAAAAGCATAACAGCATGATGAAATCGCCTGGATATAGACAGCTTGCAATAGCGAATCTCTTATGCAACTTACTTTACTTCTACAAAAATAGTATCAATTTATAACTTTAAAGTGCAGTATCTTACATCGGCACCATGTGAAATACTAAGAGAACACTAAAAGCCATTTAGTGACATTCTACTCTACCTCCTCTAAAGACGAACAATTAGTTACAACAACAACAAAAAAAAAGATTGAATACAGAAAAAAAAAAAAAAATACATTCTTAAAATAAAGATCAGAGTCAACATAACTTAGATGATCCAATTAAAAAATAAAATAAAATAAACACTTACACTAAGATTTTTAAAACATTAGTCTTAAACCAGCCTTTCATGTAACATGTTTCCCATAGGGTTAGGGGCTCCGTAACTGTACATGCTCAATGTGCACATATTCAGTGTGCAGATCCAATGCAGTTACGATGAACGAAGCAGGTTGCTGAGAACTTTGGGAGAAGAGAGAGAGAGACTTCACTTAAAAATGTATACGAATCTCACAGATGTTTTGGAGTTATGCATGTTATGAGAAAGAAAAAAAAAAATTTAAAAAATTGACCCTGGACCACAAAACCAGTCATAAGTAACACGGGTATATTTGTAGCAACAGCCAACAATACACTGTATGGGCCAAAATTATCGATTTTTCTTTTATGCCAAAAATCATTAGGATATTAAGTAAAGATCATGTTCCATGAAGATATTTTGTAAAATTTCCTACTGCAAACATATCCAAATTTAATTTTTGTTTAATGATATGCATTGCTAAGAACTTCATTTGGACAAATTTTCTCAATATTTAGATTATTTACACCCTCAGATTCCAGATTTTCAAAGAGTTATATCTTAACAAAATGTTGTCCAATCCTAACAATCATCAAATGGATGTATAAATCTCACTTTCAAAAAAAAAATTGACCCTTATGACTGGTCTTGTGGGGTCACCATTGCATTAAATTTCACGTTTAAAAAAAAAAATGAATTAATTAATTATATATTAAAAAAAAAAAAAAAAAATTAAATCTAAATTCAAAAGCTTACCTTGCGGCTCAGAGTGAGTTCCACGGTTTTTGCCACTCTCAGGATCCTGCCCTGTAAGAAAAAGTACTTTTTAACATTTCCCATGAATGAATTTTGTTAAAGTCATTTTCATAAACACTGTTACTACAGTTCTAAGTTAACCTAGCTTGCACATGGACAACACCATACCAATTGTGTTGTTAGTCTCTTTTGAACACTCTTTTAAAAAACTCGACTCTGGTGGGACTCGAACCCACAACCTTTGAATCACTTCTCTAAGTGCAGCTTAGAAGTCCAATGCGCTATCCATTGCGCCACAGAGCCACCTGTTGAGTACTCGAGGGCTTTTGTAATACAAGCAAAGCAGTTAAACTGCATGCCACGTCATGCGCCCAACCCCCACTTCCTCTAAAAGAGCTGCTGCTTTAGCAGTGCTACTTTAAATAAACCATGTACTGTGACTCCCACAAGTGTTTATATACAGTTGTGGAACAAGTAATTAAAAGATTCTAAAGAGTAAAACAACTTTGTGAAGTCTAAAGTGTTGTTTTGTGGTTTTTTGCAATCAGAACTACTCAAAGTAATCGCCTCCCATAAATCAAAACCAACGTAGTGTTTATATAAGGATTCTGATTCTTTCACTGAAGAAATGTACCAAACTCACCTCCTTGTATTTTGAAACAGAGTTTCTTTTTCTGGTATGCAAAGTAACTTGAGGCGGCACCGAGGAGAGCAACACCTACAGAACTGATGATGGCAGCCATGGCTCCGCCTGTGGGAAATTTAAAGAGACAGAACACACAAGAGAAGAAAAGGACAAGAGCTGGTTTTAAAATTCTTTAAGGGCGTATATTAGTTTCTTTAATTGTCTTAAACAGTTTAACTAAAGCTTGATAAAATAATAGTAACAGGAATTTAACAGGAGGGCAAGCAAAACAGTAATAGTTTTTGCCACTAGGGGGTGCAACAGGAGTTGCCTATTCTCCACAGAAAACTTGGCAAAAGTTACTGTACATCTTGTTCTTCAACTAAACCTGTTTTCAATTGTGCAGATATAGCAACTACTACAGTTTACAGCATGCATACAGACTTAGGGTTCTGTCTCATTCAAAACCATCCAGTCAATAAATAAAAAGTTTACTAAAGGTCAGAAAGTCCTTCTTAAAGTGAGTCACTTCTGCATAAAAGTGACTAAAAGTGAGTCATATAGTACATATTTGACATTGTGCAATTTACTAAACAAGAAATTTAGTTGCTATGATACCACTGGGACATGTTATGTAGAGTAAACTTGCTGGGCGTTGCCTGCTAATGCCATTTTTGTGTATGCAGCAGGTCAACTGACTTAACAGCTTTCAAACTAGTTATTCTAAACTAATGACTTGCAAGATGATTTCTGATCTGAAGCTATCTGCAGTTTGATCTCCCTAACTGCAGGTGTCTAGATAAAAGGCAGGCACTAATTAGCTAGCAGACCAGCGTTCTTCACACATGCTCAATACATTCTCGCCGTGCCATTGTTGGTGTTTACACTGTGAGAAATGCTGACAATTAAAAGAACAAGTCACAGCCGTTGGGGTGTGACGGCGACATTAACCAAACAGAGGGAATTCTCACATGTCACTTTATTAAAAAGAATCACAGATACAAAATGCTGCTATGTTTCAAGAAATCAAAACGTGACAAAGAACTCAAAGAAACCAAAATGCGAGTGGATAAATTTGAACCAATCACTTGAACCAATACATCAAAACAGACACCAAAGATACCAATGTTAAAAGGAGTCTTTCATTAGAAACAAACCCTGCCTACACTGAAATATTCAAAAGATTAACTGTATATGCAAACTACCATGTGCATCCAATGCCTGCAATGTGTGGCAAAACCCCACAAGGGGGTTTTCCCCAACAATTCCATACAGTGCAACAACCAGTTTGGATATAATAAATCTTTTGTGCGATAGAACCTTTCCATGTTGAAAGTTCATGAAATTATTGATGCCAAAAATGCTGATTATTTTTAAGATTGTGTGTGTATTGAATCAGCTTCTTTTAAACATCAAAAGCGTCTGGGGTTGAAAACATCCTGCAGTTCCTCTACTCTCATTGAGATTTGGGACGGCGTAATCCCTGCTTGCGCTAAGCTTTGCAGACACAAACATTTGCCAACTTCAATCCTCTGCTACAGGTCAAGTAAGTAAACCAAGTTTTAGCCAAAAGAGAATTGCGCTATAATGTTTCAACCGCTACTATTCGTTCTCAAGAAAATGGGAAATAAAATGGCAGCCATAAAGAGAGGAAAAGGAAGCACAGTGATGGAATGCATAACATGGCCTTAGGGGCTAATTCGCTGTTCCGTAAAACCATCAGAGAAGAGAAACTCCTCATTTGAGACATGCCATGCAAAACCAGTCGATCTGTATACTGGCAAAAATTCAGAGTGTATCTTACGCATTTACATTGTGTAAACGCACACAAGAGGGGACTACATATTTCTTTTTTATCTAAAATATTCTATGATCTTTATTTCATAACCTGAATCATAATTCATTTGAATAATTTATCATATGCATTACATACTAGTGGCTCCCACCTACTACTTTATTATATACAAATATATAATTTTGGTAAGTTAGTAAGATTTTTTTCCAATGTTTTACCTCTTGTGCTCACCAAAACTGAATTTGCTCAAAAATGCAGTAAAAATAGCATGCATTATGAAATTACACAATTCAAAAAAAAAAATTCTTAGTACATTTTAAAATGTAATTTATTCATGTAATAGCAAAGCTGAATTTTCAGCAGCCATTACCATTTATCAATGTCATTATTTCAACATTGCCAATATTTGTGGAAAACGTTTTTTTTAGGAATCTTTTATACAGTTGAGGTCAAAAGTTTACATACACCCTGCAGAATCTGTAAAATGTTAATTTTAATCAAAATAAGAGGGATCATACAAAATGTTTTTTTTTAGTACTGTCCTGAGTAAGATATTTCACATAAAAGATGTTTACATACAAGTCCACAAGAGAAAATAAGTTGAATTTATAAAAATGACCCCGTTCAAAAGTTTATGTACACTTCATTCTTAATACTGTGTTGTTACCTAAATGATCCACAGCTTTTCTTTTTTTGTTTTGTTTAGTTGATAGTTGTTCATGAGTCTCTTGTTTGTCTAGAACCATTAAAACTGCCTGCTGTTCTTCAGAAAAATCCTTCAGGTCCAACAAATTCTTCGTTTTTTCAGCATTTTTTTTTTTGTATTTAAACCCTTTGCAACAATGACTCTATGATTTTGAGATCCATCTTTTCACACTGAGGACAACTGAGGGACTCATATGCAAGTATTACAGACGGTTCAAATGCTCACCGATTCTCCAGAAGGAAAAACAATGCATTAAGAGCCAGGGGTGTAAACTATTGAACAGAATGGAGAGGTGTACACTTTTCTTATTTTGCCTAAATATCATATCTTCATCATTTAGTACTGCCCTTCAGAAGCTACTTACATTTTTTCCAGAAGACATAAGTTAAATTTACCCTGATCGTCAAATTCAAAAAGTTTTCACCCCTTGGCTCTTGCAAAGTTTCTATCTGACGCATCAGTGAGCGTTTGAACCTTCTGTAATAGTTGCATACGAGTCCCTCAGTTGTCCTCAGTTTGAAAAGATGGATAACAAATTCATACATTCATTGTTGGAAAGGGTTCAACTACACCAAAATGCTGAAAAACCAAAGATTTTGGTGTGATTATTTAGGTAAAAACACTGTATTAAGAATCAACTATTGAAAGGGGTAATTTTTTTAAATTAAATAAACTATTATTTTCTCTTTTGGACTAAAAAAAAAACAAAAAAAAAAAAACATGCATTTTGCAAGGTGTATGTAAACTTTTGACCTTGACTAAGTAGAAAGTTCAAAAGAACATTTATTTGAATCTTTTTAACAACACTAATCAGTCACTGTTATTTTTGATCAATTTAACTGATGTATAAAACTAGTAATTTCTTTTAAAAATGCTTTCTAAAAATCTTACTAACCCCAAACACTTTAACAGTGGGTGTATAGGCGTATAACAGTCCTTTCCATCACACAAAGAAACCAGAAAAAAACAGTCAATTATACAAGAATAATTCCTCACTGCCTCACAGTATAATCACTTAATCATTCCCAAATATGCATTTCATCCTTAAAAAAAAAAAAAAAAAAAAAAACCACACAACAAGCACCAGCAGTCCCAGCCTTACAACCAAGCATAACTTTCAAACCATGTAAACAATGTTTTAAATCTGACACAAATGAAAAAGGTTACTATCCAGGACATTTAAAGCTCTGTTTTTTCCTCTGTTATGTTCAGAAATTGCTGCAACTGCTCTAGCAGGGGCTGTACTACTTCATTAAACTGGGAAATCCAAACACTGAAGCCGCCTGGTATATTATCGACTAGCATCTTGATAATCTGGAGCCACTGCTGGTTAAAATCTGCAACGACAGGCAATCGAAGCAGAGATTTAGGGCACAGCCACTAGAATGAACAGTCAAAACAATCAGTCTTCACATATACTAAAGGTAGAACATACGACTATTCACCAAGCATTTACTACTCTGACATAGAAGAAAACATCTGCTAGTGGAAAACCTCAACATGTACTGCCCACAATAATTGTTTCTGTCGGTTGCACTGCCCTGTCCTTATATAAGAACTGTGTGACAGTTAGTCATCAGACTAACACTGTTTTCATGGTCTTGCACTGTAGGCTAAAATATTTTAGCTTTGTGGTCACACTCATGAACTGTCTCATAGTTGATTTAAAAAAAGAATCTGAAAGAGAGGGTATTCTAACTCCACTGGGAAAGACAACATTAGCAAGTAAACCAAGATTCAGAATGGACAAACAGCTATGCGAGGAACAGAAAGCAAGAGCGAGCTAAAGCTAAGACACCTCCTAAAGATACTCATTTACATACATTTCAGTGGACTCCTTAGGTACACTCTATAACCCTCACTTTGTGGCCAACAGTTTTTCCAAAACTGACAGATAAAGTGAAAACCTTAAAAGGATAGTTCAGCCAAAAATAAAAATTCTGTCATGAATTACTTAGCCTCATATTGTTCCAAACCTGTAACCTTCGTTCATCTTCAGAACACAAATTAAGATTTTTTTGATGAAGCCTGAGGTCTTTCTGACCCTGTTTAGACAGCAACGCAACTGACACGTTCAAGGCCCAGAAAGGTAGCAAGAACACTGACAAAATAGTCCATGTTACATCAGTGGCTCAACCTCAATTTTATGAAGCTATGAGAATACTATGTGTGCACAAAAAGTCAGAAAGCTCTTAGATTTGATAAAAATCTTAATTTGTGTTCTGAAGATAAACAAAGGTCTGACGAGTTTGGAACGACATGAGGGCGAGTAAATAATGACAGAATTTTCATTTTAGAGTGAACTATTCTTTTATGTACAATGAATAAATGTAATATTTACCTTGAGGTTGCTCAGTGCCACCACCTAATGAGAAAAAAAAAAAACAAACAAATTTATATTAAGAACATTATCAAATCTTTTATTATTCAAGATTACTATAAAAATAAAACAAACCAGAGAGCACATTTGTGTCATAAATGTAAGTAAGTAAATACCGCTTTGGTCATCAACATGAACGTCTCCTCCTCGCCCTTCAACCAAAAACAAAAGCCACAGTAAGATTCAAACCGCAGCACTGATGTACTTCATAGAAAGCACATTTAATAACAGATGCTTTCAGGTTTGGGTATTGTGATTGCATTTGGGGCTTGCAAAGGGCTTGGATACAAAACTTGAGTCATACAATCCAAAGAAAACCCCAAACTAAAAACAATAAATGATGCAAACCTCCACTTCTGCCTCCATCTGGGTTGTATTCACCCCCCTCATTCACTTCAAAAAGGTCTTTGTCGTCAAAAGTTCCACCACCTTAATGAAAAATTAATGCAAAGTTTCATGAGAAAAGCAGTGTAATACACATAAGAATCAGATTGGGCTCATAGATCGTTCTTTATTCTTCAACCCCTCAGACTTTTTAGAGTGTAAAAATACACTTGAAACGATTTTTGAAGTTAAGGGAGAAGATGTGATTGGAGTTTTTCAACATACCCTGTCTTGAGTCAGAATACACAGAGTTCAGGGAGAGCAAGGCAAGATGAGCATTTGAGATTAAAAAGTATTTAAATTGTATTTTTTTTTAATGAAAATAACCGATCGTTTCGCTAGATAAGACCTTTCTTCCTCAGCTGGGATCGTTTGAAGCTGCATTTAAACTGCATTTTGGAAGTTCAAAATTGGGGCACCATACCAGTCCATTATATGGAGAAAAATGCAGAAATGTTTTCCTCAAAAAACAATTTCTTTACGACTGAAGAAAGAAAGACTTGAACATCTTGGATGACAAGGGGGTGAGCACATTATATGTGAATCTTTGTTTTGGAAGTGGTCTTCTCCTTTAACACACAAAAAAGCATGTCTTAAAGCAGGCACTAATTTGTGCTGCTCAACCAATCAGATTTGAAAAAACAGTTTATAGTTTTTGTGAAGTTTAGGTTTACAATCAGTAATTGGTGGTTGTACATAAGTGTCATTCATCTATCATTTCCTCTGATTTTAGGGATTACTCATGGGTGAGGTTAGGTTTAGGTGTAGGGATGTGATCAAGTTTAAATTTTTGGATTGAAATGGTCAACAAAATATACTGAAATTGCAGGTTTATCTGTAAGCTGTGTGCCCTTAAATGATGACAATTTGCCTTTATACCAATCAAAAATAATAGTGCACTTTAGTTTCTAGCCAGAATTTCTGTCCAATCAAAAGCTCTCTAAAATCTGAAGTGCTATTTTCTTGTCTAAATCAGTTACTTGATCTTACATTTATTAAGTCCCATTTAGTAAACTGAATATAGTTCAATATATAGAGAACAGAGAATGCACAGAATAGAGAGCAATTTGCAACATAAATATGCTTTCCATTGGAGCTCAAATGTTTAGTCAGCCTCTGCGTTATAAACAGCACTGAAGAGCTGACAACACTAGTATCATTACCAACATGTTTACAGTTTCATATTAAATCTTAAGAGAGAATCTATTAGACTTAATTTAACAACTGTGGCTATCACAAGCTATCATGTGCGACTTTGCTGGGCTGTGGTGTAAACAAAACACTTTTTTTTTTTAAAAAAAAGGACAAACTCTTTGATATTTTATGCCTTGACTTCATGTGTAAATCTGAAATGTGTCAACACCTTGAGGTCATGCATTATTATTAAAAATATACAATAAACACTCCAGTTTTTTCTTAATTAAACATGCAAGAAGAGCCCATAAATTACACCATTACAAGACCCTAAAAACAGATATTTGCAGAAACATACCAGTTCCTCTCTCTTTGGGTGGGATCACAGGTTTTTTGGGCTCAGTATCTGTAGAGAGAATAAAAAACCCATATGGCATGATCTGTTACTACTTAATCATTCTAAACAGCACCTTCAAAACGAGCACAACTGGAAAACTAGAGCAATGGCCATCAATAGCAGTACAAGATCTATTAATAGGGTCATGAACTGAGAAAGCAAAATTCCCATGATATTTTGGCATATAAGAGGTCACTGTATTATAAAAACATCCTGTAAGTTTCAGAACTTTCTTGTTAGTCTAAACAGCTTATATTGAAGCCAATCTGCTAAAATGACAGGTTGTGGAATGTGCCACTTTATGAGGTGATAGTGTTGTTAAACACCGCCTCCGCAGAAGATGATCAATGCCTGTTTCTACATCACTGCCTGTTTAGCTCCGCCCACCGATTCACACATGTAGTGCAAATAACTAGAGGCAAACGCAGGTTTACGCAGAAACCAGAAGGCGGCTCAGAAGGCAACAAGACACTGTTCAGTGCCAAGCAGTTGAAAAACAGTGGCTGTGTTCGAAATGCCATACTATCATACTACCATTACGATTTCTGCAGTACCCAATATGTATACTGTGCATAGTATGCAAATTTTCTGTATGCATGGAAAAAAGGCACCCAGATGACCTACTATATTTGCCAGAATCTGCTAAATATAACTCAAGTACACTGAAATCAGTACAGAAGCTGTGTTTGGAATGGCAGAATACCATACAACTCATACTATATTGCAGTATGCTACGTGTATACTGCGAGTAGTATGTGAATTTTCTCTATGCACGAAATGCCTGGACTACCTGCTACATTCGCTGAAATTTGATATATGCACCTGAAGACACTGCATGAGATACCGTGTCCCAGAATGCAATGCACTCTGTGACATTTCATCTTCAAATGCATGAATGAACTGGAGGCAGGAAAAAGTAATTATAAAAGTAACATGTAAACTACAAACTGTCGCTGTGCATCTAAAAACAATATGGTTAGTAGGACATAAATTGTACTTTAATCTCTACAGCACGTTTCTGATCAAGTAAAATGACGTCACCTTTATCTCTATGCTTTATACAGTACTGATTGTTTCAAAGATATTAAGTAATATTGCAGTGATATAATATAAATAACATATATAAATAAAAATAATCTTTCAATTATGCAAACAGAATTCAATTTCCCTGTAAAGTAGCTCTAAAAAGAAACTGAGTGTATTTACTCTAATGACAAACAGACCAATTTGTTGGCAGAGGCCATTTACATTAACCCCACCCATCAATGCCTGGCTGCAATAAACAGCACTGCAGAGGACACGTGTTTTCATGCACCATCAGTGGCGCAGCGAGTAAAAGTCCCTAAACCACAGCAGTGTCCATCTGTGAAGGGTTTAGGCTTCAAACATACACACCTGTTAGACAATCATATCATTGTCACATTATTAAAAAAAAAAAAAAAAAAAAAAAAAAAAACCAAACACACACACACACACACACACACACACACCAACAACAACAACAACAACAACAACAACATGACAAGACAATCATATACCAGTGGGAATTTACTTCCATGTCTACAATCCGCCATGCCTATTCAAACAGAGTGTGCCAATGAGGGGGATCAAAACAAGAGAGAAAATAGTCTATTACTTCTAAATTATGTTTTTTGATGCATTATAATTGGACCAGTACAAAATAATAAAGGCAGCTCATGGCCCCTTCAAGTTGAAGCTTTACATAAGCATTTATATTTAATACCCAATATTAATCATTTTAAAGGGGAACTTTCTCTGTGCTCAACAGAAGTCAGTCAGTCAGGGTTTGAAATGACATGATGGTTATCATGAGTAAACATTGAGAGGAAAAACAATATTTTTGGTTGGAAGGAAGAAAAGAAGAAAAGAAGGAAAGAAAACATGACAAACATGGAAATTACACACAGGCCAAAGGTTAGCGAAAAAAGCAAAACACTCATTTTTACCTGGACCAAACGCGTCAGACAGATCAAAATCACCTGAAAATGGAAAACACCATGTTCATTTTTGCAATGGTAATTTGATTACTGTACAAAAAAAATAAATAAATAAAAATAAAGCAACATCTGATTTGAAGTAGAAACATGCAACACAGAAACATTGAAGGGTATGCACATTTATATTTTACCTCCAGATGGTTTCTTTTTATCTGCAAATACAATAAAAAAAAGAACAGAGGAGTACAATAATTTTAATAACGCACTCATTTACAAACAAGAAAAAAGCAATAAATTACCTTAAATTAGCTCAATTAAAAAAATAAAAATAAAAAAAAAAATCTCTAAATTTGGGTTTACTATGTCTGCACTTTATTTTACAGTGTCCTTCTTGTTACATGTCCTTACTTAAAACTAACCCTAATCCCTAACACTAACTAATGTTGCTAATTAATATTAGTTACAAATATATTATTTAACAACAACAAAAAAATACCCTAAAATAAAAGTTAACCCACAAACCTTAAAGGGAGGTGTTAAAATGTAATTATGTATAATGTTCTCTTACCATCTTCTGTTTTGGGGGGGACCACAGCAGGTTTTTTCGGGTCTGTGTACAATAAACAAACAATTTTCATTTTAAGTTTAGGCTAATTCAAGTTTAGTTATTAAACTAAGAAGGGATGGTGGAATTTTAACTGGCATAACAGAGCAATTTAAAGAAATTCCAGCCTGATCTCACGCAATTCGTACATATTTTACGAGGTAGCTAATTTGTACGACCTTACTAATAAAAATTCATACGATTTTAACGGAAACATCACAAAAGTGATAAAAATGACAAAAAGTAACAATTCATTTAACTCTTTTTGTGCACATTTCTGAGCCCAAACTGTCTTACCCGTATCGAAGGCGTCGGAAAGATCAAACCCTACAAAAGCAATGTAAAACCATGTTAATTAAGTTTCTGCACATACCACATGCCTAACTGAATTAACAACAATTATGGCAACTAAAATATGTTCAGGCATAATGTTAAAAGGTTACCTGAATCTGGGTTTTTGGGTGGGGCTGGTTTCACCGCTGGCTTTACAGTGGCTTTAAATCATAATAACATTGTCAATGGTTTGAAATGACAATATAAAGAAAGATGCACTACAAAAACAAGTTTGGGAGTAAGGTTTTCCACATTTGCTTGCAAATTATTATATTCAATATTTTTTATTATATAACATTAAATATCAAAAAGTAGATAATCTTTTACTTACGCACATCATCACCAAAGGCATCAGCAAGGTCTAAATCTGCAAGAAACAGTTATTTTAATATTGTCTCTAGCAGTTTTGTCTAGTTTAATGCCAACCAAACTCGAGCTTAAATCTCTTAACTAAATCAAAATTGTGCATGTCTAGAAAACCGGCATATATAAATTTTCAATCTCTGTCCTATAAATACTTGGAATAGTTTTTTGCATAGAAGATGCATTCATCCAGCCACTTCAAAAGCACTCATTGGATTTACCAAGGCCAGAATTTCCACTGCAAGCAACAAATTTATGCATATCCAAGCAACAGAGTCACTCCAAATACAGCTGATATGTAAAATATTCATTACAATAAACAGCCCATAAATACCTAATGGAATTTGACTAATTAATTCATGAACTAGGTCATTAGCAATCCAAATTGTTACATTTGATCAAATGGAAACCAATTAGCCTTATTTGAGCTGAATTATGCAATTTACATGTGGCTCCACAACACAAAACCCACAAAAAGGATGCAACTCAATTGAAGCGATTCGAATGAGACTGAAAGTAATTGTTGAAATCGTTCCCAAACATAAAGGCTATTAGCATTACAGCAAATTTTGAAAAGTTCCTTTTGCAAAGTTACTTCTGTGTGAGCCGAAATAAAACAGTCTAGTATCCAGAGGGTAAAAGCCTTGACTAGATTAAATGAATGGAATTTGACAGTTCACTTTCACACAAAAACCCCACCCAGCAATACACTGTATGTATCTACTGTCTGTCATATTGGATTCACATTGTGACCAAACCTTCACAACCCCTGAGGTTGACATACAGCAAAACTAAACTAATTTTTACCATAAAAATATTAAACAAACGTTTTCTGATCCACACTACATGCAACACACGTGATGTTAAGCGTGCGACTGTGTGCCTGCCACACGAAACACCCTGGCAGAGGCCGCATCCTGTGGCTTACGTTGCCAGGGCAATGCAATGTTTTCATTATGGTCTATGCAAAACCCATGATGATGACTGGTGGTTGAGTCACAACTGAAACCAGAGCAGTCCTTTTCTCTGTGTGCATGTATGCAATCGGCTTACAGTGCATTTTAAAAAAAAAAAAAATATACAAAAAAAAAAATGAATACATTTGGGAAAAATTACATTTAGAGTTTGGGAAAAGCAAAGTTTCAAGCAACTTGAGTGACGCACCTATTAAATGTAAAACACTTATGGCAAGATCTGTTCTGGCCTGTACTTTATGCCTGTCGCGCTGCCCATTGAGCATTTCTCACCCCCAAAACCCTTTGACTAATCTCAAATCATGGTAAAACATCAATGTCCCATTCAGTACAAAGGAGAGTAGCTGTGGTTTACTTTGAGACTCAATGCAAGAACACAATGGAGGAACACAGGAAGTATGGGTCAGCATCACGGGATCAAGTATATTTAGTGCACTGTTCAAGGTAACTTGACAGCTGGTAATTCAAAGCAAAATTTAATGTTGTTGGAAAAAAATAAATAAATAAAAAGTGACCTTCAAAGTCCAGCTCGAGATTTGAGTTAGCAGAGATACCAAACAATGAGTTTTTTCATTGCTTCATTTAAAAAAAAAGAAAAAAAAAAAAAAAAAAAGTTACTCACTCACATGTCTGCAAAAAACATTAAATATGAAACAGTACAACATTATGCCACCCATGCATCTGCTAGCACCATGCATTGTTAATGTAAAATTTACAATATTTAAAGTTTAAAGAACAAAAGCCTCAAACGACAGGCAAAGATGCTGTGTGCTATTTATGGTTTGTTTTATAAGTGTAAGTGAAGAAAAAAAAAAAACTACTCTGTGAGGCAAAGAGGAAACAACAACAGACAAATTATGCATATTAATTCTGTATTTTAAGTTAGGAATAAAGGCCAAGGAAGCTGAGAAGATCACTAATCTCGGTTTCCGTAGCTCTGGTTTATACGCATGTCATAACTTTTGGTCTTTTTTTTTTTTTTTTTTTTTTTTTTTTTAAATATTACCAATACTGTGTTACAAAAACAAACACGCTTGGTGCTATAATTCTCTTGCCATACTTGCCATGGGCTGGTGAGTCATGCAGCTTGTATGTGGAACGCTTTCATGGCGAAGAGTCAAACCAATGTAACCTACTAAGTTTTTTAGTCATTTAAAATCCTTCAACCCACTTTTTACAATACAAAATGTTGAATAACTGAGATAGCAGGCATATACTTAATTCCTCGCCTCAATTTCAACTTATTAAAACGAGCGTTTATATCGTTCATAGGTGTTTTTGTTGCGTTATTTTGGGTATGATACTTCCAAGTACTACAAATGTTACAAGCGCTGTTACCAAAACAAAATGTCAACAGTTTAGATATGAAACCGTACCTTGCGCTCTTGTTGCCACAAGACTTGCCAGAAGAAGTAAAATCCACGTGTATGAAGTCATCTTGCTGTGAAAATATATAAGATTAAAACAAACCTCGAGCAATATCAATAATTCGCAAAGAGCATGGAAAGCAACAACCACAAGTACCTCGAAGGTAAAGCTAACGCAGAACTTAAGTTACCCACCCCTCTTGAGTGATCCAAGCGTGGCCCAATGCTATTCAACAGCTCAGCTGTCTGTACATAGTCTAATTAAGTGATGATTCAAAACAGTGTGCAGGGAAAAAGACGCGCCTCGCCACGCCCTACCTGAGCTTTTTAGAGCGTTATTAGAACGAGCTTGTGTGTGGATAAATTATTATAAACAATCTTTATACACAGCAAATGAATAGAAAATGTATAACTTTGATATTTGTTAATTGTGACAAGATGTCGACAGAATCTGTAGTGTAAAACAAATGATCTACTGAAGGTGGTGACAATCGTTGAAACAAATTCAGTAGCCTATGTGATTTCTGACACAGCATTTTAGAATTAGACAAACAGCGTGTTTACCTCTAGTGCCAGTTCTGCTAAAATAATAATAATAATAATAATAAAATAAAAAATCACTGAACATGTGCTTGCCACAGTTTTGGATGGGGTTCTACTTTTAATACATTTTTGGCATTCGTGGTGACATGGCAATAGCGCCCCCTAGCAGACAGCAAATAGACTGGTTTCTTACGCCATCTAGTGTTAAGCGAACGCGTTGCAACAATAGAAGCGTACAAGCAGCTCTTCCACAGGATTAATTTGACTATGGTAAATATTTCTGATCTGACTCACTGGGAATCATCATTATCGGATACATGACTAGCGCAGTTGGGATTAAAGTTAAAATAAAACACAACCCATATGACTGGCACCTTTGGATCTGTTAGCAATAATTCAAGGACACCTCATTTGTAGGACAAATACCTTAATACCAAGAGTATTACTCATTTTAAAAACCTAAGGTTTGTTTTTTTTTAAAGAAAAAAATCACTCTGCAACGCAACCTAAATATGTAGAGCTATTTGATTTTTCTTTTTTCTATTCTTTTTTGAAGATCTTTCACATTTAATATTAACATCCTTCTCTTTTAACCTTTAAATTTATTGAATCTATCGTTTAAGCAAGCTGTATTGGATGATGGGTATCCTGAAGGGACCTCGGAGTATCGTGCCCCCTTGCGCAAATGGTGTGAGAGATCACCAATGGATGAGGCAGCGCTCTTTCGCGTGTCATGTTTTTGAAGAGCCCACGCGTTTCACTCTAGGTTCCCCACTCGGCACGCACCAATGCAGATACGGACCGGATCGGACGCTGCTGGCTCCTGAACGCGTATCCATCTTCATTGCGCTCACGGTGGTGTCTGCTTTCTCCAGCTCGCCGGTATCATGCAGTCTTTAATATCCCCAGTCACCAAAGCAATACTGGTTGCACTGTTTATTTTTGCGATCTTGCTCATTTTGTACGTGATATTATGGTATATATGTCGAGATGTGGATTGTGATCACGGAATTTGATTGACATTATTGGATGCGTCTTTAAGGACATGCACCGGGTGTCCCAGCTTTGGCACTGATCAACAAGGGAGCAAAGGGTGACTCTGGTAAGTGCCCTGTGACTAACCTGTTTAACTCTAGGAATGAGAATGTAGAGCGGACAGCACTGATTCGGTATTTTTTATTTAAACATACTGACATTGATTGGAGTGTCCTTTTCCACTAACGTGTTGCGCTTCACTGGCTGTCGGTAACCATTGAAAATAGCTGCTTTCTTTCCACCTGTTAATGCAGACGCAATACCAATTCAAATCATTCCATATGTCCAATTTGAACGTGCTCAAATTAATTTGAATTTGAAATCGGGGACTCAAAAAGGAACAACACAGCACCTTATTCTATCCATGTTTAAATTTAATTTCATTGGACTTTTTCCTGCCGTTTATGAGAAAAGAACTTGTTTTGTCATTAAGTATAGCTGTATGCAAAAGACTGTATCGCTGTATTTCATGAATTCAATTCTTACCTTCCCAGATAGACATCAGAGAGCAAAAAATGAGCAAAAATGAACAATAAAAGTTGAGATATGATATCAAGGGCTATCATTTGTTATAAAGCATGACATCTTCTGAGTGCCGCCTGCTTATAGTGTACAGTTTATAGATGTCTCTCATTTCTACTGTCTGTTAAACTAAAGCAAAAAAATGTTACACCAGTTAATCGCACTGGAAGTTTATGGAAACATATGGCAAGCCTGTTTAACATTTATTCATTTAAATCAAATAGTATCTATTTTCGCTAATAGTATATTTGTATAATCATTAATGAGTAGGGCTGCAACGATTAATCGCACGATGTCGTGAGGCGTGTTTAGTCAATAAAGCCGGTACTTTGATTAGTAGTAAAGCTCCATCACGTGCGTTCAGCTGGAGCAGCAAGTAATACACAGAGCCATAAAGCACTGACAAGCTACGCCAAATCGCGCGCAAAATCGAAATCGATTGACTAAACGCGCCTCACGACATCGTGCGATTAATCGTTGCAGCCCTATTAATGAGTATATTAACATTTCACTATTATTGTTCAATAGATAATATTATTTATATTCCAGAGTATTCACTAGTAAGGCTGTTTATTCAATTAGTCATTAGTACTTATTTGTTATATACTAGTACATACTAGTACCTTATCCTCAACAGTTACAGCAGCTATCCCCATTGTTAGTTGCAACAGTTTTCCCATTCATTTCTTTAGTCTAATATATTTGATAATCAGCTGTTCATAGAATGGTGTATTTCAGTTGCTGCCACCACTTTTTCCAGTTTTACGACAATCATTAATTTTTAGCTACTAGTTCAGAGGTGTGCAGTCCTGCAGTCCCACTGTCCTGCAGATTTTAGCTCCAGCTTGTCCCAACATACCTACCTGAATGATTTTAGTAGTCCTGAAGACAGTGATTACTTTGGTTTAGGTGTGTTTAATTGGGATTGGAGCTAAACTCCAATCTCTGCTCCTGCACTGTGGCCCTCCAGGAGCAGGAATGAATAGTCTGGTACTAGTAACTGTCAGTAGTTCGTAGTTATCCATTTCAATTAAATTAGTGCTTATTTATAATTGGATACTCTAATAATACCTGTATGTGTTACCTATAGGTATACCATTTATCTAAATAGCTATCACTCATTTTATGTATCTAGTCAGAAGACTATTTTTAATAAAGTTATTAGTAAGATTGAATATATGTGACCCTGGATCACAAAACCAGTCATATGTAGCACGGGTATATTTGCAGCAATAGCCAACAATACTTTGTATGGGTCAAAATGATCAGGTTTTGTTTTATGCCAAAAATCATTAGGATATTAAGTAAAGATCATGTTCCATAAAGATATTTTGTAAATCTCCTACCGTAAATACATCACAACTTAATTTTTGATTAGTGATATGCATTGCTAGGAACTTAATTTGGACAACATTAAAAGGCGATTTTCTCAAAATGTAATTTTTTTTTTTTTACAGATTTTCAAATAGTTGTATCTCTGCCAATCCTCAGCCTATCCTAATGGAAAGCTGATTGGAAATCAGGTAAAAAAATATATAGTTGAGTTTACGAAATAAATTTGAAAACGGCTTGCCATAGAAACATTGGCTCGCCTGTTGTGCGCTGAAGATGTGAGAGCGTTTGGAATTTGGTTCGTTCCTTTAGCCATTCGTTGTGGAGAGATTCAAAGAGAACTCACGGCCACAGCTTCATATGTCTTTATATTTGTTCGTTTTGTTTTCATTCATCAGTGTCTTGCCTACAATCAGTGTATCTTCCGTAATCGGCATTATGCGTTATATTTTTTCATTGTTCAGAGTATATATATTTATTTATTCGTCTTTTGCAAAACGGCTACAATTTCACGCCACGAGCATTGTGACTCACCGATTAAATACTCCGCTCTGAACGTGAGAGGAATCTCAAGTGTAAGCACAGTCACCATAGCGCATCATGAGCGCGTCCAACTGCCAAATTGCCCTCGAACCTAGGCCACCTATGCGAGTGAGCTTGAGAAAGAACCGCTAAACCCAAATCAGAGAGACAAGTGAACTGCTATACCGACAGAACACAATGAAGCGCTTACATTTCCTACCTGAAGGACAAATAGAGGGCAGGTAGGTTGTAGTTAACCCAGATTTCAATGTGCTTGTTGAAGATGTCTGATTTCTCAGCTGAATACAAAATCATTAGAGTTCAATAAAAAGCTCATAAGGATAATAAAAATCATTTGATATGTCATGTTTCCAGGTGTATACAATTTTTGTGTGAAGTGTTTCATAAAAATCTTAAAAAAAAAAAAGGTTGGCATGTGATTCCATGAAGAATCTATTCATAAAAACCTTTAATTGCACAAAAGGTTTTTTATAGTACATTAAAAAGATTTTTTTTAGATTATTAAAATGAAAACAAGAATTTGGACCCATTATTTTTAAGAGTATACATTCACAGTTTTTGTGAATAATTTTTTTTTTTTTTTTCTTTACAAAATGACCACAACTCAGTTGATATACTCATTCAGTGTAAATGAAGACACCCAAACTGCCAGGGGTTATTATATTGAAATCAGATTGAATATTGTGTATGCTGTAATATGGCATAGGTCAAACTAAATCAATAAATCAATCAAAACATACATGCATACAGAAATACATACAGTGCATATTTTGCAATGACTTTTTGAATCTTCTAAGTTTTGGTTACCAGGACTTTCAAAGGAGGAACAGAAATCTCTCAGGTTTCAAAAATATCTTTCTGTTTGAAAGAAGATGAATGAAAGTCTTATGGGTTTGGGTGAGGGTGAGTAAATGATGACAGAATTTTCATCCATGTTCAGCTCATGCAACGAATGCCAACAACTATACTCCATGTGTGCATATGTAACAAATTACACAACTGTTCTTGGAACAGTGGAACTGGAGAAAGAGAAAATAAGAAGTGGTAGAAAGAGAGAGAGAGAGATGGGGGAGGGTTAGAGCTCCCAGGTTAAAAGTGCTGTTGTTCTGAATGCATTCTGACAAGGAGTCTGTAGATACAAACAAACTCTGAAGGGGGAAATACAACAGCTGTTTTGCTATCTAGCATCCAGAGTAAGCAGAAAAAAGGGAGAGAGAAGATCGAGTTTATGCGTGAGTGCGTGTTTGTCTGGAGGCTTAGCACTTCTGGAAAGAACGAGTGTGAGTAGGGATTCAGGCCAGTGTTAGAACATGCTCAGGGGAAGCGCACTCTCTGGCCCTGAAAGGATAAAGCAGCATGCCTGCTAAAAGAGATGAAGACAAGAAGAGGGTAAAGGAGGCAAGACAGAAGCTCCGCAGGTCACATTGACATGTAATTATTCAGTTTTGATGTTTTGATCAGTAGTATTGATTTACGCCTCGAGGACATTTCCTGAGTGCCCATGTGGAAAACCAAGTTGTCATTTTGTCACACCTCAGCCTTGTGTGCTGTTCATTTGACCCATGTCCAACATTTTCCTTTTATTTTCTAATTCTCATACATTATAAAAATTCAGTAACAGGTCCATGTTTAAATTATGCACTAAATTGCTCAAGAAAGATTTCCTTGCTGCTCAGTTTCCATAATCTGAGACATTCAGCCTCTTTTCTCAGACAAAATCCCTACTTATAAGGCCTGAGAGCACTTCCAGTAGAAAATGTCTGTTTACATAGTACTAGTCAAACATCAAGGATTCTCCACAACCTGCTGTCACTGCACCAAAGCTGAGCCCCAGGTTTGCGTTTCTCTCTCTTGAGGGATTTTCATGGCACACATCCCCCATGTATGACAGTAGGCTACATGAGTGCCTGTTTGCTCCGAACAGAAAAAAAAAAAAATAAAAACTGCTTGTGCCTATAATGTAGAGTGAAATAGTGAAATGTGAAATATACATATATATATATGTATATATACACACACACACACACACACACACATACAGAAATATATATATATATATATATATATATATATATATATATATATAGAGAGAGAGAGAGAGAGAGAGAGAGAGAGAGAGAGAGAGAGAGAGAGAGAGAGCACTAATGGATGTACTTCTATCTTGCAATTCTCTAATATAACTATTTTCATTTTAATTCTTGTCAAAAGTTTAACCGAAAAATTAACATCAATTTCAGAATGTCTTGGCAATGTCTCTCTCTCTCTCTCTCTCTCTCTCTGTATGTGTGTGTGTGTGTGTTATGACAGCAGAGCTTAAGCTGGTGATCTGGCAACTCCACGAGTAAAACCTGATGATCCATGTTATCCAGCACGATCTGAGAATGTTCCAAAAGCACATCTTGTGTTGTGTAATTCAATGGCATAAGAAGATCTGACACATCTATATCCCAGCTCCAGTCTGTACAGAATGTTTTAGATGTCTCATTAATTAACACACTAAAAAGCTGATGAGTTGAATCGGGTGTTTTAATTAGTGAGTAGGTGGATCCCCATTAGTGGAGTTGAGAAATAGTTATTTAGAGAAGAATCTAAAGTAAACTGCTAAATATGAGGGTCTCAAAATGTAGGCCAATAAATAATAAATATATATATATATATATATATATATATATATATATATATATATATATATATATATATATATATATATATATATATATACACACACACACACACAAATAAAATAAATGAATAAATAAATAAATTTATGGGGGAAATGAGCTTGAAGGGGATCAAAAGCATACTCATATACTACATATATAGAATGTTTGTCACCCATTTGCATTACGTCATAAAATAACATTGCAAAGCATATCTGAATCGAAAACATTTTGATATATCAGTTTGTTACTATTTAATCTGCATTGACTGATAACTTAACCAAACTACCCAAAAAATCAGAACTGACCGTTCAGATTATGCCACCTAGTGTAATTTAAAAATAGTGGAAACAGTAAATTGTGAAAGTTAAGTAAATATTGTTTAACAACAACAACAACAAAACAGTTCAGTCAAATTTAATAATTTACAATAAGCTCAATAAGTCATTTATTAAGATTAGTTAATGTATTAACTAACATGAACAAACAATGAACAATACATTTATTATACTATTTATTAATCTTTGTTCATGTTAGTTAATAAAAAAAAGAGTAGTTCATTGTTTGTTCATGTTAATTCACAGTGGATTTACTAATGTTAACAAACACAACTTGGGATTTAAAAAAATGCATTCGTAAATGATGAAATTAACATTAACTATGATTAATAAATGCCGTAGAAGTATTGTTTATTCTTAGTTCATGTTAACTAATGTAGTTAACTAATGAACCTTATTCTAAAGTGTTACCAAATTTTATTATAGGCTACATCTACTGGCATTATATTGGCTAGCTTTCTAGTTATATCACCCGCACCGGCCACTAAAATCCTCAATTTTTATTCAAGGTATCTCTTAAAGATTGAGACATTTTTGTCATCATTTACTAACTCTCAAGTTGTGATTTTTCTGCTGGGCACAAAATAAGATATTTTGAAGAAGTTTCTGGTACCCATTGGTTTTCATAGTATTTATTTATTTATTTATTTACCAACCACGCCATGTGAGCCAGTGGAAACCTGCAACTGTTTGATTACCCTCATTCTTAAAAATACTTTCTTTTATGTTCAACAGAATAAGGAAACATATACAGGTCATACTCATATGTTTCAAAATATTGTCGACTTGATTGCACAGAGAATTTGGAAGAGAACTGAACTGAGCTTGACGTTGACATCACTGAATTTACTTACTTTAACTGGAAAATGTACTGTTTCTACACAGTTGCAAATTTTATCTCACAATTCGCACTTTTTTTCTTCGGAGTTTTGCTGGGGGAAAAGTAAGCGATATAAACTTGCAACTCTGACTCTACATCTTGCAATTCCTACTTTTTTTTTTTCTCAAAATTGAGAAAAAAAATTCTTAAAAAGAACTGTGAGATAAAAATCGCAATAACCCTTTTTATACCGTAGTGGAAATGGGCGTCCGTAGCCTGGACTATTTACATCTCTTAAAAGTTTGTCAGTAAAGCAACATTTCATTTTTTCTTTCTTGGTAGTGGTTACACCTCGTAAATCGGCATCCAGACTCTGTAGGTCGTCTACAGTGATTGACGTAGAGAGCGGAACTATCGTACGAACAGCTGAAACCATCCCGCTGTACTTCAGCACGGAGCGTAAATACTGAGACACTCGCTGTCATCTTCAAACATGTGGTGGTTTTTGCCTTGTATCCTCGGCTTCATCAGACTCTACTTAGACGGCGTTAAAGTTCTTCTGTATCAGCTTTTCAACAGATCGTTCACCCTGCCAGGTTAGAGGTTTTTTTATGGTCACGAATTTGTAGTGTACTGACGGGCGCTTGTTTTATTGTCAAACAGCTGTCAAACAGTTATTCTGTAGTTACAAGCTGTCAGATTGGAAATGTTTGGAATGGCTTTGTGAGAAGTGCGCTTAAAGGGACAGTTCGCCCGAAAACAAAAATTCTGCATTTATTTGCTCACCTTCATGTTGTTCCGAACAAGTATGATTTTTTCCACCCGATAAATACAACATTAGTTATGAATGACAGAATAAGTCACGCTTCACTTATGTTGTATGGAAAAAGATGTAATGAAAGGATTGTGGCTGTTATTCCTGTTACAACAAGTAAAGAAAAAAAGGTCAGTAAATGATATGAGAGATCAGTGATGAATAATTACAGCTTATTACTATTCTTTTAACATTACTATTCTTTTAACATTTTCTTATACTTTCTTTTATTAAGACAGTTTTGTATGCGTTTGTATATTATGGCTGCTAACTCTGGTGCTATTATGCATAAACCTAAAAGAAATACAGTTTAAACATGTTTCCTATTTGTTATCCAAACATAACCGACTGTAACTTTTGACCTATTTACTCCAACGCTAAGGTCTTATTTTAAAGACATTTTATAATACATTTAATTAAAAGGGATTATAGCTACTGTACGTAATATGGATCATAATTTAATGTTCACTAGTTAGAAATGTAATGATATTTAAAGAAAACAGTTTGTTTTAAATGTCTTATTTAATTTGCCTCTGGCTGAAATGGCTGGCTTTAAATTATAGAGTACTTATTATGCCCATTTATTAAGGAATATCTAATTTACACTACCAGTCAGAACAGTAAGATTTTTAGTGTTATGTTAATTTATTTGATCTGAAGTACAGCAAAACAGTAACATTTTGAAATATTTTAACATTTACATTACATTTTATATTTTTAAAAGAACTGTTTTCTATTTGAAAATATTTTAAAATGTAATTTATTCCTTTGATATAAAGCTACATTTTCAGCATCATTACACCAGTCTTCAGTGTCACATGATCCTTTAGAAATCATTCTAATATGCTGATTTGCTGTTCAAAAAACTGTTTGTTTATTTATTTATTTATTTATTTATTTATTACTATTATTATTATTATTATTATTATTATTATTATTATTATTATTATTATTAACAGTTGATTATTGAACAGTTGATTTTTTGGTAAATAGAAAGATCCAAAGATCAGCATTTATCTGAAATAAAAACCTTTTGTAACATTATACTCTATACCATTCAAAAGCTTGGAGTCAGTATAATGTTATTTATTTATTTATTTGGACAGAAATTATAGAAGTTAATACTTTTATTTAGCAAGGATGCTTTAAATTGATCACAAGTGATGATAAAGACATTTATAATGTTACAAAAGATTTGTATTTCAGATAAATGATGTTCTTTTGAACTTTCTATTAATCAAAGAAACCTGAAAAAAATTATGTTTTCAACATAACAATAATAATAATAATAATAATCATAATAATAAATGTTTTTTGAGCAGCAAATCAAACTGTTATAATGATTTCTGAAGGATCATGTGACTGGAGTCATAATTCTAAAAATTAAGCTTTGAAATCACAGGAATAAATTACATTTTAAAATATAATCAAATAGAAAACAGTTATTTTAAATAGTAAAAATATGTGAAAAGTTTACTGTTTTTGTTGTACTTTAGCTAAAATAAATGCAGGCTTGGTGAGCAGAAGAGATTTCTTAAAAAAAAAAAAATATTACTGTTCAAAAACTTTTGACTGGTAGTGTAATTTATAGCAGATTCTTCCCAGAGATTCAATGATGACTTTTCTGCATTATCACAAACTAATCACATGTTTCTACTTAAGATTGTTATGTTGCATTTTTAGACGGCTCTTTATTTAAATTTAAATCACTGTGAAAGGGCAACCATGTCCCAGCGCAAAGCAAAAGGATTAGACTCAAATCCATCCTCACAATGGTCTTTTGTATCAGAAATATTTAAATCTTCTGAAGCCTGATGGGATTAGCTACGAAAAAAAAAAAAAAAAAAAAGAAACACTAATTTTAAGACTTGTTTGCATTATTGGACTATGTTCTTGTGATGACAGTAAACTGCAAGCTTTGCAATTGCTGCAATTAACCTAAGTTTAACTGGATATTTTAACACATAAATGGCAACAAAAAATAACATCGCATATCAGTGATAATTGCCATAATTTCTAAGCTTAAAGCATCAATAGTGCACAAGTGAACTTGTTTTTCATTATTATTATTAAAAATAAATACCCATAATGCAAAAGAGTGAAGGAATGGCATCATTAGGCTTATCATAAAAGCAAGTCATGCTGTTCTCAGTACACTGGTGTAGGATGCAGTTTCTACATTTTAATGATTCCGAGACCACGGCACATCCAAGAGCACTCACAGAGGGATGACAGAATATGTTGCAAACAAAGACGGCCCATGTCAGTGTAAAACATATTTTTTAGATATTACACAATACAAAAATTTCATAATTTTCTTGTTTCCTGTCTTGCCCAGATTTGCCCAAGCAGAATGGAAAGGTTGCTATAGTTACAGGGGGAACCAGAGGAATGGGATATGAGATTTCCAGACATCTGGTCAGCCTGGACATGCATGTGGTCATTGGTATAGTATCATCCCATACCTGATTACAAATCATTGAACCAAAACTTTCCGTTGGTGTTTTGACTCCAGCTCACAGATCAGTTCTTGTAATTATGCAGCCTCTTAATTGGTTTTCTGCTACTTGTGATTGATTTTTTTAATATTTTTCCATACCACGTACCATCAGTTATTAGTATGACTGGTGCTAACGGAGCACTACCCAAATGTTTTCCCTTTTTTTCTTCTCCCTGTCAGTCCGTATTATCAATAAGAGCTCTCTTCTAAAGTACAGCATCACATAAAAGGCAATAAGAAAGGCTTATGCAAGAGTAACTCTCCTCACATGCTCATTCAAATTCTTAGAGTACTGTATGTGAACAGAACTTGACAGAATTTGTATATATACCTTTTTGTGGTTGAAGCCTGTTGGTAAAAGTTCATGGTGTAAAGCAATATTAAATGTGTTCGAGTTTGTCACTCCACAGAAAAACATGTTGTTACCACCCAGCCAAATTTGAATGATTAAAAAAATGCAAAGTAAATAAAATAAGGTATCAACATTTGTCAAATACAAATAAATGTAAATAAAGAAAGAGACTGAGCTGTTTTATAAATTATTGCAACCAGGTAATATTTACATGACGAAGGCATAAAGTGCCTTGCAAAAGTATTCATACCCCTTCATTTTTTTTTCACATTTTGTTATGTTGCAGCCTTATGTTAAACTGCTTTTTAAATTACTTTTTTCCCACATCAAACCAAACTCCATACATCATAATGACAAAGTACAAAACAGGTTTGTAACAACTTTGCAAATTTATTAAAAATAAAAAACTGAAATGATTCCGTTGCACAAGTATTCATACCCTTTTCTGGGACACTTGAAATTTAGCTCAGGAGCACTCGTATCGCTTGTAGATGTTACTACACTTCGAGTGGAGTTAAACTGTGGCAAATTCATTTGAATGACTATTTGATTTGGTGATTTGGAAAGGCACACACCTTTCAGAAAAGGGCTACTAGCTGAAAATGCATATCAGAGCAAAAACCAAGCCCTGAGGTCAAAATAACTGACCGTAGAGCTCAGAAACAGGCTTGCGTCAAGGCACAGATTTGTGCCTTGCCAAAAAAATTCTGCTGCACAGTTTCACAGAAGCATGTAGCCTCCATTATCCATAATGAAAGGCGCTTGGAACAGCTAGGACTCTTCCTAGAGCTGGACTCCTGGCAAAACTGAGCAATTGATGGAGAAGGGGCTTGGTTATACTGGTGATCAAGAAGCTGGAGAAACCTGAAAATGTCTGCCAGCCCCCATCCAAGCTGACAGAGCTTGAGAGGTGAAGAGGTGAGGCGAAGAATGGCAGCTTATTGCCAAATACATCATACCCCAAAAGACTTGAGGCTGTAAAGGTGCTTCAACTAAGTACTGAGTTAAGGGTATAAATACTTATGCAATGTGCTTATTTCAGTGTTCTGTTTTTAATACATTTGTAAAGTTTTCACAAATCTGTTTTTTGCTTTGTCATTACGGTGTATATAGTGTAAATTGATGTGGGGAAAAAGGTCATTTAAAGCATAAGGCTGCAACATAACAAAACATGTAAAAATAAAGGGGTATGAATACTTACGCAAGGCACTGTAGCTAGCTAGCTCGCAAACAGAAGGCTATAGTAACTCACGACATGCTAATGTGCTCCAGTTGTGGCTCCATTGCATCGTTGAATCATGGTTTTAGCCCTTACCAAAAAAAAATCCTGAACACAAAAATGTGAGAAACTGTATAAAAGCCTAACGCCACAATTCAGTACTATGTAGCTTATGGTCTTTGTAATGTGTTTTCAGCAATACATTTCTAACATTTATAATGTGCTGAGAAACAATTCTCTGAATTGCCTTTACACAGACACAAACCTTGTAATATTCTACCTTATTTTTCTGATAATATGTCCTCTAACATTCACATTATATATGAATTGATATATAAAGTGAGTCTCTTTCCTTAAAATAACTTTTTGAAGAATTTGATTAAAGGAGCATACATTCATTTTTAGTTTGCATTAACATTACTGTGTTTAGTGTAATTTCAGTCAACGTGGTTCAGCACGATTGTCTCTGAGTTTTATGTAAATGACATTGATACTTGAGTTTTAGAGAACAGTCTGTGCAATAATTAATTCCCTGAGCTGTCCAACAAAAAAGAAGCAATTTGTCATCATTGCTTCAGGATTTTCTGTCTTTGCACCTTGTGTTTGCCTTACCAATGTTGCCTTTGCTGGTAAAGCATGGTAATAAGTGTGTTCTCATATAACAGTAAACCATTCAGATGCTTCACAAAAACACTGTTTATTTATTAAAGCAATAATTCACCCAAAAAATGAAAATTCTGTCATTAATTACTCACCCTCATGTTCCAAACCCGTACGTATTTTTTTCATCTTCGGAACACAAGTTAAGATATTTTTGATGAAATCTGAGAGCTTTCTGACCCTGCATAGATGGCAACGCAACTTGAAAAATGTCCAGTAAGGACATCATTAAAATAGTTCATCAGTAGTTCAACCGTAATTTTATGAATTTCCAAAGAAAACAAAAATATGACTTTATTTAACAATTTCTTATGTTCCGTGTCAGTCTTCGATGCACAATCGCAAGACTACCACGATGGAAGAGAAGAATTAGAAAGAAGAATAAAATCGCAAAGTCACTTTTTTTTGTGCACAAAAAGTATTATCGTAGATTCATAACATTGGGGTTGAACCATTGATGTCACATGGATTATTTTAACGGTGTTCTTACTACCTTTTTGGGCTTTGAAAGTGACAGTTGTGTTGCTGTCTATGCAGGGTCAGAAAGCTCTCAGATTTTATCGGAAAATATCTTAATTTGTGTTCCAAAGATGAACAAATGTCTTACAGCTTTGAAATGACATGAGGGTGAGTAATTAATGACAGAGTTTGCCATTTTATAACATCCTTTATATGATGAGAGCATATATTAATTAGAATGTTTAATATCATTTTTTTCTGTCTTTTTGTTCTGTTCTTTAGCTGGAAATGAGGAACAGGAGGGTCTGGCAGCAGTGAAGAAGATTCGCGAAGAGTTGAATCAGGGAAAAGGTAGAATTCTTTCAAAGTGAAATGTCTTTGAAGGGCCTGGGGGTTTTAAGTGTTCTGTTTTGTTAAAAAAAAGGCTCTGTAAGCTGAGTTCCCATGCATCATTATGTACCCTCCTCCATCGGTGATCCTGACCTTTACGGTCTCCTTGAGGTGATGATTTACTCCACAATGACCTGATACTGCTTAATTTGCAGCTAAACAGGATCATTTTTCTTGCCATGTTTGGACTGGTGTGTTTACTGGAAGAATGTGTGAGAGCAAGCAGAAGAATACCAAGAGAGAGATGTTTGATGATTGTGTTCGCTGAAGAACCATAACCTCATTGTAATGCAGATGGGATATTGAGAGCCGCAGTTCGGATGAAGGCGCGCTCACTTCCCTGCGGTATCCACCCCTCCCCCATGTAGATTTCCAACTGCTAGGCGAGAACAGCCTTGCTTTCATCATAGGGCTACTGAAGTTGCGAAATAATGCACTAGAGGGAAGCTGTCCTTCTGCCCTCATCTAGGGTCAGTTTGTCAAAAACTGTACCCTTAAACACCAGTTTTGAAATTGGTCTTGGTTCAGAGGGAAAAAAAACGATACTGCGAAGATGACGGATGTGCTAACAAGAAATGAGTCTTTCAAAACAAGCAAAGGCCTGGCTGGAGGTCTATTTGTGTGCGTGTATGTGTGTGAGGCTGTATGCTCAGCACGATCTGTCACTGTACTTCTCTAAGCTGGTCTAATAATGACACATGATCGCTCTTTATACGGCTACAGTTACCTAATGAGGGTTAGACATCACATCCAGTTAAACGGAGGAGGTGTTTTAGGAAAACAAGATACACTGAGCTGACAAAGATAAGACATGTAATTATAATGGGCTCAGACTGCTGTATAAGAACTTTAAAGTCAAGCAACCGTCCTATTTAAGATGTTTACTGCTGTTCAGTTGGACAGTCTAAATGTTTCCAGGGCTGCTTATTAAAAACAAATCCTGTACCAGGGACAATACTGATTTAAAAGCAGTTGGTGGGGTCAGAGAGGTCACGCTTGAAAATATTTACTTAAACGTTTGGCTAACCACTTTTGAGTTTCACTAACATGCAGCATTAGTTTCAACTATTATTGCATTGCTTGCTACACGTGCATAATTTATTAAAAATCTTAAGTTTTGTTTTATATGCTGCAAAGAGTGCTGAAGTTATAGGCACTGTTATAGGAATAAATTGATTCAGGAACAGTAAATTGATTCATGAAGACATGCAATATTATATTACGGTTGATTTTTTAAAATTTTTCTTTTAAAGAGCAGGTCATATGCATTTTTTTTTTAAAGTGTCCTAATATTGTGTTGGAGTCCCTCACAACACGTTTAAATGCATCTAAGGTCAGAAAACATTGCAATTTTTTCCAGATTATACATGGAGTCATTTGTTAATGATTTCAAAACAGTCCGTTCTAATCAGTTTTGAATGTAATGTCTGTAAACCCCTCCCTTCCCTAAGCCTACACTTCTCTGATTGGTCAGCAGGCCAAGCCTGTTGTGATTGGTACAGAGAGGAGCACTCGAGCACATTAGCGAGCGCTACTCTGTGTTGCCAAGTCTGCGGTTGTTTTTGATGTTGCAGGTTGAAGCGACCACAATAACGTCATATTTAGCCCCTGGAATGCAAATTTATCTGGGGAACCCTGACTAAAAGCCTGTATTTTACACCCTGGAATGCAACTTTTAATTTTAAATGCGATTGGGCTAGTTTTGAGTAGTAATTTGGTGGGTTTTGTTGTGAAAACCTGGCAACCCTTGAATGCATCTTTACATTAAACAATAATATAGTGCTCCAATCCGTTCTTCAATAATGAGATCATAACATTTTGTTTAACACTTATGCAAATGAATCATTCCCACAGCTAAAGTTTAGCTGCTAAACTGTAAACACTTAACAAAACAATAATGGTGAATATGTTAGCCGAGTTCTAATGTGACTAACTGAAGAAACAGTACAGTTTGTAAACCAAAACATGTCACATTCTTTATTATTAAAGTAATTAGAACAACGACAGTCTACATTAATCGACACATTCTTAAGAAATAGTGGTTTCACAGCGAATTGTCATAACTATTTTAGCAAGGTTAACCTGGAAACCTAAAGCTGCACTAGGTATTTATCACATATTAGCACTCACTTAAAAATGTACACATAATGTATCAATCGTACTTACTGGTTGTGGTTCCGAATAAAGAAGATTAGAAGACAAACAAAACAAAAGCCAAGATTAGAGAAGCAGTCCTTGGTAAAATGACTAGCACACAACAAAAGGTTTGAATTGTATTGCTGTGGTATCGTGGAAAAAATTAATTTGAACCACTGATTCTTCACATCATCTTTTGGAAATTAAAACAACACAAACTTGCTTTCACAGCGCAGAACACAGCATCTTCTTGATATGATATAAACACACTAACTAGCAGATGTGTTTGTGGGCAGGTCAGACTGTTCATTTTAGTAGGCAGGTGGGGATTGTGCTAATATGTTACAGAGTGACGTAGATCGGTAACAGACAGAAGATTTGAAAATATAAAGACTCGTTAAGGCGATTCTAAGTCGACTCTTTCTTTTGAGAGACCGTATCTTTATGTATAATGCACTTTTTTGATTAATAACTTTGCAGACTGTTTACATTGAAGGATAGCTAAGTTACAAACTGCAAAAAAGATACTTTTTGAAAACCCATATGACCTGCTCTTTAAGTAAAATTAAAGAGGTCATCGGATGCAAAGTTCACTTTTACATGTTGTTTGAACATAAACGTGTGTTGGCAGTGTGTGTACACAACCACCCTAAAATGATAAAAATCCACCCAGTGGTTTTTATTTAATCTCTAAAAATAATTTCCCCTTTTTCAAATCAAGCCATTCTCAGCATCTTGTCTGTGTGACGACACACCAACAAAGACGGCTCCCACGATAGTTGATTGAAACCACGTCTTACCTTAGACCCGCCTTAAATGAGTGGTAACAGTCCAATCACCATTGTTTCGATGGCGGAACAGGGACGTAGACAAGAATGGCTCCTAAGCGATTGAGGTGTTCTGTTGCTGGATGTAATAATGAACATGGTAGTCGTCATTTACTCCCAAAATCTGAGCTGCTGAAGATGCAGCTCAGATCGCCTTTCCTAATAACGTGCTAGTTAGCAAGTTAGCGACTAAATGCGGCTAAAGTAAACAGGCTCGTCACTCCACAGAGAGAAGAGAGGGGTGGGGCGAGCAGAGCTCATTAACATTTAAAGCAACATCGACCAGAACAGGATGATTTTTGCAGAGCTGATTTTGGCAAGATAAAAAAGGTGTTGTTTTACACTACCATTGAGAAATTTTAACCAAAGCATGTTTAGACTTTTTATTAAGACCCTAAAGAATCATATCAACTTGTGGAAAATGGGCATCTGATGACCCCTTTAATAAGTTTTATTCAGCAAGGATGCAGTAAATTGGTCAAAAGTGACTTTTTAAAATGTCTATATATCAAAGAATCTTGAAGGATAGTTCACCCAAAATTAAAAAATTCTGTGATTAATTACTCACCTTCATGTCGATGCAAACCCGTAAGACCGTTAATCTTCAGAACACAATTTTTTTTTTTTTTTTTATGAAATCCGAGAGCTTGATCCTGCATAGACAGCAACGGTACTACCATGTTTAAGGTTCGGAAACGTAGCAAGGACGTTGTTAAAATAGTCCATGTAACATCAGTGTTTCAACCTTAATTTTATGAAGGTAAAAGAATCTGTCGAGAAGCAGCAGAACTGTTTACAACAGTGATTATAATTAGAAACGTTTCTTGAGCAGGAAATCATGTGACACTGAAGTCTGGACAGTTATTTATATCAAATAATTGAAGCCCTAGTGAACATAAGAGATTTTTCTTATCAACTCCAAACTTTTAAATGGTTGGTCAACCGGTCCAGCAGGAATGAAAACTGTGCTTACTCTGTAGCTCTGAATGAACTAAATTTCGATAGCTTTGAATGTTCCCAGGCTCAATTGAACTGAACCACCCAAAATGGCACCGGCCAAGCTCATCACGGGGTCACGCTGACCCTTTACTCTGCGGCTCCAGAGATAGTGTCCGTCTTAGACAGATAGTGCTGAGTGACTGATTCAGGGCAGAGCGCTGCTGGCAGACACACTCGTCCCACGCTGATCCGCTCTCCTCTCTCTTGCCCTGACAACACAAGGCAGACGTGCAGAGCTGAGCCATGGCAGGCAGCAATACACCCTGTCAACGCGTTATGGATTCAGTCACTCTGGATGGGCGGACAGTTATGTTCCCAAGGCTGTTTTCCACCCATTCTCTGCTTGTCTTATTTCTCCGCGCAGCTGCCGCAGCTCCGGATCTGTGGCGTGATTTGTGAGTGACGAGGCCTTTGTAGCGGTTTTCAGAAAGTGTCTGTCAGATGTTAGATGTGGTCACGGGGTCTGCCATAATGACACACACGTTCAGGGTTTACTGTAGCTGTTTGACCAAGATCTGCTGAAATGTGACATACATATTATGTGGCCATCAGATGTTTAAATATATGTGCTCCTGTGGTTTGGCTGTGTCTCAATTTATATGCTGTCTGTCTTAAATAGTATCCACAATGATTAATGCTGCCTTTATTCTATAGTGCTTTAAAAAGTATGCAGGTTTTCACCAGACATAACAGAGCACAAAGTTCCACTTTTGATTGATCTGTCTATAATAACTTGTTCCAGAATTCTTGAGGATCATCCAAGTGCTTCTTAGCAAACATGAGGCGAGCTTTCGTGTACTTCCTGGTGAGGAAATGTTTCCGCCTTGCTGCTCTGCCATGGATCTATTTTTGACCAATGTCTTCTGATGTTAGTCATGATGAGCAATCATTGGATGTTGTTCTGATGTTCTTTGTGACTTCTTGGATTGGCAACTAGCTCAAATGTTCTCCATTTGGATGACATTGTGGTTTGTTGATCTGACCACAAGTAGTGGGAATTTCATTTCCTCTCAGTGACTCAGGTCTTTTGAATCTGTTCACTAAAACATTTCTTGCAGACTCGATTCTTGACGCCTGATTCTACTCCTTCCTTTTTGTCAATGACTCGCATGCCAAATTGATCAATCAATATTTGCACCTTTGTGCATTTGTCCAGCAGATTCTTGTTCACAAGTGAGATGACTGATTTGTCTGTTTTTGTTCATTAACCAAAAATCTAATTCAGACTGAAAGTAGTGAAATTACTTTAGGGAAAGTGCATACTCTTTCATTTGCTCAATTCTGTATTTTTCACTTCGCAATGCAAAAGCATCTTTGCGTGTGCGCAACAAGCTGCGCATCCGAGAGAGTGTTCAGCACGATGGGGAACATAGTGAGCCCCACAAGATCCCATCTTAAGCCAGAGATGGTCAACATGTTGGGTTTCCTGGCAAAGAACATGTAGACTGCACAGTTAATAAATGCCAGTATAGTTTTTATAGTATTTATAGTATAGTGATTAATTTATAGTATATTTTTGTTTATTTATTTATTTTTTTTTTAAAGACTGCTGTGTTTTTTTTTTTTCGTTGTCGTCCATTCAAACAATTGACGCCGATTTGCCAATTCCCGCAAAACTGAAAGTGAAAGTATAATACGCACGCATTTATAAGATATTTAAAAGCAGAAAAAAAAGAGGAAAAGAGGAAACCCCCACCCCCACGGTGATACCGGTATTACCGGTGTTGTCACATGTCGATTAACCGGTGGGGAAATTTCCTCATCGTCACAACCCTAGTGGACGAAAAGCCACTGACCGAATTCGAGACAATTACTGCTGGGCAGCGATTAATCGAGATTAACTGCATCCAAAATAAAAGTTTTTGTGTACATAATATATGTGTGTGTACTGTGTATATATGTCTATATAAATAAATACACACATGCATGTATATGTTTAAGAAAACATAAATTATAGATGTAAATACATATGAATATTTTCAAAATATATGCTGTTTGTGTGTGTCTTTATATATACATAATAAATATTTACCGTACACACACACATATTACGTATACAAAAACTTTTATTTTGGATGCGATTAATCGCGATTAATTGTTGCCCAGCATTAAATAATATCCTATTAATTGATTATTTAGAATGGTTTTCTGTCTTGCATTTTATCTCTCAAAATGATGGATTAAAATCATTAAAATATGGAGATTAGAAGAAATAAGTTAATGCAGCCTCCTGTTTACATAAGGTAAATTGGTGATTGGTTTATATTTTTATAATTATTTACAATATAATATAATATAATATAATACATACATATTTTATTCCAATTTCAGTAACAAGTATGCATGTGAATTACAGCGAAGTGCAACAGTTACCATACAGTGTTCGGCAGTGGTCAAAAAAGATTTGAACAGTGAATTTTGAATTGATTACTTCTTGCAAATTCAAAGATGTGGCTTTGTATGGCAAATAAATTACCTACTAACAAAAGACAGTACGTAATTTGGCCGGGGATTTTTACGCGGATGGTGTCAGAAAAACACTGACATTCTGGATTCGGAAGGCAATAAAATCGCTGAGTAACCCCTGTAAATGTTGAAAAATGCTTATAAAAAATACCATCCAAATCGGGCTTTATAAAACTTTTGAACAGTATTGTATGTAAACATTTGAAAATTACTGTTATAACCCAAAAGTTTTCATTTAGAATATTATAAGCGAGCTGTGGTATCAAGATTTTGTGACTTGATATGAGTTTATGACCAGGGTTATTCTATTTAACTAAAACTAAAAAACATTGTTACTTGATATAAAAGAAATATTTGTAGAAATAGCATATTAAAAAAAAAAAACCTCCTTTTATTTCATGCCAAAAAAACATTTCTCATTTTCTTAAAGGAATTTTTTATTTCAGAATTAAAATTTCCTGATAATTTACTCGCTTCTGTGTCATCCAAGATGATCATGTCTTTCTTTCTTCAGTCGAAAAGAAATTAAGGTTTTTAAGGAAAACATTCCATGATTTTTCTCCAGACAGAGGACTTCAATGGGGATCAGATTGAAGGTCCAAAAAGTGCTTTTTGTAATGCAGCTTCAAAGGACTCTACACATATCCCAGCCGAGGAATAAGGGTCTTATCTAGCGAAACAATCTGTCATTTTCTCAAAAAAAAAAAAAAAAATGCATGTATGTACTTTTTAACCACAACTGCATCCACGACTTCACGCATTACGTAATTAATAAAAACTACAGACATATTAAAAAAAATAAATATATATATATATATATAAATATATAATTACTAAAATTAGAACAAATACAAAATTAAAATGGAAAATGAATATCTCAATGAAACTAAAATAACACTGTTTATGACTCTCGATATTGGTCTTATTATGTGCTAAAACAGAATTGTTCATTGTAAACTTCCTGTTAACCTGTATGTAATTCTCAGTAGGTCATGGTGAGAGTTTATTGTGGTACCTGTTGACAGCCAGCTGGCAGCTCATGTGAACAGCAGACGTCTGCACAGTCAGAACCTGCACAGAGCCTTCTGGATCCTCACCAGTGGAGTCAGTGTTTGGTAAAACGTCTACTCATTGAGGGCTCATTGCAGGGGTGACGGCACCCTACTGCATGATGTAATTAGACAGACGCCCCAACATATGCCCAAAACACACACTGTGTGTCAAAGGTTTAGAACAGTTGTTTACAGCATGAAAAAAAAAATGTTATTACAGAGACACTGAGGCATTTGCACCAAACAGGAGGCTCATACATCTGTGAGGTGTCAAATACAAAGCACTTGATGGTGTTTGTGCATGTCACTATGTGTTTTTATCTTTTGAAGGTTTATTATATACCAGTCATATATTTTTTATCATCATTCTAATAGCAGTGACACTGCAATTATGACATCAGTGGAAAAAAACAACCGGTTCCTTTCTTTATCTCCGTCCTTTATTGATCTACGCCGTCTCTTTATACGGAGAGATAAATCTTATCATCCTTTCTGAGATTTACTGTCCAACCTCTATCTTCCATCTACATTTTCGTAGACCTGTTGGAGACCGACCCGACTGACAAAACTCTGCGTCTCAGCCAGAGCTGTCACTTACCCAGGAGTTATTCTCTATCAGTCTTCCTCTCTCAGGAGCGTGTGTCTGATTTACTGGCATCCTTTGAAGATGGAGAAGGGGGGAAATGTCTTTGTTGGTACTTGAAAATGGCAGTATGCCAGTCACTGTGTCCTCCAGCTGGCACTGTACCTCTGGTGCCAAGATTACCTCATTACCACACTCTTTGGCACATCCATACCGAAAATTATAAGAGAAAGAGCAATTAAGGATGAGACGGGTATATTCCGTGGTGGGCCGTATCCCCAGATTAGCTCACCTCTTATAAGGCAGACCTGTTGGTCCGGTGCCATCAGGAAACAGCACTTGTGAGTTGTGCATGAGTTCTTGTGCTCATTACTGCTGCTCGAATTCTTAATCAGAACAGAACATCTGCAGGCATCCCTGTCCAGCAGCGCTCCGAGAGACACGCCAGCGATCAATCATGCCAGAACAGCCACCGACTGAAGAGCTTTGAGGAAGTCTGGAATGAATACATGGGCAGAACTTGTCGTTATAGAGTTTCTTTAGGTTGTGATTTTTGGGAGAACAGCATGATTGTTGGCTGTGGTCTCTCATCAGGCACAATCAAAAATAAGGTGTATTTTTATGTAGTGAACTCTAACCAAACGAAAAATTTTTGAATGGTAGTGTATGTGTTTTTAAAAGGCATTTTTACATTTTAACAGATTTAAAGTAATAGTTCACCCAAAATGAAAATTCTGTTATTAATTACTCACCCTCAAGCCGTTCCAGACCCGTAAATCAAGATGCTTTGATTAAAATCCAAGAGCTTTCTGACCCTGCACGGACAGCTACCCAACTGACACGTTCAAGGCCCAGATAGGTAGTAAGAATATTACTAAAATAGTCCATGTGACCATCAGTGGTTCAACCAAGTGACTGACACAGAAGAGAAGAAATTGTTGAATAAATTCGTTTGAACCACTGATGTCACATGGACCATTTTAACAATGTCCTTGCTTTCTTTCTGGGCCTTGAATGTGTAAGTTGCATTGCTATCTATAGGGTCAGAAAGCTCTCAGATTTCATCTGAAATATCTTAATTTGTGTTCCAAAGATGAATGAAGGTCTTACAGGTTTGGAACTATGTGAGGGTGAGTAATTAATGACAGAATTTTCATTTTTGGGTGAACTATTGCTTTAAGAAATAAATAGTGTTTTTTTTTTTTTTTTTTTTTTGTGAAGCATCATCTGAATGGTTTACAGTTATATGAGAACCTTGACTCAAATATAAAAATGCAGTGAACATTGGGCCTCATTCATGAAACACAAGCAGAATGAATTTTTCTGTAAATCATGTGTAAAGCTGTTCTGATGCAAACTTCAGAATTTTTGTATTTTTAAAAGCTCCCTACCATGTGTAAATGGTGCGTAAAATGTTCTTTTTGCCAAACTGATGACACTGCATTTGGATGTGCAACCAAGCTGAAAGTTGTAGTTGAAAGTTGATAACTCTTCAGCTTTAGGTCAAATGCTTCGCTCATCACTGTCACTTTTTACCAAGCCATCCAATCAATGGAGGAGGGCTGGGACTAACACTATACCAACCAACCATCTGACTGAACAACAATGGAGAAGTTAAAGGAGAAGTCCACTTCCAGAACAAAAATGTAGAGATAATTTACTCACCCCCTTGTCATCCAAGATGTTGTGTCTTTCTTTCTTCAGTCGTAAAGAAATTGTTTCTTGAGGAAACATTTCAGGAATTATCCCCATATAGTGGACTTCTATGGTGCTGGCGATTTTGAACTTCCAAAATGCAGTTTAAATGCAACTTCAAAGGGCTATAAATGATCCCAGCTGAGGAAGAAGGGTGTTACTAGCAAAGCAGTCGGTTATTTTCTTAAAAAAATGTACAAATTATATACTTTTTAACCTGAAATGCTCGTCTTGTCTAGCTCTGCAAACTCTGTGTAATCCGGGTCAATACAGTTAGGGTATGTCGAAAAACTCCAACTTTAAAATCGTCTTGCATCGCTGCAGAAGTACGGACCCAGTATTTACAAAGTGAACGTGCAAGGAGGGTCAAACACGCTGTACAAAAAAAAGTTAAAACAGCGATGTAGGATGATTTTGAAGTTAGAGGAGAAAATGAGATGGGAGTTCTTCAAAATACCCAAACTCTTTTGACCCGGATTACACAAAGTTCACATGCGCATCGCAGAGCTAGACAAGACAAGCATTTGAGGTTAAAAAGTATATAAATGTACATTTTTTAGAAAATATCAAATTGTTTCACTAGATAAGGCCTTTCTTCTTTGTTTAGAGGATCGTTTAGAGCCCCTTGAAGCTGCATTTAAACTGCATTTTGGAAGTTCAAAATTGTGGGCACCATAGAAGTCCACTTTATGAAGAACATTACTGAAATGTTTTCCTCAAGAAACATAATTCTTTAGGACTGAAGAAAGAAAGACATAAACATCTTGGATGACAAGGGGGTGAGTAAATTATCTTTAAATTTTTGTTCTGGAAGTGAACTTCTCTTTTAATATTGCTACCAAAGCGTTCTCAAGCACCACCAGCTGGCCGTTTTCAGAAGAGTGTCTGACATTTTTTCACACGTTAATGCAATATTTATTGTTAGGCATATGGCCTATTGGTCTTTTTTGCATTTATGCAGTATTCTGGAGCCAAACCTGAGAAGGGAGTCCAAAATATTCCACAGCGCTCTTGGACACGTAACTTAGTTGTAATTCATATGCGGGGGTTATACTAATTGTGAATGAGCGTGCACACGTGCCCTGTTTACGATTAATTGGAATTCATTATCACACTCATGTTTAACTATCAAATCTGATGTTTACGAGAGTTTTTGCGTAGGTCTGTTTGACGGGCAAATTACTCAGAATTTACTTACATGTTACATTCTGTCATTAATTACTCGCCCTCATGCCTTTCCAGACCCATAAATCAAGATACTTTTAATAAAATCCAAGCGCTTTCTGACCCTGTGTAGACAGCTACCCAACTGACACGTTTTAGGCCCAAAAAGGTAGTAAGGATATTATTAAAATAGTCCACGTGACATCAGTGGTTCAACCGTAATGTTATGAACAGGGTTCATAACGTTTACTTACAAGTTTTCTGAATGAGGCCCAGTGTGCGCTTTTTATGTTGGGAGTGCACGTACCTCACATTTAAATTTAGACCAACCGTTTTTTAGACCCCTGAAACTAACCAAGCGTAGAAACACCCTAAGTGCATGCTTAATAGATCCTTGTTGACAGTATTGTAGCGGAATAAGCCTGAAGCCTGAAAAACAGTAGTTTTTTTTGAAGAAAGACAATATAAAACTGTCACAGACGGGACTGCTATGCAAGCTTAGTCATCTCTTTTGCCTCACACCATAAACTGCTTCTTATATATGCACAACACAGAGAGAGAAACCTAAGGGAGGGCATAATACATCATTAGGGTTCTGCCCCATAAGCATGTCCTGATATATGACACACACACACACACACACACACAGACTCGTACACACTCAGCTGTATCTCACCCCGCTGCCCTTTCATTCTGTGAGTCATGATACACAATGTCACCACAGAGAGACATCACTCTTCCTGTTTATATCCCCTCTGTTGAATACTCTTACAGCCTCATAAATTCAAATCATTTAATGTGTGCGAAGGGTGAAACCAGGAGAGTCAATGACTTTTATAGCATACTTATGAAACTAGACTACATGGCACAAAGTGACATTTTATGACTTGTTAAGGCTGTAATTACTACACGTTTCATTAAAGTTTAATATTTAAAGCAGTATTTTGGTGTGTATCTGAGTGAAACAGGTTATCGGAAAAAAATTTAGGATGGGGTGTTGATTCAGTTTGCCAGTTGTTGATTGGATGAATGCAGATCAGTTGTAAAAAAGGGGTGGAGTTTATGCACACACAAAATGGTTTACGAAATCCATCATTTCAGACAAAGATGTGGTGCAAAATAAGTATGTACAAATGGGTTATTCAGTCGTTCAAGATCAATAACTTAGAAAAGGTCAATATTTTCACTTCAAGTCAACTTTAAATTCACCCACCTAGTCATGAGTGAACCTGGCCTATCATTGGCTGTCACTTTAGTGCTTTGATAAGCTGTCTACGAGCATTCTGTTATTTGGGGATGAATGAGTGGTTTTTCTAATGAAGGGTTGCCGGTCAGAATGGCATTTCACACTCTAAACTGGGGTAGCGTCGGACGATTAATGTAATGTAGTGGGTAATTGCTGTAATTGTGTAACTATAATTAGTTTAATTATGCGGTTGAGTACTCAGCAGTGGAAAGGTGCACGCTGTGCCAGAGAGCTGAAAGGAATAGACACTCACGTTTTATCACTGGAATGAGAGCTTTGCTTCTAAGTCACCATTGAAATAGTATGTAATTGTAAGTCTTAATGGGAGGGCCAGACAGACAATATTTTTCTGTTTGTATGATAAATAGATCTGATGCAGCACGGGCCTATTATCAGCCGTTTCCGCACGCCTCTGCTGCCATCCAAATCTCTGTTCGTTGCACCTGGTTTTCTCATCCCTCCTGCCATCCCGTTCTCCCCCTTTCCCTTCATTATTTTATTCTGGGCTGATCTCATGGATTGATAGCATTCGGGTCAAGAGCACTGTAAGGGGCCCAAAGGTCTTTCCATCTATACAACCAATTTCAATCAGCCAGAGATGGGCTATAAACCTTAAGGGAGTAGTGCTGTTTATCACAGTAAATCTCAGAAATGAGGACACCTTAAGGATCAGAGAGGTTTTTATGAAGTTAACTCCATAACTTTTTGTTAAATGCAGTGAGACTGTCTAACTAAGCTCTGGGTTTGATAATATATTTAACCAGCTTGGTTATATTATATATTTAAAAAATATTTTTTGTTTGCAGTAACTGAATGTTTTTTTTTTTTTTTAATTGTTATTATTTCTAACAATATCTATGTAGTTTAATTTAAGACCCAGTATGTAATTTTTACCTCTAGAGGGCGCATATTCAAAACAAACAGAAACAAAGGTGTAAGATAAAAGTAATACATCTTTCGAATCTGTAAAGACTCTGTTTATTTGTGTGCACTCCGAGTAATAAAACGTTGTGCTTTTGTAAAATAAGACGCGCTTTCTGGCGTCTCAGTCTCTGTGAACTTGAGAGCAAAACTTCGAAACTCTGTGTAGGCTATGCTTACAGACATAAATATATATATATATATATATATCTGTGGAGAGTGAAATGTCTACTTTTAAATGAACCAATTCAAATAGAAAACAAATATTCTCAGATTATGTAATCAGTATGAAACATGCACAGAGGTGCATAGACTTCATCTCTTAAAGGAGAAGTCCACTTCCAAAACAAAGATTCACGTATAATGTACTCACCCCCTTGTCATCCAAGATGTTTATGTCTTTCTTTCTTCAGTCGTAAAAAAAATATGTTTTTTTGAGGAAAACATTTCAGCATTTTTCTCCATATAATGGACTGGTATGGTGCCCCGGTTTTGAACTTCCAAAATGCGGCTTCAAACGATTCCAAATGTGGTTGTAAACGATCCCAACCGAGGAAGGAGGGTCTTATCTAGCGAAACGATCGGTTATTTTCATTTAAAAAAAATACAGTTTAAATACTTTTTAATCTCAAACACATAATTTCTTTACGACTGAAGAAAGAAAGATATAAACATCTTGGATGACAAGGGGGGTGAGTACATTATATGTGAATCTTTGTTTTGGATGTGGACTTCTCCTTTAAGCTGAAAACAAAGAAAGCGCTAGTTTATCAATAAATTATTAAAACCTTAACCCTTAAATGCATGACTGTTTCGCCAATCTGTACACCCTGTACACTTTTTACAAAAAATTAATCAGAAAACAGACATGCTTTTATATTTTATTGTTTTTTTCTTGTTTTATTGTTCAAAATTATTAGATTGAAGAATACTAAGAAGGCTGATGTCGAACTTTAAAAAATGAAGGAGGGAGAGGGTAGTAAATGACGTCCCGGGTCGCTAAAGACCCGAGGTATGCATTTAAGGGTTAATGCAGTCTACTTGCTGTTTTTCCCTGACACATTCATAATTATTATATCTGCCGAGTGCTGTGGCAAGCTTTTTTTGTGTGCGTTTGAGCGCTTATTAGGCTATGTATAGGCAATTAAAGGCTCATTATTATGATTTGCATGGTTTATGGTTTATATGGCAAGCAATGCAATGACATGGTCCGTTACACTAGTTACATTCTTTATTTCTCTGGATTTAAATGTTCTTGGAAACATTTGGGATTATGTAAGTACACAAGTCAGCAAAATATATAACACTGTTCTAGTAATCTTACATATTGTGCATTTAAGGCCCTATGAAATTCAGATGATTTTGTCACACTTTGTGTTTTCTTGTTTATTTATTTATTTATTTTCTAGATTCCATTTAAATGATTTTATTAAATTTGAATAATCAACAAGGATGTCTAATCATTTGAATTCATAAAAAAATCAACAATTTACTTATTAAAATTGTTCTCTGTGAAATCCTGCCCTGTGAGATGTTTTATATTTTCAGAAATTCCTGGATTCTGTGATTTCTGATTAATACAAATGTATTATTAAAAATGGTGGTAATCAAATTAATGAATGAAACAATTTAATCTAATTAAAATTATCAAATGAAATTTGGCAAAGAATGTGCTGCATTAAGAAGTTTTACTGTTTAAATGAAATGTTATTAAAATTGTATTATTATTGTTATTAGTGCTTTAATAAGTACATTCTGCTACACACTAGTAATATGTTTCTGTCATAATTGCATACTTTTATTTTGTAAGTTTTTGTAAAGAGCCTCAAGTTTGTGTGTATCTGACAATAGTTTTATCTGATGAAATGCTAAAATGTTCATAAGTGAACTCTCAGAGCAGTAGACAGAAAATACGCCACTCATTCACACAGAGACACTCAGAACGTTCAGTATCTTTTAGTCTTTTTGCAGGTAATGTTCACAGACATTTAATTTATTCATCCACATTTTGACATATTATCTTACATTTTGCACTATACATTAAATTCCATTTAATGGAATGGAATGGAATTAATTGGATTCAAGACAAATTTATCCAACTGTTATCCAACTAAAGAGACACAATGGCCTAATAAGATCATTTACACTTTTATTCATGTTTAAATACTGATCAATGCAAATACAGAACATCAGGTATGGTAAATGTAAGCTCAGCTGTGTAGGTGGTTGAGGAAATGATGGTAATTTTAATTTTTTAGTGTGCTAATATAGTTTCATGCATACTTTGGACTATGGGGGTGCCATTATTTTGATTATAGGTAAAATGGTTGCTATTTTTACCACAACACATCTCGGAATCTAAAATGCTGATACGATGCCACATTGTACAGCTTTTGGTTGTAATTTTCAGTTGAAGGGCAACAAGAGAAACGATGTAAGTAACTATATAACTATGCTTGTATCCATTGCCACTTATAAGCTCTTTTAGTAGGTGTGGTCACTGTATCAATTTTATTTTCCGAGTTGTGTATTTCAAGTTGTGTTGCGGTAAAAATAGCAACAGGTAGTAGTGTTGCGTGATATACCAGTACGTAAGAAGTATCGCGATACCCTGCTTTTAAAAACGGTACGATTCCGCATTTTACTAGTACCGGTACTTTAAGAATGCATTTTAATAAGAGCCGCTGCGTGTCTGTGTTAGTGAATGGCGCAGACGCTGTTTTGTTCACTACACAAAACCGTGTGACTTAACTTGACAGTCAGAAATATATTAATATATTACTTAATGTAAAGATAGTACTATTAATAATAACATTATTTAATATTATTAAAATAATTATTAAAACACTTATTATTAAAACAATGTTTAAGGAATATTTACCAGAAAAAAAAAAAAAAAAAAAAAAAATATATATATATATATATATATATACCAGAATTTATTTACCAGAAAACTGTTTACTGTATTCCTATAATAAATTAATTAATTTGAGAAAAATAATAAAACATATTTCATAGGGCCTTAAAAACATGTAATTAAATAATAATAATAATAATAATAATAATAATAATAATAATAATAAATTGCTGTTGAATTCTGCAAGTTTCATGACTTCAATTAATTAGACGTGCTTTTTGATAAATGCATTTTTATGTAACCATTAAATAGAGTCTACAAAAATTAAAATAGAATTTGGGAAAAAATGAGACAGATTTCATAGGGCAATCTTTTATTTGTTTCTTTGTTTTATTGTAGCTGTCCTTTAGTTTGTCACTTGCGTCTGGGTTCTTATTAATAACAAAGATAAAATAAAAAATGACTATGTCATGATATCAATTGTTGTTGTGAAATAAAATGACTATATCATGAAATAATATTTGGCTTTATCCTTTAAGCTAACTTACCAGTATAGCAAAGATCTCAACATACCCGTAGGCTTGGTAGTTGTTCACCATAATCCTGTGTAGTGGGACTGGCATGTGATTAATATTATTTTATTTATTTATTTTTTTTTTGTAAATGGGGGATAAAATGCTTTCTTTTAATAGATAAAATAACTATGGTCTCCATTTGGATGTTATTCAGTTACTTTTCTTGTTCTATTTTATTTATTTTTTTATTCAAAGTATTGGTTCAGTATTAGTATCGTGATATTTTAGTCAGGTATCGTATCGAAGTCAAAATTTTGGTATCGTGACAACACTAACAGGTAGTTTATTTTACATCATCAAAATAATGGCGCCCTCCATAGTCCAAAAAATATATAAAATTATGTGGATTTTTTTAAATAACGTAAATCTGTCATGGGTTTTCTACTACATATTTTAGTAAGCGGCATATTTTCATGTCTTAATAATTTCAGTACTGTGTTACAGTGGCAAAGGCAGTGCACATAGTCTAATATGTTGCATGAGTGGTGGCAAACCTTTGAAACCTTTAGTTCTTTAATTGGAAATGTACTTGTATTTAGGTTCATGCAACAAGACCAAAACAGAATCATTCAAATTAATTTGTTGTTGCTGTTGTTGAAAAAGCTTGATTAATTAAGGTAATGTAATTTCAGCTGAAACTTAATTTATTTCATTGAATGTTTTTACAAACTAATGAAATGATAATTGGATAATCTTGAGTGTAATAAGGAGCTAATTGGGGTAAGTCACCACATTTTTACTAATTTACACACGCCTGCTAGACAACCATGAGCCACATCTAACTCTTGGTGACTCTGTTTTGATGGGGTAGTAAAGGTGAACGTTTTGTCATATTGACCTTGCCTCACCTCACTTTTATGCAGGGAGGGGAAAAAATGAACAAAATACCAGGATTTGCATAACATGACAACTAAAACTGATTGAAGCAATGATGTGCATATGACTGGAATATTTTAATGTAGTGTCTCATTTTCATAAGCTGAAAGCCCTAAGGGCTCATTGAGGTAAACACAATAGCATTCTGAATCGCATTAGAGCAACTTGCAGATGCTGCAGTTTTAAAAGATTGAGTTTGGGCTTATACAAAATGAGAAACAAAATAACCCATACTTGACAAGCTCATCAACAATTCCGCTAAGCATTTCATTTAAAAGACATCCTTCAAGTATCGCTGCTCTTTTATAGAGCCTCCTGTGTACATTTCTTGCTGTCCACCCCGGCAGGCGTGTAATGGTCTAATTCTCACTTGGGAGCCATTATTAGCTCAAAGGTTAGTCTCGTCAGACTGAATGAATGATAAGCCTAATTAAAGTTGATGGAGAACAAGAACAGGAAGGATGAGTGGGCAAAACTCCAGCTTCTGTTTCTACGATTGGGATTGTGACCCCCGTTAAATAGAGATATAAAAACCCATCATATCATAATTAGCTGTTAGAGACCAAGTTCCATAAATGGAGCAGATGTCAAATTTAAAGGACGTTTATTACTGTGTTACATCAAAGAAACTGGACAGACTGATAGTTAATATACACTTTTCAAGATTGTAAACATAAAAAAATGGGTTTAATTTCACGTTAAGTTTTTAAGATACACTGTATTGAGCTGTATTTTCAAGACTTTATTGATTTACAGTTCAATAACATTAAAATTCACCTACATTAGTAGGCATTATTGTTTTGCTGGCAGTTTTGCAAGTAATCTCGAAACAGATCAATTTCAGGGCAATTATGGTAATTTTGTTGATTTCAGATGTTTATCTTAAAAGAAGCGATCGTTGTAACTAGGGATGCAACAATACAGTTAGTCCACAGTTCAATACGTACCTCGGTTTTTAACCACGGTTTTCGGTTCGGTTCTCATAGCTTGCCACATCAGAGTGTTTTTTTGCATCTAATTAACAACAGAATACTTCTGTAAACCTCTGTACACTGGAAAAAGCGTGGATTATTATATGTCTGCTGAATATTCTTTCGAGAGCGGTATTATTTTTTAGATTTTTACGCAAAATAGTATAGGTATACTGGACGCCAGAGGGCGCCGTGGAGCAGAAAATAGACATATGCGTCAAAGAAGTAGCACTGATTAGGCCGCGATCACACCGAATGCGTTTTTGCAGCGAGAGGCGCCTTTTTTGAATTTTTTTTTTTTTTTTTTTAGCTACATTTATTTTGCAATTATGCACATATTAATACAAATATATACATCTCACAACAAAAGTAGAAAAAGGGTATACAGAGAGAATAATAATAAAATAAAAAAGAAACACACAAAAGAACAAGTGCATGTACATGAGTAAAAAAAGGATCTATGCCAGGGATAAAAGAAAAATTAAAATGAATACATTTAACTAACCAAATTAAATTTACACAGTGCTTCATAAGTCTTTTTAGCTTTTCTGTTTCTAATATTTTGCAATGTAATACCATATTGTTTAATTTCTTTAATAAAATGTTCACAATTTGGCTTAGCTTTTGTCCATTTCTTTACATGAATGTGATATTTTCCAAGTAAAACAATTAGCTGAGTAAGAAAGGAAATTGTACTTTTAGAATCAATAGTATCTTGTACAAAAAAAAAAAAAAATATAACATCATACATTTCTATTTGTATTAATGTACCAAACATTCTAGAAATGAAGTTAGAGACATCTACCCAAAATAATTTTGAGTATACACATTGAAAGAAGAGATGAGTCACAGACTCTTTAACAACACCACAAAACTCACAAGAATTTTCTAAATCCAATTTGAACCGTTCAGATAATTCTTTAACAGGGTAAATTCTGTGTAATATTTTAAAAGATACCTCTTTTACTTTATTACTTACAAAAAATTTACTTGTTATCGACCATACTTTCTTCCACTCAATGTTTTCATATTTAGATGACCGAAAGACTGTTGAGCATGGCACATAATTATTCTTTAACAGATTTCTAATATATCTATTACTGCATTTATCTTTAACAATATTAATATCGCCAATAAATATATCACGAGTCAATGATTGTTGGTCAGTATTAATGGAATGTACAGAATTACGTAATAATGAAACAACTTTACTTGGAATTGCATCAAAAATAACAGCATAGTCTTTTGGTCTCACAGGAATTTCAAATTTTTTAAGGAATTCTGTGTATGTCAAAAGCAAACCATGTTCATTAAGCAACTGACTAACAGTAAATATTCCATTGTCATACCATGACTGATTAAAGATAGATTTTTTTTTATACAAGATATCTCTATTTTTCCACAGAAAATATCGATGTGGTGTGAAATTGTACTTGTATATTAACTGCCAAGCCAGCAATGCCTGCTTACGAACCTTTTTTTAATTGTTTTCTATGGGCAGTGAGCGTTATGCGCGCTGTTTATGCGCCGCGGGCGCCTCGCGTTTTAACCGCCTGCTGCGCCTCGCGTTTTTGCCGGAACGCTCTGAGCGCCTGAAGTTGAAAAAAAAGCAACTCTGAGCAGAAAAGCGCCCGACGTCATCGCGGTTTTTTCTGTTATCCAATCGAATGAATGGAGAGGCGGGCCTTCTGTCGTGGTGACGAAAGTTTTACTGACGCTTAAAAAGGCCGGAGACTGCAGTGATGGAGGAGAAACTTTTGGTGTCTATCGCGGGTTACCCGGAGCTGTATGTTTTAAGTTTTTTGCTGATATGACAGTTTACTTAACAGCTAAAAACCAAAGATTTTAGAGCGCTCGCGCTATAATCCTTTGATTAGATTGACAGGACGGCTGATTTGACGGTTGCCTAGCAACATAAAAAACCGCAACGCACTGCTCTTTTTTTAAAAGTCACCAGAAAAAGACAGAGCGGTGCGCCTCGCGTTTTTAGAACTAAAAAACGCGTTCGGTGTGATCAGGGCCTTACCGTTCCGTTCCGTTCCAGTTTCTCTAATATGGATAAAAGCATTAGTGATGGGAAGTTCGGATCATTTTACTGACTCGGACCAAAGTGAACGAATCTTTTTTTCAAGTCATTTCGTTCATTTTAGCAAAATATAATTAAAATGTTACGTGTTACCTCCCTAACACATCTACTGCTTACACAAATGTTAATCACACTACAAACAAAACAAAACTATAATGCTATAAGAAACAGAAAAGATTAATTCATTGTTTACCTGGGTCTTTAGTCTATGATTATCTCACCTCGCCTCTTATCTGACAAGTTTTCGGGTTTGAGTCGTTCGTTCATCACGTGACGGCCCCATAAGCTTAACCTATGCAGTCTGAGCCGGAAAGCGAATTGATTAGTTAATCTCTCGAGTCTTCTTTCATAACGTGACAGCCCCTTAAGATGAACGAACGACTCAAAAAAACCGGAAGACTCGAAGCAGGTGAACTAATTCCAGTACAGAACCTAATAGGATGTTGCGCATGCGCGACTGAACGAATCACTCCCCGAGACGACTCGTTCGTCCCGAGTCACATTAAAGATTCGTTCAAAATGAACGAATCGTTCAAGAACGACCCATCACTACTAATATGGATAAATGCTGCCTTCACGCCATGTCGTAATTACCGTAATTCCGAGATGACAACACGTCACATTTTACTCATAGCTTAGAGGTAGCGACTAAGTAGCGCCAAAATGAGCCTGGCGGCGGTCACATGGTACATCTGTTACTGGTCCAAGTCGTAACTCTCAGAACATTCCGAGTTTACAAGTTGTAAATACGAGTTCAGGAGCACGTGAGGGCTTTGGCGTTGATAGTGTTGCTATAGAAACACATAGTTTAGATAGAGTAGAATGTCACGTGTTTTCATCTCGGAATTACGAGATGGCGTGAATGCAGCTAAAGGCATCGCTATTGCTGTAACTGAATAAAAACAAGATATGATCTATAATTATGAAATGTAAGGACAATAAACACCTGTCTGCAGTAATATATGGTTTATCTGTGTTCTTCAAGCCATCTAGGGTATTTGTAAGTTTTTGTATTTTGTAAGCCATAATCGACATACAGTATAGAATATATTGTCTGCCTCATTCTATGATAAGAAGCCACATCAGATCACAAAAGGAAGTTATTTCAAACACTCGACTGATGCTGTGAAGTAAAAATAAGTTATAATGTTCTCTTTTGTTGGACAACAGGTTTAGAAAGGCTTATCATTGCATTTCATTAGAAGGTAAGCTGCGCTGCGTGTGTTGCTTTTTCAAATATAAACGGGGAGGCGTTTCTTCATCTCAGCACGTGAAATCACGGGCACACACACAGCAGATTTCGAGAGAAATAAAACAAGGACATGTTTTAAATGCAAAACCGAAAAACCGCAATTCACAAGCGCGTATTGAACCGTGGATGTCGTACCGAATGGTTCGATATTATATTAAGTATTGTGACATCCCTAGTTGAAACACTGAGAGGTCATTTGGGATGGTGGAAGAAATGTCCTTTTGACCTTATGTGAGTGTTAGTGAGTGGAATAATTTGCATGCTTTGAAATGAGACTAATTGGACATGTGCTTTGAAGTACAGACCAACAGAGTAAGGTTATTAAATGAACTATGGCATGCGAACGCTGGATGAATCAACGGAAATTTAGCCTGCAACTACTGTTTAAAACCAACCCCTGTAAAACAAGCTGACAAGCTGAGTTTACTTGTTTTGTTTGAGGAGGGCAAATGCTTTGACTATTGTGAGCTGCTTATGAAAATATACTGTGCATTGTGAAATTAAGCTGTTGTTATAATGAATACTTCATTGCTGTGATCTTGCAAGTGCGTGAACCGATTTGTATCTTGGAAGGTCTTGTGCAGCTGATTAAATAAAGTCCTTTTGCAAAAGCCTCACATTTTTGGATGATTCACTATTATTACTATTCACATCTTGCGTCGTCCTTGAGCCATTCATTATGTGTGCTTATCAGGGTTGTGTGCCATTCGGAATTGAATTGAGAATGTCTTTTAAATTCTAATTCAGTTCCTGATTTTGCATTGGAATTCAGATTATAACGTGAGGCAGTAGAATATACGCAGGCATCTGTTTTTCTCTCGATCATTTACCTTTACTTTAGACATAACCAACTGTGTTAATGTGTAAACCTTGTGTGCTTTTGACAATATTAGTGCAATCAGACACGAAAGATAATTTAGTCCAGTGATCACTCTAGAACTTTACCTTAAAATCTAAGGTAACAGAGCATCAAAAGGGAATTTCTTTTTTAACTGGAAAAGCTAAATATGTTGGCTTGGCAAAGCCTTGTTTGAAAGTTTTGAAGAAACCTTAAAGGGATAGTTTATTTACTCACTCTCATATGGTTCCAAAACTTTCCTTCTCCTGTTGAATGTAAAGATATTTTGAGAACTGTCTCTTTTTTAATGTTCCACAAAAGTAAGACATATGTCATATAGGTTTGGAATGACTTGAGGGTGAGTAAATCATGACAGAGTTCTTGTTTTAAGCTTTGTATTGTTGAATTGCCTACATTAATTTTCAGCACATATTCTTAAAGATGCTGCTGCAGTACTGATTTTACAATCTTTTTGCTTTCAGTGGAGTTCATGTACCTGGATTTGGCCTCTTTGGCATCTGTGCGACAGTTTGTCCAGAGATATAAAGACAAAGGTTTGCCACTACACGTCCTTGTCAATAATGGTATGTAAATCCCTCAAGTTTTATATTTGCAATGTCTAACATTAAGTTTATTTATTGAAAATAAATAATAACACAGTAATGAGTACTGAAAGTGCAGTACTTGTTACAGCATTTATTATTTGAAGTCCATATTAATTTCTCTATAGACATTTTAACATTTGTATGGAAGCCGTTTCCACCACTGAATAAAAATAAAAAGGTAATTGCTACTTTTTATCTCACAATTCTGACTTTTTTTTCTCACAATTGAGAGATTACTTCTAGCAATTCGTACTGTTTGGCAGAATTGCAAAAAATAAAGTAAGAATTGTGAGATAAAAAGTCTTTTTTTTTTTCTCTCTCTCTCTCTCTCAGAATGGCAACTTTATAAACTTTAACTTTATAACTTTATAGTTCTTTATATAGAACTTTAAGTTCTAAGGGGGAAGACTGATATTTTCTTAGATTTGTGAGTTTATATCTCACAATTCTGACTTAATAACTCTCAATTGTGTTATAAACTCACAAAAAGTCACAATTGCAAGATACAAACTCGCAACTGCAAGAAAAAATGTCAGAATTGCAAGATATAAACTTGCAGTTCTGACTTTTTTCTCAGAATTGGGAGTTTATATCCTGTAATATCCTGTAGTTTATATCCTGAGAAAAAAGTAAGAATTGCGAGTTTGCATCACACAGTTCTGAGAAAAAAAGTCAGAACTGCGAGTTTGTATCACACAATTCTGAGAAAGTCACAATTGCGAAATACAAACTCGCAATTGCGAGAAATAGTAAAAATTGAAAAAGTCAGAATTCCAGGATATGAACTTGCAATTCATTTTTTTTTCTCAGAATTGCGAATTTATATCCTGCAATTATGAATTTATTTCACAATTTTCAGAAATAAAGTGAGAACTGTAAATTTGTATTACACAGTTCTGAGAAAAACAGTGAGAATTGTGAGTTTATCACAATTCTGAGAAAAGAAGTCATAATTGCAAGTTTGTAACATAATTCTGAGAAAAAAGTCAGAATTGCAAGTTTGTATCATGCAAATCTGAGAAAAAAAATCAGAATTGCGAGTTTGTATCACAAATCTGAGAAAAAAGTAAGAATTGTGAGTTTGTATCATGCAAAACTGAGAAAAAAAATCAAAATTGTGAGTTTGTATCACGTAATTCTGAGAAAAAGTCAGAATTGCGAGTTTGTATCACGCAAATTTGAGAAAAAAGTCTGAATTGTGAGTTTGTATCACGTAATTCGGAGAAAAAAGTCAGAATTTCGAGTCTGTATGACGCAATTCTGAGAAAAAAAAAAGTCAGAATTGCGAGTTTGTATCACGTAATTCAGAGAAAAAAGTCAGAATTGTGAGTTCATATCACAAATCTAAAAAAAAAGTAAGAATTGTGAGTTTGTATCATGCAAATCTGAGAAAAACGTCAGAATTGCGAGTTTGTATCATGTAAATCTGACAAAAACGTCAGAATCGCGAGTTTGCATCACGCAAATCTGAGAAAAAAAAATCAGAATTGCGAGTTTGTATCACATAATTCTGAGAAAAACAAGAATTGCAAGATAAAAAGTTACAATAACCTTTTTTATTTTTTTATTCAGTGGCGGAAATGGGCTTCCATAGGGTTTCACATTGTATGAACGTATAATGAACAAACATGAAACTGCAATAAATAATAGTATATTTTTTACATTATCTTAGATTAGTAAATGCTTCAAAATTACTCTTGATTGTTAGTTTTGGATACTTAATGCATTCATGTTAACAAATTGAACCCTACTGTGAAGCGTTAACTATTTATCATTTATAAGAGCCGTACATCATGTCTCTCAACCTGACATCTCTTGCGTCCTCCTTAGCTCGCTCTGTTGGACATGTCTGGTCTGTGTCCTGAGGGCCTCAGGGGTTGTTTGTTTTAACTGAGTGACTTTTATTTAGAAGCCTGCCCCAGGGAATGTCTCAAAATGACAGGAGCAGTCACACACTGTCCTCTCTCTAACAGAGAGAATTAATAATTCACGCTCCCCTTTTCCCGTTTGTTCGCTGTGGCTCACACCCCTCCCCTCCGATGCTGGTTGATGGGCAAACGCATTTGTGCCACCCCATTGAGGGTCTAATGATGCAGAAAGGTCAACGCTTGACCCCTCTAGTGCTCCGGCTGGACAGGACACTGCATGGGTCTGAGGGAGAGTCGGGGACATTGATTCTCTCTTCAGAGATCCTTCAATCATGGATCAATAACATTAGAATGCATTACGTTTAACTTTCCAATAGGGCTGGGCAATAAACAATAACATATCGAGATAAAGATGATAAACTCTGGACAGTTTTACTCTGTGGATTAATCTAACAGCCTAGTAAACACAGCAGAAACCGAAACTCAAGGATCTTTATGGCAACCCGCCAAAATAGAAGTTGGGTTTAACTTGAAGAAATTATGACGAAAATAGGGGATAATATACAATTTTGCATCGCCCTGAGGGAGTTTATTCTGCGATAACAACTGGCTGGATGTACATTATCCCGCTTATTACATGGCTACTTTCCACTAAGTAAATAATTAGAAATGAAAAATGTTTGTTTACTTTCATTCATAAGGCCTGCCAAACAATTGGGAAGCATTTCCTTCTCTATTAATGGTAAATGAATATTGTGATAAATATCAATATTATGTGATATGAGAAGAATATCATGATAATATTTCTGGCATATCGCCCAGCCCTACTTTCCAGCATGAGTTTAATTAAAACAACGTATTGTTTCATGTTCATTTAATATGCCGAGGACATTTTTCTAAGCCTGATTACAGTTTTCTCCTGCAAACTAAGCTGTAATTCTGTTAAGAGCAAAATAATGATGAAACATGTTTTCAAGAGCAGAAGCTTATTCCCGCATGAATGCTGGTGCTCGGTCAGGGTTTTAAACCAGATTACATCCATTTAATATTGGGATCCACCAACTTTAATTATCTTGTGGCGTTCCTTTTAAAGACACAGAAATGCATTTCTGCAGAAGGATATTTTTGATGTGTGAATGTGCTTCACATCTTTTCATCAAAAGCATCATTTTTTCTCAGCAAGAAGATGAATTAAGCAGAAAGAGACACATTAAGAACATTAGTGGAGGAAATGGTTTTTTCGCTAGTTCAGTTTCATATGAAGACATGTCTGATATCCTTCTGTGTCTGCTAAAAGCTGTTAAAAAGACGTGAATCAATAAACCAGCAATAACTAATCCACAGTATTCAGAAAGCTGCATGCGGTACGATGTTCTCAAAGCAAAACGCTTTTCAAATCAGAGGAAAGAGTGACTCAGAAGTGACTCATGAGTCATTTTTAAGGTGTGAATACTTGATCAAGCCTAGCAGGATACTTCCCGGTGTCCTGCATATTCTGTCTGTTCATAATATATCAGCAATGATGCTCCTTTATGTCTGCAGCTGGGGTTATGCTTGTTCCGGAGAGGAGAACAGAGGATGGATTCGAGCTACACTTTGGGCTAAACTACCTGGGCCATTTCCTATTGACCAACCTGTTGCTGGATGTGCTGAAGAAGTCAGGCAAACCTGGGAAATGTTCCCGAATTGTCATTATGTCTTCAGCCACCCACTATGGAGGAAGATTAACTTTGGATGACTTGCAGGGAAGGTTAGAAGCTTTTTTGAATTATAATTGAGATTCTTTTCTTGCCTTAAGCCTTTTTGTGAATGGAAAGGACAAGCTGAATCTTAAAGACATAGATTTAATCTTCCTACTTATATTTAAAATGAAAATATATTCCATTGTGCCCAGGGCCACTGCTCTGAATGTATAGTGTTACACACAAAAGACAACCGGTTTTGTGTGTTCTGTGTTTGCAGTCAGAATTTTGAATTCAATCCGAACTATATGTATATTCTTTGTTAAAGTGATAGTTCACCCAAAAATGAAAATGCTGTCATTAATTACTCACCATCGTGTCGTTCCAAACCCGTAAGAAATTTGATCATTTTTGGAACACAAATGAAGATATTTTTTATGAAATCTGAGTGATTTTTGACCTTGCATAGACGGCAACGCAACTGGCACATTCATGGCCCAGAAAGGTAGTAAGGACAACATTAAAATAATCCATGTGACATCAGTGGTTCAACTGTAATTTTATGAAGCTAAGAGAATATTTTTTGTGCACAAAAACAAAAATAATAACTTTATTCAACAGTTTCTTCTCTTCGATGTCAGTCTTTGACACGTGTTAAATAAAGTACTATGTAGGGCTGCAAAAAAAAGTGTTTTTTTTTTTGATAATAGATTAATCTAACGATTATTGAAACGATTAATCGACTAATCATCAATTATTTTACTGATTAATCAGTAGACTTTGATTATTCAGCTTTTGCAATTAGTTAAAATATTGAGTTCTACATATTCTAACAAATAAAGGTCATGTAGTTACAATTATTATACAGTTAATTTATACAAATAGATATATTTGACACAAAAAATTAGGTGACAGAGAAACTCTCTTATTCAACATTTAATTAGCTTTATGAAAAAGTAACTGAATGACACATCATTCTGCTTAAAATCTCCTTTTTTAAGTCATGTGGATAAGAAACAAAATAAAGGTAAGTGATAAGACGATTTATTTTTGAATATACTGTTTTATTTACAATATAATTTCTCTTAAAATACTGTATGGGGCTATGATAATCAAAACAGTCCTGAGCTAGCAAAAATTACATTTGTGTTTCCCCCAATAATAAAAAGATTTTATCATTAGCTAGCTGCACACTGGAAGCGACACTCTGTTTTTTCATGTTTAATACTATAAAGCTGCTTGATTTAAGTCTATCTATTGCATAAAGTACTATATAAATAAACGTGACTGGACTTTACTAGAGTACGAACAGAGCAGATCTCATGCAAACATCCACATCGCTGTAATAAGATTCCCAGTTTCTAATTGCTGCTTTCACACCGTTGTCAGTTTTTGTTGTGTTTATTTTATTATTGAGAGGAAAGCACCCAGCATATATTTATATATTCATCCAAATGCTGCTCATGTTCAGTTGCATTTGCTCTGAAGCGCTGAATTGCTTCTTCTGAATTGCATCCAGGAGGGCTCAATTACGGTCTTGCGTTACAGTGCCACACTGGTCAAACCGCATTATTGCAGGCTTTTACATGAGGTTATATGAGATCAAACGACTACTCGACAACATATTAAAATATTTGTTGACAGTTTTTTATGATCGATGTTGTTGTTAATGACAACTAATCGTTTCAGCCCTAGTAATACAGCGCATGCGTGTACATTCCTCTGCTTTTAAACTGCTTTTAAACTCCTGCGTCAGTAGCACCACATGCATGCGTCATGGTACTCACATGAATGCCTGTTAAAGACAAAGAAGAGAAGAAATTGTTGAATAAAGTCATCATTTTTGTTTTCTTTGCAGCAAAAAATTATTCTCATAGCTTCGTAAAATTATGGTTGAACCACTGATGTCATGTCGACTATTTTAACAATGTCCTTACTACGTTTCTGGGCCTTGAACGTGGTAGTTGCGTTGCTGTCTATGCAGGGTCAAAAAGACCTCATATTTCCTTAAAAATATCTTCATTTATGTTCGGAAGATGAATGAAGGTCTTACAGGTTTAGAATGACATCAGGTTGAGTAATTAATGACAGAATTTTAATTTTTTTGGTGAACTATCTATAAGTATATTCTCCCCCCCCCCCCCTCGTAATTTCTACACGCTAAAATATTTTTGAGCTTGGAATAACTAGTAAATTGCGTTATCATAAAACATGAAAATACTCTTAGAATTTTGATTAATTTAGACTTAGGCAGAACAGCCTGCATGTGTGCAAATACTTCTGCATACAGGATTAAAAAAAATGCAGAAGTAGCTGTTTCTTAACTTTTCAGATTTTTTTCGTTTCTGTTTTGTAATTGCATATCCATATTGTTCAGTTAGCTTACAATTTAGCTTGTCTACTTGCAAAGCAAGAACAGAACAAGAAGAGTAGATTGCTACGATTCACAGCATTTAGAGACTTGGGAGTGGAATCCATGGGTAAATGTAAAAATATATGACTATCTTGGGTTTCAGTAAAGTTTCGGAAATTTTGATTGTGAATAATTATAATTAAACCTAATTTATCTTAGTATCTTATTATGACCAAACTTTAGTTTGGGGACCATTCACACTATTAATTAACTACTGACTACAACGTTTGCCTCGATAAACTCCTAATTTGCTGCTTATCAATAGTTAGTAAGGTAGTTGCTAAAATACAGTCATGCAGAATAAGGCATTAATATTTGCTTTAATAAGTACTAATAAACACCAAATATGCTAGTAATATGCATGCTAATGGACAGTTAGTTAAAGGACCACTTTTTTTGAAAATAGGTTCATTGTCCAACTCCCCAAGAGTTAAACAGTTGAGTTTTACCATTTTCAAATCCATTCAGCCTATCTCTGGGTCTGGTGGTAGCACTTTTAGCATAGCTTAGCATAGATCATTGAATCTGATTAGACCGTTAGCATCTCGCTCAAAAATGACCAAAGAGTTTAGATATTTTTCTAGAGGAGTTGGAAAATGAGCCTGTTTTCAAAAAAAGTGGAGTGTTCCTTTTATAGTGCGAACTGGTCACTAAAATAAAGTCTTACTCTTATTTTAGTAGGTAGAATTATGAAATTATGGTTAAATTAATAAATATTATTATTTAACATTTAAACAAACAAACAAACAAACAAAAATGGAAATTTTTGTTATTAAACATTGTTAAATGTTCTTCAATTTTAGCAGGTCTCAAAAAGAATATCCATTCATGCGATACATTATAATAGCGTGATGCCTGAATTCCAGTATAGCATTGGAAATGATTGCTTTCTGCTTCATTTTGACAAAAAAATGTATTGAATATTAATACTGGCCATTTATCAGTGGAAGACAATATTGTCTTATCGGCATTAGCCTGAATTTTAATAACGGTGCACCCTTAATATTCTTAAAGGCGAAAACGTCTCCCTGTCTCATTAAACACAGATCTTCCTGTAGTGCAGATCTATCTGTTCTGTTTTCATCTGCTTTATTCTTCAAAATATTGCTGCTGTTCTGTTTTTTTTTTTTTTTTTCTCTCTTTCTCAGGTCTGCTTTTATTGCTTTTCAGTCTTGAGAGTCCTCATCCGTTACTGCAGTCATGTACTGCAGAGACTCTACGGCTCAAGGACACTGTCGCTATAACATACAGCGTGATTCAGAGCACCATGTGTCTATTGATTGACTGAATGCAGCAAAGCCTCCTGGGAGGCAGAATGGGGTGGTTATAAGTGTTACAATAAATACTGACAAACAACAAATCTAATACAGCAAACAAGGTGCCCGCCTACAACTGGCGACGACTTATTGTCACGCTGTATGTTAAGTGTGTGTGTCGGGGGCTCATGCTGTGGGTTTGGCACAGAAGATTCCTAATAAATACGTCCTTCAAGGTGAGAGAGGGAGAGAGGCAGGGATGGGCGCAAAGACATCTGCTGGTATAAATAACGGATAAATGAGTCAGCTGAAAGATTAGACATGGATTCTTCATTCTAGGGCATTCTAGGACTTTTCCATAGAAATGCAAGATTTTTGGTTTGTTAATGTGAGGGTCACTGTCTCCTCTAGGTGCCTGCGAGTTTATCTTATACTCAGACATTCATAAAGCATATAGCACTGAATGTCAATATACAACATTAACAAATAAACTGAAACTGACATGTGGAAATAAAGTATTTTGTGATCAAACAATCAAATGCCAATGTCAAGTCAGTCTTTTACAATCATAAAATGTTCAAAAACATTCAGTAAAGGTTTTAGGAGGTGACAGGAGAAGCAAGAGCAGCAAATGGGAATCTGTGGGAAGAAAACTGCTATCAGTAGGCTGTTCCAGTTCATTAAATGACTTATATTCATGACTTATATCCATGAATTTATGAAAATTTACATCAAAACACCTTTTCCTTGTGCCTTCTTGTCTGTCAGACATTTAAGTTTCAACCCGTCAAACGCATAGCGCGACCACAGCTGCAACAATGGCGCTCTAGATCAATTGTGTGCATGGAAACTTGTTACTTTTAACAGCGAAGTCGCATTGTGTTTCAGCCCTGCTCACGCATTTGTTTGGTGGGTGGTGAAACTTCCTTTTGTGGCGCTGGACTGTCGTTCGCTCTGAAAAAAGAAAGGAAAAAAGGAAAAATGTGGGACTACAGACGTTTTCATGTTTATAAAGTAATAATTTTATAGGAATACAATGTAATACATACCTTAATTTCATTCAGGAAATTTTCCCATCAGTCAAATTTTCTCTCAGGACAGAACACGAAATGACCGCTGACAAATGTGTTCAGTTTTAACCGGGTTGGCGCAGTTTACACAACACTTGTTTATACTGACCCAGCACTAGGTAGGAGTGTGAGGGGGTTCATCATTTGTATTGACAGTAAAAATGACCAGCAGCTGAAATACAGAAAAACTACCCAGTACCTAGGTGTAAAAAAAAAAAAAAAAAAAAAAAAAAAAAAAAATATATATATATATATATATATTTTTTTTTTTTTTTAAGTCTAAAAGAAAGTCTAAAAATAAAAGCTAATTCAAAATCTAAATAAATCTTATAATTTATAAAAAAAATAAAAATACAAATAAATACCTGTTTCATGACTTTAAGATTCACTGCTGTTGTGAATGACCAGACTTGAAGCAACAGCACATCAGCAAGCACATTATTGTCATAATGGGTTTACAAACACAAACTACAATAAACAACACCTTAATAATCACTGACACCAAAATATGTTTAACCACACTCAATACCTTATTTTTTCTCCTATTCTCTCTCTTCCTCAGGATGTGTTATAGTGCTCACAGTGCATACGCCCAGAGTAAACTGGCCCTGCTGCTGTTCTCCTACCACCTGCAGGACCAGTTGTGGGTCAGAGGTGACCCTGTAACGGTTAATGCAGTGGACCCAGGCATGGTGGACACAGCCCTGTATGACAATCTGTCTAGTCCGGCCCAGCTGGCCAAGAAACCTTTCGCAAAACTGCTCTTCAGGGTAAGGCAAATCAAATTGCCCTCTATAAAACCTCATTAGTCAAGTTTACTGGAGGATAATAATTGCCTCGACATATTTGGAATGACTTATTTCGTTTAAATAACTCACCAAACTTTGGAAAGTCAGCCAAACTAGGCCTGAGTCACTGGTGTGATGGTTTATTCAGACATCTGTCTGCGCTTGGCAGAGAATTCTTGAGGTGTAGAACTTCGGCTTCACTCGTGTTTGGGGTCTTTTTTTTTTTTTTTTTTTGGCTTTTTTGCCACTTCTATGGACAGGACAATGAGAGTGAATATACCACTTTAAATGGTAGTATTTAAAAAAAAAAAAAAAAAAAAAAAAGCAAATTTTCGAGATCAGTAAGACACATTATAGACGATAACGTTAAATGACGTTAAAAATATAATATTGATGAATGAATACAAAAATACGAATATCCCTGATTACTGTCATTTTTTTTTTATTAGTCTAATATAGAATTCTCAGCTTTCGAATCTAAAACGCATTAAATTTACCGAGTTCAATTCATTATTCTCCCTCAGATACATTGTGTGTGTGTGTAACACGCTTTAGAGTTACTGACAAAGGCCGTTGTGAAAGGTGCACTGTTGAATGACAACACTTTATGACAAACCCACCTGCCCCAATATGTTGCAATAAGGCACTGTGACAGTGCGGTGTATCCCGGGAGACACCGTTTTTTACTCTCTCTTTTCTTCTTTTCCATCTGTCTGTCTCACCCAATCTCTTGGAATTCGTCTTGAAATCTAAAGGTTTGGAGCCGCTGTGTCAGGGTGAACAATAATTGGATTTATCTCGTCTCTTTGCTTCAAAGGTGTGTGTGTGTATTTGTGTGTGACTGTATATGTGTGTGTGTTAATCAGATGGGGTTCTTTCATCTTCCTTAAGAATATTTGTTACACCTCTTGAATTTCAGATCAGTGTAAGAAAATGAAAACAAGAATGAGAGTATCTAATATAGTATCTAATGTGATTTTGGACTTTTGGATCTCACTGTTTACATTATATGTTACGTGCTACCTATATAGTAACTACCCATCTGATGTGTTGGCTCAAAATGATCAAAATTGCTACCATTTTCACAGGGTTGTTTTACTGTCATCCCTCAGCCAATCATAGCGTTTCTTTCTGGTCCATTAAATTCGGCTGAGTTTGTGCTAAAAGAGCTTCAGAGATGATCAGAATAGCAAACAGCAGCATAACTGTGTTGCACGCTCTGGCAGAACAGTACATAATTCATTTTTACGTGTGAACAACTTTCTTTGGTTATGCGTGGTAGACAAGGTAAGGTAGCATATGAAAAGCACAACAATGGCCAGTGACCTTCGCCTCTTCTCAAGGGGAATTATTTGTACTACAAAAGATAATTCAATGTGTAATCTGTTGAATACAAATGTAATTTCCATGAAACTCATACCCTTGTTGAGGTGAGGTGTGTTGATATTGATTTCTTGTGATTGTTATCAGCGCGGCAATATCCTTTTGCACGGTGCTTATTTACGAGTCTGGTTGAGTCACGGTTTACGGCGTCCATTATGTATGCGGCACAGGAATTGCTGTAGAAAGCCCAGAAATTACCGGGCTCAGTGAGGACAGTGTGCTTTACGTGTTTAAAAGAAAAAAATGATTAATTATGAATGTCTTGAGGGGAAATATTATGACTAGACAGGCAATGACTTTCAAAATAGAAAAGCACACCCACTGTAGAGAATACAGTTTTTCGGCACTTGGCGTGAAAAGACAAAACGTGATGGAGAAGGTTTAGTCAAGAGCAAAAAATACTGTTGAAGAAAAATGTTAAAGATAATGATGTGTTTTAATAGGTTTTTGGTTTCCTGAAAAAGAGCACTTGCTGTGCATGGTGTGAACACTGAATGCGTATACAATTTCTGAAGTTTATTTTTGGAAACGTCTGTGTTCAGAGAAAGAGAGCGATATGACTCTCTCCTATAAATGTGCTCTTAAAAAGAGTATACTTACTTTTAAACAGTTCTTTATTTTCTATTCTCACCTGACGGCTTTCCAAATTTTCAGAACCCGAACTGAGGAATAAAAAGTGCTTGGAGATAAAATATAAGGGAGGGTGGTATGACTAAAATTTTAACCGTATCTGCATCACCTTTACTTAAAGTGTTAGTTCACCCAGAAATAAAAATTAGCCCATTATTTACTCACCCTCAAGGCATTTTCGGAGTATATGACTTTCTTCTTTCAGGCGAATCTAATCGGAGTTATATTAAAAAATGTCCTGGCTTTTCTAAGCTTGATAATGGCAGTTGGTGGGTGTTTCTGTTCAGCAGTCCAAAGGAAGTCCAATAAAGGGCTCTTGTAGCTAAATTATGCGTTTTTGTAAGAAAAATATCCATATTTAAAACATTATAATCACTTTTGTGTAGTTTGCGCTAACTGCAAGCCGTTTCGGGCAAATTATGTAGGACATATGCGTAGCACATGTGCCGTGTGAGGCATTTTTTATTATGGATGAATGCACTTTATTGGACTTCTTTTGGACTGTTGAACAGAGACACCCGCTCACTGCCATTATAAAGCTTGAAAAAGCCAGAACAATTTTTAATATAACTCCAATTGTATTAATCTGAAAGAAGAAAGTCATGATGCCTTGAGGGTGAATAAATCATGGGCTATTTTTCATTTTTGGGTGAACTAACCCTTTAATTTTCAGCAAAATAATGCTTTAGCCATGTGTCTAGTGAATTATTATGTACAAATACAAGGTACTTCATCTGTTGATAATTTTCTCTTTTTATTTGGAACTTAATGGATAAGTGTTTCTTATTATTATTAATTTATTATTCATTATCATTGGGTAATACATTAAGTATTGTGAACAACATTTTTACAGAATTTATTAAATCTAGGTTAATGTCATTTTTTAATTAATGTTTGTTTATAGCACTAATGTTAATTTATTCTTGAATATAATGTATACTTGAACTTAAAATGTATTAGATTATGTAGAAATTGACAAAATTCATAAATAATTCTAGATTACTAAATCCTGTAAAGGTATTGTTCTGTCATGTAATGTTAGCTATAACTAATGTTAACATGTAAAATAGATATTTTATAAAATATGATAACTTATTGGTTTATTATAAAACAGTTTCTTTTCAAGTGAAGAAAGAAAGACATGAACATCTTGGATGACATGAGGGTGAGTAAATTATCAGGAAATTTACCTTAAGTAAAACACTTTAGTACAGGGAATAATTCTCACTATTAACTAGTTGCCTATTAGCATGCCTATTATTAATATATTGGCTGTTTATTAGTACTTATAAAGCATCTATTCTGCGTGACCATATTCTTCATCCCTAATCCTACCCAATACCTGCACTTAAAGGAATAGTTCACCCAAAAATAAAAAAATTAGCCCATTATTTACTCACCCTCAAGCCATCCTAGGTGTGTATGACTTCTTTCTTTCAGACCAATCCAGTCGGAGTTATATTAAAAAATGTCCTGGCTCTTTCAAGCTTTATGATGGCAGTAGGTGAGTATCTCTCTTTGACAGGTCAAAACAAGTCCAATAAAGTGCATTCATCCATAATAAAAAGTGTCTCACACAGCTTCAGGGGGTGAATAAAGGCTTTCTATAGTGAATCAATGTGTTTTTGTAAGAAAAACATCCATATTTAAAACGCAATTATCACTTGCGCTCACTGTTATACACAGAAGCAGCTCTAGGCGGATGACGTAGGACGTCGGCGTTGCGTATGCGTGGCTCAGAAGTGACAAATGCGGACACACAGGGGAGAGACCAAAACAAAGCAATGGTCACGAATTAGAAGCACAAACGAGAATTTGTATAGAAGAATGTATATGTAAGCCAAGAGGTTTTCCTTTGCTAAAGTAAGGAAACTTTGCTTCCTTTGCTCCTGTAAACAAACGTTGGTTTTCACAAGGCTCACAGGCGCATGTGCAACGCATACGTCCTACGTCATCCGCCCAAAGCTGCTTCTGTGTACAACAGAGAGCGCAAGCTAGATTAAAGTGATTAGTAATGTTTTGAATATGGATATTTTTCTTACAAAAACGCAACGGGGGTTGTAAAATTGCATAAGTATAAAAATATTGTCTGAACTCTATATTAATTCTGTAATTGGCAAGTTGACATGGCTCGTCAACCATTAAAAAAAATAAATTAACTTTGTTCCTGATGATTTTTTGGTAAATGGCTCATTCTGTATTATTGTGTTATTCCCTGTTATTTTACTCTTATCTGCCCTGAAAAGTTGAAGACAAATCCTACCTTAAGTAGTTTTCTCTCAGAAATTGCTAACAAATTTCACAAATTATTACAAGGAATCAGCAAGTAAATCACTGAATTAAATATAATATTTAAGTAGTAAAAGTGAAATAGTATAATAGTAAAATGTACTTTTTTTAAGCAGTGTGCTGTCCTACTCCCTGATAGCCATATAATATGTTCCACTGTATATTTACGACCAAGCAAAATCTCTACTGGTTGGCGCATTTCTACCGTTGCACTCTATGTACCGTCAGCAAATGTTCCACTCAGCCCTATAAAACAGTATATAAAGGTGTTGAGTCTTTCTGTACCACAGCTGTTGCTCCATTTCCCCTTAAGCACACAGGCCCCGTATGGCCTAATACTAACAGATTTAAGAGAGAAGCTTTTCTCACACTCTTTGTGCTGTATTGATTCAGCTCAGTATAGAGAAACCTTGTGGCTCCTGTAGTTTAATCCAAATTCCCTCAGACGAAAGAGATCTAGAAAAGAGAAAAACAGTGCTCAGCCCCAATTGCCGGGCCTCAAAGAGAGCCGTTTGAAGTGCAGAATCTGGCAGCGGTTTTAGAGAAGATCGGCTGTCCTGTGTAATTGATCCGTCTGGAGGTCATAGTCCAACTGACCGTCTGCATATCAATCTCGCCAACTGTGCAGCCCAACTTTTAGATCTTCTGATGTGGAAGCGAGCCATAACATTTGCAATTAGAGGGATAATTTGAATAATTAACCATGGCAGTTGGAAAGCATCACGTGTAAACATGAGGATAGAGTCACATGTGGAAGTTGTACGATTAGAACTGACAATAAATAAACTGAGTTACATAATCAAATTAATCACATGTATAAATATTTGGGGGGGAAAGCCCTAAAGTGAAAATAATTTTAGACATTACAGTGTTATGACAGATAAGTAATGCATTCAGTAGACATCACAAAAAGTGTTTTTTACTCACCCTCATGTTCTTTCAAACCCATAAGACCTTCATTCATCCTCAGAACACAAATTAAGATATTTTTGTTGAAATCCGAGAGCTTTCTGACCCTGCATAGACAGCAATGCAAATAATAAACCCATTATTTACCTGTGCCCTTCAGCAAGTAGGGAATATACAGAAATTGAATACCAATCGCGCTACGAGCCCAGTATAATGGCTGACAGGACAGGAAAATTCATTTTTACTGACATATGGCCTGACAACATCTAATCTGACTGCACTGTTGTTCTACTGAAGCTCCTCATCACCTGTACCTTTCCCACGCTCGTTTGACTAGCGCCTGGCGCTGAAGATGGAATGCGCATCTAAAAAGTCTCCCATTTGGTGTGGTCGTAAAGATATTCTACTTCTTGTAAAGAAGTATAAAAAAGAAGCAGCGGTTGTGAGTGGGGTTGCCAACTCTAGCTCCACCCCTGCGTTAAATATTTTTAACGCCGTTAAACTGAAAAAAATGAATCGCCTGCGTTAACGTGCTAATTTTGACAGCAGTTGTATCAGTGTTGGGAATGTTAATTGTATAAAGTAATTACTTATAGTTACTAGTTACTTCTCACAAATAGTAACTGAGTTACATCATTATAAAAGTAACTAATTATCAGGGAAAGTAACTATTGTGTTACTTTAAAAAAAAAAAAAAAAAGCAAATATGTCAAATAACTTGAATGCCCCAATATTAAATATGGTAAATGAATAAAACAATGTACACTAATGTACATTATTTTACACAAGAGAGACAATCCAGGGGCTAAATATTATGTTATTTGGGTCACTTCAACATGTGGACATGAAAAGCATCCCACGGCAACACTGTTAACCGCCTGGGGTCGAAGACCGCACCGGTGCGGTCTGTCTCATTTTTTCTTGATGAGTGTGAAAAGAAAACTCTCCATCATTTTTGATCGTACAAATAGGAATAAATAACACAACCCGAATCTCTGTGAATACGTGCCTCACAAACATGAAAAACATTGTATAGAAAGCTTGAAATGTCTACTTTTAGTTGTTCCCATTACTGACTAGTATATATTAAATGTATACATTACCAGTCAAAGGTTTTTGAACAGTAAGATTTGTGATGTTTTTTTTTTTGTTTTTTTTTAAAGAAGCCTACATTTATTTTATTCAAAGTACAGCAAAAACAGTAAAATTTTGAAATATTTTTACTATTTAAAATAACTTTTCAATTTGAATATATTTTAAAATGTAATTTATTCCTGTGATCAAAGCTAAATTGTTAGCATCATTCTTCCAGTCTTCAGTGTCACATCATCTTTCAGAAATTGTTCTAATATCCTGATTTGTTGTTCAAGAAACATTATTATTATTGTTATTATCCTTATTGTTTCAGGATTCTTTGATGAATAGAAATATCCAAAGATCAACATTTATCTGAAATAAAAAGCTTTTGAAACATTATACACTCTATACCATTTAAAAGCTTGGAGTTGGTGTGTGTGTGAGTGTGTATACATGTATGTATATATATTTATTTATTTATTTATTTATTTTTTGGTAAAAAAAACTATAGAAATTAATACTTTTATTTAGCAAGGATGTGTTAAATTGATCAAACGTGACCGAAAGATATTTATAATGTTACAAAAGATTTCTATTTCAGATTAATGCTGTTCTTTCTATTCATCAAAGAAATCTGAAAAAAATTCTACTCAGCTGTTTTCAACGTAATAATAATGTGTTTTTTTTTGCAGTAAATTAGAATATTAGAATGATTTCTGAAAGATCACGTGACTGGAGTAATAATGCTAAGATTTCAGTTTTGAAATCACATGAATAAATTCCATTTTAAAATATATTCATATAAAAAACAGTTATTTTAGATAGTAATAATATTTCAAAATGTTACTGTTTTTGCTGCACTTTGGATCAAATAAATGCAGGCTTGGTGAGCAGAAGAGGCTTCTTTAAAAAAAAAAACACACTGTTCAAAAACTTTTGACTGGTAGTGTATATTACATTAGATTCTGTAAAAAACAATGATACCAAATGAACTAACCAATGTTAACTATTTAAACATTATTCTAAAGTGTAACCAAATGCCAAATTGACAGTCCTTACACAGATATAATACTAGTATTTTGCCGCTGGTTTATTTACCAAAGCAACTTACAAGAAAGTCTACATCTAAGTGGCAATTACCAGAGCTTGCAGCTAAGGATATATGTCAAGTACTAGGGTTAGACTTCAAGTGCCAAGAAGAACACTACAGCTCAAATGCAAGAACGCTGTAACAACTGCATCACTGTTACATTGCGATGGCTGTCACGTACAAGGATGAGAGAAGTCAACGACATTGGCAGGAATGACAAATTTATATTTCTACTTCAGAAATTGGAAGCATCTTTCCTGTCCTTCGTAGATATTTAATATCGGTCTCTGATGAATTATTCTTAACATGCCCACAGCTGTGTTGACTTCATCTCTGATTCCTGTCCATCCACAGACGCCTGCAGAAGGAGCATCCACGGCCATCTACGCTGCAGCTGCCTCCGAGCTGGAGGGGATCGGAGGACTGTATCTGTACAACGGACGCAAGACGGAGTCTTCAGCACTTTCTTATAACGAACGACTGCAAAGCAAATTATGGAAAGAAAGCTGTGCTCTAGCGGGTCTCCAATAGATTTGAGAGAACACTGAGCTCCTGATCACTGAGACCTTTGCCCTCACTTTATAGTCCATATAACCACCCGAAAAGATTCAACCTCATTTGCCTTATTTGCCAAATTTCATTCTCTAAAACTGTCCCTTGGTTTTTAAATCATCTCTTTACCTTTATAGCATTCACACAAGCCATCCTTTAAGATCTTGAAAACTTGTACCTCAACGATACGTGACCAAGTGCGCTGTTCTCTGTCCTGAAACTGCTCTCTTCCGCCTCACTGGGAACTCTCTGAACACTTTTTCCCTGAACTAAGCAAATAAAACAGTGATTTTGACTAATAATCTAGTATCTTGTACTCTGCTAAGCCTTTTTGGGTGCTTAATGAATCAGGACCATCGCAGTGGCTGTTCTACCGATTTTCCTTTGGATTTTGGCAACATAAAGACAATCGAAGGATAAAAGGATTATATGTGGAATCTCCAGCTCTCTAAACTGGGCGAATACCAGCCTGTCTCTGTTGATTCTTTTTCGCTTCCGTGCTGAGATTTTGCGTCTTTCTTTGTTAGTATAGTTGTATATCTTCAGTGGCGCCTCCGTTGGGTTATTCTGCCCATCAGTCAGTGTCATTCCTCCCTCTGCCTACCGCATTTAATTGTCTAAACACAAACTGCAGATTGGCTAAGGGGGGAAAAACATTTGTCTGCTTAAGCCCTTCATTTTTCATTCCTCCACTGTGCAATTTGCAATGCTGTGTTTTGAATCTTCCACAAAAGAGACGGCTGCCCTCATGCCAGGTGCCTCACCTTCATTCACCTTCTTTCTCCCAAAGGGGGAAATTTCGTCCAACTGTTCCGTTCGTGACTGTGACGTGCTCAGAATTTGTGATTCCAATGTGTAATAATGTAGTTGTTGTTTTTTTCAACAGACCTTGAAAGAGAAACATTTCAAATATGTGCACATATTTTATAAATCAAGATTTTCCTTTGAGGTGTTGAGTTTTAACTTTCAAGGCATTCCAATTTTTTTTTTTAATATGTATTTTTCCAAGGTCGGTGTGCAATAGCAAACCAGCTAATCCAGTCTTGAAATAATGGAAAATATTAAAGTTTTCCAACAGGAGATGTCGCTTCTTAAATACAAATATATAAAAGTACTGTAAAATGAGTTACTTTCTATCCGCTGGTGTCTGTGACAACTTGGAGGTGTCGTCTCAAGTTTGGCTGCTTTTGGTAAAGTGCTACTTTGACCTGTTAAATTCTAATTTACATGTACTTGTGTCAAAATGTGCCTGTAAATTGTGTGTTTTACGTGGCATCAATCATGCTGTTGACCAAATGCGTTCACATTTAAACTAGGGCTGTCAGTTTAACGTGTTAACTTTATTAATTAGTTATGAAAAATAACGCGATTAAAAAAATTTAAGGCAGTTAACACGCTGGCCCCGCCCCCATATCTGTACGTCATCTTATAGTTCATATAGTTGACTGTTGACCAATATGATGCAGGGCAACAACTCCACAAATGCAGTTATGTCCTAAAATTCAAGATATTGGTGCAAAAAATGTCCCTGTATGTGTTTTGTCTTATATTTATATATATATATATCACATATCACAGAATATCACACAGGCAGCATGAGCAGTATGACACGAGTGGTGACTTTGTACCGATCTATCACGAGCTTAAAAGTGATTTTATACAACACTTCAGTAAACAAGTTGATATTGTGTTTTATTTTACACACAATATTATGTTTTTGCTGAGTATTGCAGAGAACATATTACCTTTGGCTTTTAAGTCATAGGAGAATTGATGCGCGTCTCTGAGCAACACAGCGGTGTTTAGTTTCTGAATAAATCCGCGTTTTTAAGAATCGAGTAAATCAGTGATTTATAGACCCATTCATAAAGAGAATGAATCGGCCATTTTAACGAGTCGAATGAATGACTCATAAAGACATTTACCGCCACCTGCTGGCAGATTTACTTTCTTATTTAAAACATAATTTCATTTAAAAAAGATAATAATAATGATAAACATTAAAGGTAGTTCATCATAGTGTCATCCTGTCGTCACCCTCATGTCGTTTTAAACCTTTCTTTTGTGGAACATAAAAGAAGGTATTTTGAAGACTGTTGGTAACAAAGCTGTTTTTGTTATCCGTGACTTTATTGTGTGAACAAAAAATACTGAGATGTTTCTCAAGTTATCTTCTTTTATGTTCCATAGTTGGGCCGTTGCAGCCTAAATGTTTATGTGTAATAAATTTTATGCTGAATCAAATAAAATATTTCTTTCTAAAGCTACTATTTGCAATGTCTACTTGCTACTTTCTCGTTTAACACAATAATAGCTTTAAACAATCTTTTGTGGGTATTTTCACAGCCAAATATAGTTTGTGATTAATTGGATTAATTTATTCGAAACTTATTTAATTAGATTACAAATTTTAATCGACTGACAGCCCTAATTTAAGCTTTTTCAAACTAATTCAGTTTCTTTCCTGTATCATACGATGAATGGGATATAAAGCTTTTGGGTAAAAAAAAAAAAAAAAAGATTTGCTTTTGAGAATTTGCTTTCGTCATCGCCTAGTTTTGCTTATTGTACTGTAATTATGCACTAATGGGAGTGCTGCTGTATTATAATGTATCTAGCATTATAGGAAGTGTAATTAACTTCCATGCACAGATAATAATGATCCAATAGATGAATTATACTGAGAAATAAATTAATAACAATATTTGGAGGGACCAAATGGTTGATGAGAAATGAGTCGAGAGACGGTCTCAGTACAAAATGTGCAAAGAGGATTTCGCGTACTTGGCTCCTCAGCCACATGCACTGTGAATGAGCCCAATGTTTCTGTCATTTGTTTGTGTGTGCGTGTGAAAGCGAGGGATGAAGATGGAGAAAAGAGTGCAGCGTTATCTTGCCAGGAGACTCTGAAGAGTCTCATCCTTAACTCTTGTAGAAAACAGAGTGAATGAGTTTCTCTTCTAATGGTCTTGTCTAAATAAAAACACTAAATTCGCTGTTGCACTGGCTGTGTTTTATTTTGCTAATAGCACAAATATGGGATGTAAAATCCAATTAATGTTGTGTGGGTTTTAGAAATCATGCAGGGATGGTCATTTGCCATTTCATCGGGCAGACGTCATATGATCTGCGTGCTCTATTAAATTGAATAGAATAAAAATGGCTGCATTCATCTTTGGTTCCAGATATTTCATTGAGTACTCATTAATACTTCACAAGTAGTTCGGTCACGCATAGTCACATGTAGCATGTGATGCTTTTTTTTCCCACTCTTTTGAAGTACTAGTTGTACATTTTGCTTTAAGCAGATGGTACATTTCAAGAGATGTGCTGTTGCAGGCTGTGTGTGTGTGTGTGTGTGTGTGTGTTTGTGATGTGACCTGAAATCCTCTACAGGAGCAGATGACTCATTTAGGTTTTCTGTCATGAGTGCCTTTGGCAGTTTGTGGGACATCCATCTCAAGCACATCCAAGCACCCACTCTCAAGCACACGCAATGCTATGCAAGACTCACTTCGCTCACATATTTAAATACTAACACGTTTGATTGCTTTTTAAGAGATACGCTTAAACAAAGTCGTTTGCTAATCAGATGTGGCCTTTTAAATGTGCACCTATTCCTGAGTCTTAAAACGTTGATGATTCAGTGGACTAGTTATGGGAATATATTAGAATGTTGGTAATCACGTAGCTTGTTTACTGTTGACAAAATATCTTATGTTCTACAGAAAAAGGAAGCATATCGTTTCGGAGTGTCACTTTTTAGTCACATTTGTTTTATGTTTATAACAGAAGCTCAGCCCGTCTAAATAGATAATTGCGATTGTGTTTCACGCTGCAGCTAGACAAAGTTTAGTATTAAAATTTAATGCGCACATCTCATCTCTGATGTTATATTCAATTTGGATTTGGATTTGCTCCTGGTGAAATCAAGAGCACTGAACCTTGCATAATCATATTTTTCAAAATATTTTAAGCTAAAGAGAAGCTGCATATTTAATAGACAGCCTATGGCCGTAACAATTAGGCTCATGAAAATAAAAGGAAACATTTAAAAAATGTAATAAGAGTCCTATAAATATTCTTAAGCCCTGTATGTGTATAAGGCAGTGACGTGCAGTGGTGCTCTGAAATGAGGATGAAGTTCTCACTTTTTTTTTTTTTTTTAATTAAATGTAAATTCATGTCCCAGTCACATTTTCTTGGTTGCTACATTGGCGAAGTAATTAAAGTATAAATTAATGATTTTAAGCATTTTACATTTATTCCAAAACAATAACTCAAGGCAGTAACAATTTAAACTAGGGCTGTCAAACGATTAATCGCGATTAATCGCATACAAAATAAAAGTTTGAGTTTGCCTAATATACCAACACGTTCTCACTCCTAACTGGTCACATATTGACGATTGGGCAGGGCCCCTTTGGCGTCACTTCTGGACGCTCAGGGTACCCCTTTAGCGTCATTTTTCTACGTGCAGGGTCCTCCAGTACTTAACATAAGAAACCATTGGCGTCAATGTACTGACGCGAAAGGCACGGGGAATTTTATCGTCATGATTAAATTATATATTGGGTAATAATATTGCTGTTATTGCATATATGTTGGGGTGTAATTTTTTTTTCAATGCGAACAGTCAAAACAGTTTAATTTATATTACACTATTTACACATTGAACCCAACCTCTGCCCCTAAACCTAACCATTTGTCAACAAACACAAGATATAACAGCTATATATTATAGATATAGATAGACAGCTATATAATATAGATATATTACAACTATATTCATAATTCATTCAAAAAGTATTAATATTCCAATGGTTCCGAAGCAAAACGATTGATTTGTGAGAAGAATAGACGTGATCGCCGTCTCTGTCCGCAGTTCTGTGTGCTGCACTGCAGTCTGTCTGTGCTTGAATTCAAAAAATGCCGCCAGAAGAAGCAAGCCTTGGTTGTGAAATGCCGTTGGCTCTTGGGTGTCTCGTGACCGATTGTGTCATGCTGTTGTGAAATGCCATTGGCTCGTATGTGTCTCGTGACCGATTGCTTCATGCTAATGCTCGGGTGTATCTTCTTGAATGAAATGTGAGCGCGTTAACGGAGCGGGATCATTTTCAGCGATTAAAACCTTCTGTTATTCGCATAAGGATATCGTAAGGCTTCAGAAGACTCTGAATGCAACAGGACTTGTTTGTAATGCTTTTATACTGCTTGTTTATGGTCAGTTTTTGCAATAAATACCTGTGACTGTACTTATATTTGCCTGTTGCGTGTTTCATATTGTTCAGAAGTGGGTAGGTTTAGGGTAGGGGTGGGGTTAGGTGCTCCAATGAACGTATATATTTATATAAATAATTTTTATTTTTACAAATGCATGCAAACCATTAAATTAAGACAAACAACAGAAAACAAGGGAGGACCCGCATCCAAAAGTGACGCTGAAGGGGTACCCTGGGCGTCAAAAGGGGTCCTGGTCGAAAGGGGTCCTGACCAATCTTCAATATGTGACGACTTGGGAGTGAGAACGTGTTGCATATACGTGTGTGTACTGTATGTAATTATTATGTATATATAAATACACACAAATTAATGTATATATATATAAGATAAATATATTATGTACAAAGTATTTTTATTTATATATAATATAAATTAAATAAAAATTATAATAAATACATATACTTGTAAATATTTCTTAAGTATATACATGAATGTGTTTGTATTTATATATACATAATAATTACACACAGTACACACACATATCTTAGGCAAACTCAAACTATTATTTTGTATGCGATTAATCACGATTAATTGCGATTAATCGTTTGACAGCCCTATTCATTCTCAATTACCCCCCACCAAACTTACTGTGCACTTCAGGGGGTCTGTTAAAACTCAACGGGCTCAGGGGAGGCGAGAGAGACGCCAACTTCTGCTGTAACTTTACCTGCTGGTGTTGTTGTTGGACTGTGTTTCTTAAAAAAAAAAAAAAAAACTAGTGATTTATACACTTCGTATGTCATATTTTGTAATATTTGTGTTGTTTTATTTTTGTTTTGCGAATTTTTTTGAGAAGACACTGCCTCCCTTGCCTCCTCAGAGGAAACACCCCTGATATAATGTGTCCCATGTAGGGTTAGTAGTTTGAGCTTAACAACCTATAATTTTTCTCTCATTTTACAGTTATTTTTTGATGGTAACATTATAGCCAAAAGAAGACATGACATTATTCCATAGAATCACCTTAGCAGTGCATCCCAGCTCATATGTGATGATGCCTACATTTCTGCAAAACTGCAAAAAAAAATAAATAAATAAATAAAAATACACAGATCAGGCATAACATTATGATCAATGACAGGTGAAGTGAATAACACTGATTATCTCTTCATCACAGCACCTGTTAGTGTGTGGGAAATATTAGGCAGCAAGTGAACATTTTGTCCTCAAAGTTGATGTGTTAGAAGCAGGAAAAATGGGCAAGCGTAAGGATTTGAGCGAGTTTGACAAGGGCCAAATTGTGATGGACTGGGATGACTAGGTCAGAGCATCTCCAAAACTGCAGCTCTTGTAGGGTGTTCCCGGTCTGCAGTGGTCAGTATCTATCAAAAGTGGTCCAAGGAAGGAACAGTGGTGAACCGGCGACAGGGTCATTGATAGGCAACGCTCACTAATGCGTGTGGGGAGCAAAAGCTGGCCTGTGTGGTCCGATCCAACAGATGAGCTACTGTAGCTAAAACTGCTCAAGAAGTTCATGCTGGTTCTGATGGAAAGGTGTCAGAATGCAGAGTGCATCACAGGATAGTAAATAGTTCAGGAATGGTTTGAGCAGTACAACAACGAGTTTGAGGTGTTGACTTGGTATACAAATTCCCCAGACCTCAATCCAGTCGAGCATTTGTGGAATGTGCTGAACAAACAAGTCCGATCTATGGTGGCCCACTTTGCGACTTACTGGACTTAAAGGATCTGCTGCTAACATCTTGGTGCCAGATACCACAGCACACCTTCAGGGGTCTAGTGGAGTCCATACCTTGAAGGGTCAAGGCTGTTTTGGCAGCAAAAGTGGGATCAACACAATATTAGAAAGGTGGTAATAATGTTTTGCATAACTGGTGTATGTACACATACATTTCACCACAGTTTTCATTTTTTGAAATGAACATTAGCGGCAGAACATCAACAACTTTTGTTCCTTTTCACACAAATTATGATTATGGGGTACATACAACGCCATTGTGCTTTGGGGCGTCCCATGTTCGAATCCCAACTCGAGGACCTTTCCCAATCCCGCCTCCATCTCTCTCTCCTACTTCGCTTCCTGTCACTTCTAATCTGTCCTGTCATAATAAAGGCAAAAAAATGATTATGGGGCAGATTATAAATCAATAGGGGCTATTTTTACACAGTTCATGCAAAATACTATGTTATGACATTTACCATATATAAACAAATCCATTTTAACATTTGCATCACACTCTTTGCTCCATATGTGTGGCTTTTCTGACGTAGTAAGCTTGCTCTGGAGCTCACCTGGTACAGCATTGCAAATGGCCTGTGAAACACAAGTCGTGAGTTGTTCCACAAAAGAGCTCAAAGTCTTATAGAAACAAGCTAAAGTGACATGCTTATTTCAGCAAATGTGTTTTTAATCTAATAATCCTGCATCTGTAATGGAGAAAAGTAATCGTATAATTTATAGTCCCTCTTGTGGACATGTTAAAGCGAAATACATTGGAAGTCCACTTCCAAAACCAAAATTCACATATAATGTACATATTAAACATTTCAGCATTTTTCTCCATATAATGGACTGATATGGTGATATGTTTTGAACTTCCAAAATGCAGTTTAAATGCGGCTTCAAACAAGGAACAATCCCAGCCGAGAAAGAAGGGTCTTATCTAGCGTAATGATTGGTTATTTTCATAAAAATAATACAATTTATATACTTTTTAATGTCAATTGCTCGCCTTTTCTTGCTCTGCCTGGACTGTTTTTTTCCGGTTCATGACAGTTAGGGTATGTCGAAAAACTCAGATTGTTTTTTTCTCCCTCAACTTTAAAATCGTCCTATATCGCCGTTTTACCTTTTTTGTTAAGGGTGTTTGATCTCCTTTGCATGTTCACTTTGCAAAGACTGGGTCGGTACTTCTGCAGCGATGTAGGATGATTTTGAAATGATTTTTGCAGTTGAGGGAGAAAATACGATTGGAGTTTTTCGACATTCCCTAACTGTCTTGAACCAGAATATACAGAGTTCAGGCAGAGCGAGACAAGACGAGCATTTGAGATTAAATTGCATTTTTTTAATTAAAATTACATCATGAAAATCGTTTTGCTAGGTAAGACCCTTCTTCTTCAGCTGGGATCGTTTACAACCGCATTTGGGATCATTTGAAGCCGCATTTAAGCTGCATTTTGGAAGTATAAAATAGGGGAACCATATCAGTCAATTATATGGAGAAAAATGCTGAAATGTTTTCCTCAAAAAACATAATTTCTTTACGACTGAAGAAAGAAAGACATGAACATCTTGGATGACAAGGGGTTGAGTACATTATATGTGAATCTTTGTTTTGGAAGTGGACTTCTCCTTTAAGGTTTTTCAGAAACGTTTTTTTCAATAAGTGGGCTGTAGAGGTGACCGTCAGGCTCATCAGCATGTTGTTCACTCTATCAGTCATCTATCAGATTTGCCCAGGATCAACCCTCCTGCTCTATTCCACTCTCAATGGGGTAGGAAAGAAGGTATGTGCAGAGAGCCGCTGTCTTATCCATAAATCTCTGATTAGTGTCCATGGGCCACATTAGTGTGTGAAGGAGTGTGTGTCTGTATATGTGCTTGACTTGATCCATAGTCCCCTGTAGTTTATTTTCCTGGAAAGGATGGCTATCTCTAATTTATCACTGTCACAGGCTTGCCAGGGCTTGTCACACTTTGCCCATCACTCTGTGGCCTCTGTGGTGCTCCAGTTGGTCCCCCACCGTGTCTGGAATCCAGCTTTTTGTCTCACTATTCTGATCCTTATCTGACCCTGATTTGTACATCAGACTTGTACGTTTGGGCTGCTCGATAAAAGACGTACACGTGGGCAGGTAAGTAGCCGCTGTTAAATCGAATCAATTGGTGGACCATCACCTTGTCAACATGTGATCAGCTAGCTTATAGACTTCTGTCCACCAAATGTGTTAACTGATTTGTGGTGTTTTGAAGGCAAACAGCAGTTCTAAATCAGTTTTTTTTTCCCAATAACCCAATGGTTTCACTACCAGTCTTCCCTATACGCTTCCATAAACAATGTCCATTAAAACTTTAAAGGTGTAGCTCACTTCCAGAACAAAAATTTACAGATAATGTACTCACCTCCTTTTCATCCAAGATGTTCATGTCTTTCTTTCTTCAGTCGTAAAGAAATTATGTTTTTTTGAGTAAAATATTTCAGGATTTCTCTCCATATAATGGACTTTTATGGTGGCCCCGAGTTTGAACTTCCAAAATGCAATGCAAAATGCAATTCCAAAAGTTTCAATGCAGCTTCAAAGGGCTCTAAACAATCCCAGCCGAAGAAGAAGAGTCTTATCTAGCGAAACGATCGATTATTTTCTAAAAATGTTTACAATTTGTATACTTTTTAACTTCAAATGCTCATCTTGTCTAGCTCTGCGTGAACTCTGTGTGTCCCAAAATGCTTGGAGCTAGGGTAATTTGTAGTTAAAAAAAATAAATTAAAAAAATCCCTTCTTTGCATGTTCACTTTGTAAACACTGGGTCGGTACTTCTGCAGCGATATAGGACAATTTTATAGTTGCAGGAGAAAATGAGATGGGAGTTATTCGACATAACCTAACTGTCATGAACCAGAATACACAGAGTTTACGCTGAGCTAGACAAGATGAGCGTTTGAGGTTAAAAAGTATATATTGCACATTTTTTTTAGAAAATAACTGATTGTTTCGCTAGATAAGACCCTTCTTCCTTGGCTGGGACCGTTTTAGCCCTTTGAAGCTGCACTTAAACTGCATTTTGGAAGTTCAAACTTGCGGGCACCATAGAAGTCCATTATATGGAGAGAAATTGTGGGTAACGCTTTAGATTACAACCCGCAAAGAACTACGTAAGTAAACTGAATTTACGGTGTATGTTTCTGCAATTATAGTGTACCTATAAAGTACGTACATGTAGGTATAAGGATACAATATGTTATATTTGGGTAATAAGGGGATAACAAACCAGATATTGAACCTGCAAAGAACTACATAAATATACTGAATTTACGGTGTACGTTTCTGTAATTATAGTGTACCTATTAGTACGTATGTGTTGGTATAAGAGAACAATAGGCTATGTTACGTTTTGGTAATTCGGGGGTAACAACCAGATATACAACCTGCAAAGAACTGCGCAAGTAAACTTAAGTTACAGTGTATGTTTCGTATTTATATTGTACCTACGTGTAAGTATAAGGCAGTGTGGCGGGAATCCCGAGGAGCAATCAGCGTCGCCCTGGCAACACACAACCGGCACCTGGAGCTACTCACCACGAGCCAATCGGTCACGGTCCACACCCCCATATAAACCAGCAGCCCAGCACAGAAGATCGAGAACTATCTCCGATGGTGTGTGAACCGAACTCACTCTTTCTATCGCTCTTCCTGCAGATTCGCCGTGACCGCTTGGCTCCGCACTTCCCGGACGCACGCACCGGGGTGACCGCACTATTCTGCACCCACCCCTCACTGGACACGAGCACTAGAAGGCACGGAAGAGGAAGGAGTCACCACGCACCGACCACCGAAGACGCTGATACCGATATCACCCGTATTTGTTTTCTCACCTGCTCTATTCTTCAATAAATACCACCCTCCGGGGCTCACGAAAAGTCTTGCTTTGTCGCGTTGTTCTTCGCCAGGCCACAGTGGTGGAGAATGCAGGCAGATCTTTTGGCCTGAAGAACACCGACAAGCAAGACGCAGCTTTGTTTACACCGCCATTTTGCCCTGACGCTCACTTCCGGTTTCTTTGTTTCAGGCGCGCGCTCTTCCCCGGCGGCATGGAGGACCTTGTAAAGACTCTAGCAGAGGTTAGCGTCCGCCAACAACATTGTTTTGAGCTGCTCACCGAACAGCACGGACATATTCAAGGGTATTTAACCGACTTGCGTTTATCAGCCGCTCAAAACGTTCCGCTCCCAGACGCAAGAGTGACAGCCGGTCGATTGCTACCCAAGCTGACCGCAGATGATGATATTGAGGCTTACCTCAAAATGTTTGAGTCTGTTGCCAACACAGAGGGCTGGGCAAGAGGTACTTGGGCTGCGGTGCTGGCTCCATTGCTTTCGGGTGAGGCCCAACGGGCATATTTTTCTTTACCAGTGTCTTCTCAAAATAATTATAACGAACTAAAAAGAGAGATTTTAGGTCGGCTCGGTCTCTCGGCCACTGTGGCTGCCCAACGCTTCCATGACTGGGAATACCGACCCCGTGTGCCAGCCCGCGCCCAAGCCGCCGATCTGATGCGGTTAGCCGATCACTGGCTACTAGAGGGGATGCCATCACCCTCTCAGGTGGCTGAACGGGTAGTAGTCGACCGCATGCTGAGAGCTCTACCACGCTCAATGAGGCAGGCGGCCGGTATGAGAGGTCCAAAAAGCCTCCCCGAGCTCATAGAAGCTATTGAACTGGCGGACGCTACCTACCACCGAGAGGCTGGGGAACGAGCGCCGCCATTTCCCCGGAGGGTGGTCCAGGAGCGACGGCCGCCGGAGGGCACCCCACGGCCAGTGCACAGACCGTCCAGCCCCCGCGACGAGCCCATGCCCACCGACCCATCACCTCCGCCGACAAAACCTTGGATAGCAGGCTGTGTGGTTCACCGGAAAACCCCAAAAGGAGCTCCAAAGACCCCAGTGAAGATCAAAGGCCGGTGGTATCGGGCGCTTTTGGACTCGGGAAGCGCCGTCTCTCTCGTCAGGCCTGACACGCTAGGGCCCCGGCCAGTCTCCAAGTCCACCATGCCCATTACCTGTGTTCATGGAGACACCCGCCAGGTACATACTAATTTGCTTACCTTCCATAAAGGTCGAGACACGTGGACCCTTGAAGTAGGAGTCTTAAAGGACCTTCCGGTGCCCCTCTTGTTGGGACGTGACTGGCCGGGGTTTGAAGCCGCCTTGGCCGACGCCACACAGCCTGCCCAGCCTCGTCGTCGCCAACTTCGTGCGCCGTCGCGGGGGTCTGAGAGCCAGTCCAGCATGCTGACATCGGACAGTGGGAGAGATGGTGAGTCCCCTCCCCCTGACTCTAATCTTTTTTTTGATGTATTCCAGCAGGTCACGGGAGGGGGGGATTTCGGAAAGGCCCAAAAGGAGGATGACCGTCTCAAGCACTGCTGGGGGCAGGTCCGAGTCCTAGAAGGACAGGAGGTCTTTCCAGCACCCCATCCTCTCCCACACTTCGTCGTGCAAAACGGTCTGTTGTACTGTGTCGCGGAGCGGCGGGCGGAGGTAAAACATCTTCTCGTCGTCCCGAAGGGAAAAACCGAAACGGTCCTCGAGCTGGCCCATTCACACCCCATGGCTGGCCACCTGGGGGTTCAGAACACCACCCAGCGCATCCGGGACAGGTTCCACTGGCCCGGACTGGAAGCTGAAGTGAAGAGCTTCTGCCAGGCCTGCCCCAGGTGCCAACGAACCTCACCCAGAAAACCTCCCCCCAGCCCACTCATTCCATTACCCATCATCGGGGTGCCCTTTGAGCGGATCGGGATGGACATTGTAGGGCCGTTGCCGAGGTCTGGCCGGGGGCACGAACATATTCTAGTCATCGTAGATTATGCCACCCGGTACCCCGAAGCAGTCCCCCTTCGTCGTGCCACCAGCAAAGCCATCGCCCGTGAGCTGTTCCTGCTCTCTAGCCGGGTGGGTCTACCGTCGGAGATACTGACCGACCAGGGAACTCCCTTTATGTCCCGGCTAATGGCTGATCTCTGCCGGCTGCTGAAGGTGAAACAAGTAAGAACTTCAGTCTACCATCCTCAGACCGACGGGCTCGTCGAGAGGTTTAACCAAACCCTGAAACAGATGCTGCGGAGGGTAACTACGGAAGATAAGAAAGATTGGGACCTGCTCTTACCGTATGTTCTGTTTGGGGTCCGGGAGGTACCCCAAGCGTCTACAGGCTTTACCCCCTTTGAACTCCTGTTCGGCCGGCAACCCCGCGGCCTCCTCGACGTAGCCCGAGAGGCCTGGGAGCAGCAGCCGGCAGCATACCGCACCGTCATTGAGCACGTTAAAGAAATGAGAGCCAAGATCGACCAGGTCATGCCATTAGTCCGGGAACACCTGGTGAAGGCCCAGCAAGCCCAGCAACGCCTCTACAACCGGGCGGCCCAACCGCGGGAGTTCCAGCCAGGAGACAGGGTGATGGTCCTGGTCCCCAACGCCGCTTGTAAATTCCTTGCCCAATGGCAGGGACCTTTCACCATAGAAGAACGAGTGGGCCCCGTCAACTACAGGGTGAGGCAACCTGGTCGTAGAAAGCCGGTACAACTGTACCACATTAATTTGCTCAAGAAATGGGTCGGGGACCGGGATCAAGTGGCCGCCCTCACTCTCCAAGAGCCCGCGGTACTGGACACCAACCCCGACCTGTCCGCCGCCCAGAAGGCGGACCTGCGGCACCTGGTCGGTCAGTTCCTGGACGTTTTCTCCGACAACCCCGGCCAGACTAATGTCCTCTCCCACGACATCCGCACTCCTCCCGGCGTCATCGTCCGGCAACGGCCCTACCGAGTCCCTGAGGCCCGCCGGCAAGCTATAGAGGCAGAGATACAAAAGATGCTCAAACTGGGGGTAATAGAACCATCCCGGAGCCCGTGGTCCAGCCCGATAGTCCTGGTCCCAAAGCCGGATGGCACCCTCCGTTTCTGTAATGACTACCGGCGCCTGAACGAAGTGTCAGACTTCGACAGCTACCCCATGCCCCGGGTGGATGAGCTCCTGGAGCGCCTGGGAAGGGCCCGGTACATTACAACCTTGGACCTTACCAAAGGTTATTGGCAAGTCCCCCTCTCCGAAGAAGCCAAACCCAAAACAGCCTTCTCAACGCCCTCTGGCCACTGGCAGTACCGGACCCTTCCCTTCGGCTTACACGGCGCTCCAGCGACGTTTCAACGGCTGATGGATATCATTCTCCGACCTCACCAAACCTACGCAGCCGCTTACCTGGACGATCTGGTAATCCACTCGGAGGCGTGGGAGGACCATCTGGAGCGTCTACGGAGGGTGCTGTCCGAGCTCCGTCGGGCTGGGCTTACCGCCAACCCCCGCAAATGTCATCTTGCCCTGCACGAAGCTCGGTACCTGGGTTTCACCGTGGGAAGAGGACTTATCAAGCCCCAGGAAAATAAGGTAAAGGCGATCCTAGAGGCGCCAAAACCCTCGACAAAAACCCAGGTACGAGCATTTTTGGGGTTGGCGGGATATTACCGATGTTTTATCCCCAGTTTCTCCTCTATAGCGGCCCCCCTGACAGACCTGACCAGGAAGGGGCAACCAGACCGGATCCGCTGGACGGAGGAAGCTGAACACGCCTTCCGAATCATCAGAGGGGCACTGACCACGGAGCCGGTCCTGCGTGCCCCGGATTTTAGTTGCCCCTTCCTGCTTCACACGGATGCCTCTGACACGGGATTGGGGGCCGTGCTCTCCCAGGTCCAGGAGGGGGAAGAGCATCCGGTAGTGTACATCAGCCGTAAGCTGTCCAAGGCCGAGAGAAACTACGCAGCCGTGGAAAAAGAAGCTCTCGCCATCAAGTGGGCAGTCCTGGAGCTAAGGTATTACCTGCTAGGCCGGCGATTCACTCTGTTCACAGACCACGCTCCTCTGCAATGGATGGCCAGAGCCAAAGACACTAATGCCCGGGTCACCAGATGGTTTCTGTCGCTCCAGGACTTCCACTTCGATGTGCGCCACCGGGCCGGTTCCAGCAACACCAACGCCGACGGACTCTCTCGGTCCTGGGCAGCATATACAGGTCTGTCAGGGGTCACTCCCCTCCCACCCCCTGTTTCCCCCTTTGTTTCTACCTCCAGGACCAGGACGTCGCTTAGGGAGGGGGAGTGTGGCGGGAATCCCGAGGAGCAATCAGCGTCGCCCTGGCAACACACAACCGGCACCTGGAGCTACTCACCACGAGCCAATCGGTCACGGTCCACACCCCCATATAAACCAGCAGCCCAGCACAGAAGATCGAGAACTATCTCCGATGGTGTGTGAACCGAACTCACTCTTTCTATCGCTCTTCCTGCAGATTCGCCGTGACCGCTTGGCTCCGCACTTCCCGGACGCACGCACCGGGGTGACCGCACTATTCTGCACCCACCCCTCACTGGACACGAGCACTAGAAGGCACGGAAGAGGAAGGAGTCACCACGCACCGACCACCGAAGACGCTGACACCGATATCACCCGTATTTGTTTTCTCACCTGCTCTATTCTTCAATAAATACCACCCTCCGGGGCTCACGAAAAGTCTTGCTTTGTCGCGTTGTT
>CM070007.1:22389722-22411826 GCA_036247105.1 Cirrhinus mrigala | reverse complement strand
CGTGTTCTCAGGTCTCGTGATCTGTATGTTTGTCATGTGATGTCTGCTCGCTCAGCTGAGCTGCTAATCAGTCCGGCACAGGTGTCTCTCATTATCGCTGGCTATAAATACTCACCTCATTCTCCTCTCCCTCGTCCGATAGTTCATCCGGATCTCTGTTCCTGTTCCTGTCGTCTCTTTAGTCTGGTCTTCGTGTGGATTGTTCGTGTTGGATGTCGTCGTGTCTTCTTCGTGCCTGCACCGGATTCACGCCATCACCACAGGACTCACTCCACGCTGTCACCAGCCATCTTGCCCCTGCATCACCCAGCCGAGAGCCTTCATCACCGTCACTGTGTTTGCTTGTTTCATTATAAATAAACTGTCATCACCCTGCATTTGCTTCCTCCACTCATTTCACGTTACAGAACTATCGGACCAAAATGGAAGCAGCAGGCACCTCACAACCCACGATGGAGGACTATCTTCAGGATTGTATCTCTCGGCTGGAGAAACAGGAAAAGAGCACGAGCGATTCCGGTCAGGCTATCCGTGCTCTTGTGGTGCAGGTGTCCGAGCTGACCCAGCGTATGCAACAGTTGCAACTTCCCGCTGCGCCAGTCACGCCGCCCACGCCGCCCGCCCCTCTCGCAGCACCCGGACCATCTGCTGCGGCTCAACAGCTGGAGCCCCGCCTTCCCCCGCCGGAGGTCTATAGCGGTGAGCCGAATTTCTGCCGAGCTTTCCTCACTAAATGCTCAATGCATTTTGCGTTACAACCTCGCACATTCGTTAGTGAGGAAAGCAAGGTGGCGTTCGTGCTCACCCTATTGACGGGGAGGGCGGCGCTGTGGGGCACGGCGGTGTGGGAAAATCAAGATCCCTGTTGTGCCTCATTCTCGACACTCTCGGCCGAAATGAAGAGGGTGTTTGACCGCGCGGCTTCGGGGAGGGAGGCCGCGCGGACTTTGATGGATCTCCGACAGGGGGAGAGATCCGTCTCTGACTATTCTATCGAGTTTCGCACCCTCGCGGCAGAGTGTCAATGGAATGAGGAGGCGCAGTGGGATATGTTCCTGCATGGGCTGGCTGATCGCGTTCAAAAGGAGATCTACGCCCTGGATCTACCCGCTAACCTCAACGGACTCATCGACCTTGCTTTGCGGGTAGACTCTCGTCTCTCTCGGGTCGAGCGGCGGGGATTATCCGCTCGGCCCCCCCCTGGAGAGGGAATTCCACCACGAGCCAGCGGCTATGACGCGATCAGCCCCCACGACGAACACGAACCCATGCAGGTGGGTCGAGCTCGGCTTTCCCGGGAGGAGAAGGAGAGGCGGAGATCCCGGGGCCTTTGTTTATACTGTGGAGCTCCGGGACATTACGCTTTCAACTGCCCGGTAAAAGGGCCAGCCCGACAGTAAATCTGAGGCTACTGTCGGGTGGGATCTCCGCTAAGAAGACCTCATCCAGCGCGACCTCCACGCTCCTTCCGGGTAGGCTAAGATGGCAGAATCACGATCTTCACTGCACTGCACTTCTGGACTCCGGGGCTGAAGGCAATTTCATGGACTATTCGTTTGCACGTTCCAATCAGGTTCCCCTCAGTCCCCTCACCGACCCCATCGCCGTCAACGCTCTCAATGGTCAAACTCTACCCAAGATCACATTCGTCACTAAACCCGTTACTCTCACTGTATCTGGCAACCACAGTGAGAGTATCCCCTTTTACATTCTGGACTCCCCTCTTGCACCTGTTGTTCTTGGACATCCTTGGCTCATCAAACACAACCCCCGGATTGATTGGCAGCTCCAGTCCGTGTCTGAGTGGAGCACTAAATGTCATGAATCTTGTCTTGTGTCTGCTTGTCCGTCTGTTTCTGTTTCTCTGTTTCAGGAGAAGGCGGTGGATGTGAGTAACGTGCCCGTAGAGTACCTCGACCTGAAGGAAGTGTTCAGTAAGTCTCGGGCTGCTTCTCTTCCTCCTCATCGTCCCTATGACTGTGCGATAGAGTTATTGCCAGGTACGTCTCCGCCTAAGGGCAAATTATATTCACTCTCTGTTCCTGAGAGGGAGGCTATGGAGAAATACATTTCTGATTCTCTAGCAGCCGGGTTCATTCGACCCTCCTCTTCTCCAGCGGGGGCGGGGTTCTTTTTTGTGGGGAAGAAAGACGGATCTCTGCGACCTTGTATTGATTACCGGGGGTTGAATAATATCACGGTAAAAAATACCTACCCTTTGCCGTTGATATCTTCTGCCCTCGAGAGGCTGCAGGGAGCGTCGGTCTTCACTAAATTGGACTTAAGGAATGCTTATCATTTGGTCCGCATCAGGAGGGGAGATGAATGGAAGACCGCCTTTAATACCCCCAGGGGGCACTTTGAATACTTGGTCATGCCCTTCGGTTTGTCCAACTCCCCAGGGGTCTTTCAGGCACTCGTCAATGACGTGCTGCGAGACATGGTCGACCAGTTCATATATGTCTACCTGGATGACATATTGATTTTTTCCTCGTCTCTCCAGGAACATGTGCAGCACGTCCGGCGAGTGCTTCAGAGGCTGTTAGAGAATGGGCTTTTTGTCAAGGCGGAGAAATGCGTTTTTCATGCACAGTCTGTTCCTTTTCTAGGGTACATCTTGTCGGCTGAGGGAATTCGTGTGGATCCAGCGAAGGTTCAGGCTGTGGTGGATTGGCCAACTCCAGATTCCCGTAAGGCCCTGCAGAGGTTTCTGGGGTTTGCCAATTTTTACCGACGTTTCATCCGCAATTTCAGCCAACTAGCCGCGCCTCTGACCGCCTTAACCTCCCCCAGAACGACGTTCAGGTGGTCTGACTCAGCTGAGGCTGCGTTTGCCAAACTGAAGAGCCGCTTCGTTTCGGCTCCCATTCTCGAGACCCCTGATCCATCACGTCAGTTCGTGGTGGAGGTTGACGCGTCGGAGGTGGGGGTAGGTGCGGTTCTATCACAGCGTTCGGCCACAGACGACAAGATGCATCCCTGCGCGTTTTTTTCACATCGTCTGTCACCTGCTGAGTCAAATTACGATATTGGTAATCGAGAGCTGTTGGCAGTCAAGTTGGCATTAGAGGAATGGCGTCATTGGCTGGAGGGGTCGGGGGTACCTTTCATTGTATGGACCGATCATAAAAACCTCGAATATATTAAAACCGCCAAAAGATTGAACTCTAGGCAGGCTCGGTGGGCACTTTTTTTCGGACGTTTTGACTTTACCATTTCGTACCGTCCGGGTTCCAAAAATGTCAAACCCGATTCTTTGTCGCGTATTTTTGACCACACCGATCGCCCGTCCACTCCCAAGAGTATTTTTCCTGAGACGCTTATCGTTTCAACTCTCACGTGGGAGGTCGAAACGAAGGTTAAGACAGCCTTAGAAGGGGTAACGCCTCCGGTCGCTTGTCCACCGAACCGGTTATTTGTGCCAGAGGAATTACGGTCCGAGGTTATTCAGTGGGGTCACTGTTCTAATGTAGCATGCCACCCAGGAGTCAATCGTACCATACATGTGGTTAAGCAACGGTTTTGGTGGCCTCTTATGGCTCGTGACGTTCGCAGTTTTGTTTTGGCTTGCTCAGTTTGTGCCATTGGTAAGACATCTAACAGACCTCCAGATGGACTCCTTCAACCGCTGCTGGTCCCTTCGAGACCCTGGTCCCACATTGCGCTAGATTTTGTCACCGCCCTCCCGCCCTCTCAGGGCAACACGGTAGTTTTGACCGTGGTGGACCGGTTCTCGAAGGCGGCCCATTTTATTCCCTTGCCCAAATTACCCTCAGCCAAGGAGACAGCGGTGACTGTCGTGGACCACGTTTTTCGCTTACATGGCCTCCCGACGGACGTGGTCTCCGACAGGGGACCCCAATTTGTGTCCAAATTTTGGCAAGAGTTTTGTAGATTACTGGGGGCAACTGTTAGTCTCTCTTCGGGGTTCCATCCTCAAAGCAATGGTCAAACTGAGAGAGCCAACCAAGATCTGGAAAGAACTTTGCGATGTATGGTCACTAGAAATCCTTCCTCCTGGAGCCAACAACTCTCAATGGTGGAGTATGCCCACAATTCTTTACCAGTATCGTCTACGGGCCTATCACCATTTGAATGTAGCTTAGGGTACCAGCCACCAATTTTTCCTAGTCTGGAATCCGAAGTCGCGGTCCCCTCCGCCCACGCTTTCATCCAGAGGTGCCATCGCACCTGGACCAGAGCCCGCGAGACTCTACTCCAGGTGGGGGCGCGCACCAAGGCCAAGGCTGATCGCCACCGGTCAAGGCCTCCCGTATACGTCGTCGGTTCCAAAGTGTGGCTTTCTACCAAGAACATTCCGCTCCGATCCGTCTCGAATAAACTTGCTCCCAAATTCATTGGCCCGTTTCCTGTCACCAAAATCATTAGCCCGGTGGCAGTCCGCCTTAAACTTCCTCCAGTATACAGGAGAATTCACCCCGTGTTCCACGTTTCCAAAATCAAACCCGTTTTTTTCTCACGCATTAATCCGCCAGCCCCGGTTCCCCCACCGCCGCGACTCGTAGACGGGGAACCCACCTATTCGGTCAATCGTATTCTGGATTCTAGGCGGAGGGGGCGCGGATACCAGTACTTGGTGGACTGGGAAGGTTACGGTCCGGAGGAGAGAAGTTGGGTACCGGCCAGAGACATCCTGGATCACTCCCTTATCGATGATTACAATCAACGGGTAAGGCGATCTGGGAACGTCGGGGGACGTTCCTAGGAGAGGGGGTACTGTCACGGTTCTCACATCTGCCGTGTTCTCAGGTCTCGTGATCTGTATGTTTGTCATGTGATGTCTGCTCGCTCAGCTGAGCTGCTAATCAGTCCGGCACAGGTGTCTCTCATTATCGCTGGCTATAAATACTCACCTCATTCTCCTCTCCCTCGTCCGATAGTTCATCCGGATCTCTGTTCCTGTTCCTGTCGTCTCTTTAGTCTGGTCTTCGTGTGGATTGTTCGTGTTGGATGTCGTCGTGTCTTCTTCGTGCCTGCACCGGATTCACGCCATCACCACGGGACTCACTCCACGCTGTCACCAGCCATCTTGCCCCTGCATCACCCAGCCGAGAGCCTTCATCACCGTCACTGTGTTTGCTTGTTTCATTATAAATAAACTGTCATCACCCTGCATTTGCTTCCTCCACTCATTTCACGTTACAAAATATCCATATTTAAAAATTTATAAACTGCAGTTTCTAGCTTCCACTAACTCAACCCTGATTCATTGCCATTATAAAGCTTGAAAGAGCCAGAATATTTTTGTTTAATATAACTCTGACTCATCTGAAATAAGAAAGTCATATATACCTAGGATGGCTTGAGGGTGAGTAAATCATGGGGTAATTTTCATTTTTGGGTGAACTATCCCTTTTAAGTCCATTTGGTGTAGGCTATATACGTTTTTAATGTGATAGCTTTTTATCTTGAACAGTCTGAAATTTAATTAATTATTTTCTCATTTCCTCATTTTTTGTAACTTAACTTTTACAATTTAACATTTTCAGAGGAGCTTAAGTTATAGAAAAGCAGAGTTTTTATTTAGCTGCTGGCATTGTAACAAAAAAAAAAATACTTTTGTGCTTTGCATTTTATAAATGTGAATGTGTAAATTCCTTTTTTTACCCTATCAAGCTGGTTTATTGTGATAGAATAAAAGAAAAAATTGCAAGGTCCCTAGTAAGTACTGAAGAAATGCTTTAGGGCGTTAGTCATTTTGACTGCTGCAGTGGTTGTTTACTCTTTGTGTGAGCTTTCAGATTAGCAATTTTGTAGTAATAAGCGGTTTCCTTAATGAAAATGTAAAGAGACATGGTAGTCTCAGTGGAACAGTATTTTGCCCCCTCTGGGCTTTTTTGTTTACAGGGAGGGGGAGGAGCAGAGAGAGACACATGCTTAGAATTTTTATTAGCAGACTTGCTTTACCTCAGGCATGTTTCACTCCATGTCAGAGGTCAAATACATACTGCAGCTCTCACATAGAATCCATTCCATTTCTTAAAGGAGAAGTCCACTTCCAAAACAAAGATTCACATATAATGTGCTCACCCCCTTGTCATCCGAGATGCTCATGTCTTTCTTTCTTCAGTCGTAAGGAAATGATGTTTTTTGAGGAAAACATTTCAGCATTTTCTCCATATAAATAATGCGGCTTCAAACGATCCCAAATGCAGTTGTAAACCAAGAAAGAAGGGTCTTATCTAGCGTAATGATTGGTTATTTTCATAAAAATAATACAGTTTATATACTTTTTAATGTCAAACGCTCATCTTGTCTTACTCTGCCTGGACTATTTTTTTCCGGTTCATGACAGTTAGGGTATGTCGAAAAACTCGACCTCAACTTCAAAATCATCCTATATCGCTGTTTTACCTTTTTTGTTAAGGGTGTTTGATCTTCTTTGCATGTTCACTTTGCAAAGACTGTGTCAGTACTTCTGCAGCGATGTAGGATGTAGGCAAAATGCTGAAATGGTTTTCTCAAAAAACATAATTTCTTTACGACTGAAGAAAGAAACACATGAACATCTTGTATGACAAGGGGGTGAGTACATTATATGTGAATCTTTGTTTTGTTTTGGAAATGGACTTCTCCTTTAAACCATAATGGTATATTCAATAACACTTTACATTAAGATTTTATTTGTTAACATTACTATATTAGTAACATCAATTAACATAATAAAACTCACCTTCATATCGTTCCAAACCCGTAAGACCTTTGTTCATCTTCGAAACACAAATGAAGATATTTTTAATGAAATCAAAGAGCTTTTTGACCCTGCATAGACAGCCATTCAACTGACACATTCAAGGCCCAGAAAGGTAGTAAGGAGATTGATAAAATAGTCCATGTGACATCAGTGGTTCAACCGTAATGTTATGAAGCTACAAGAATATGTTTTGTGTACAAAGAAAACAAAAATAATGAATTTATTCAATAATTTCTTTTCTTTGTTGAATGTCTTATGGGTTTCTAAAGATCTTACTGTTTTGGAACGACATTAGGGTGAGTAATGAATGACAGAATTTTCATTTTTGGATGAACTGTCCCTTTAATGTTAATGCATTAACTAACACTAAACATTAACTAATTAAAGAAAGACTTTTTTTTTCAACTGCTCAGAAAATAAAATCAATTCTATTTGCAAAATATTGTAAATATCCTTTGTAATTTTCTAATTTCAAAACTACTTTCATAACACTCTTACGTTTCATGCTAGATAATCTAGAAATGCTTCTTAATCTTGTACGTTTCAGTGGGCTAATTTATTGTATATTATAGTATCGTAGTGGAAGCTTCAAGGTAATATGATGGTAAAATTCAAAAATAATTTTATCTCATATCAATGAGCTATTTCATGAGCATGTACGATATTTGGTGAGTAGTTGTGTTATAAGCAGGATAGTGTGCTGGCCATTATGCCAAAATAATTCTCACAGTAATATGGTCATATTGTTTTCAATAATGAACTTTTGATAAAGTGTTTAGTGTATGATGAATTTGATGGTTTTGTTATGGTAATTATGCAGCTGGGTTTGTAAGTTTCTGCTTATTATTTTGAGAAATGTGTTGCAAAACTATTGTTTTGCAGTTAGCAAATAAGGAAAAAACAGCCAAACTCGTGAGACACTACTGTGATGTTAAAGGTCTGGCTGCTTGCCAGCAGCATTATTAAGAGCATAACAAAATAGCATGGTTATGTAGGTACATCGCTGTCAAATTAGCTGATGTATTATGTCAGTACTCATAAATCCCAAACAAGCATTGCCACAACAAAAACAACGTTTTTTGTTGCCACTTTGCTAAAATCTCTTCCATATTATCCTCATTTTTACATTCATTACAGGTAAATGCTGTGAGCTGAATAAAAAGGCCAAATAAAACACTGTTTTGCACATTTCTGATATGCTTATAATTACTTAAGTGCCTCTCTCTACAAATTAACCATTTTAATAACACTTTTGTGCACTAATATTTCAAATGCATATGTATGACTGAGAAACAGGCTGCTAAGGGATTATGGAAGAAATATTGTGCATTGAGATTGAAATTAGGTGTGTGAAACAGATGAGTGGAGGGCAGGCACACATCTGAACATCTTCAGCTTTAGGGTATTGGTAGATCAAAACATCTAAAGCATTCAAGCAGGAAGTACTCTCATTAGTTACACTGTGAACATCTCCTTCAGCTGTATGTGTAATATGTGTTTCTGCTGGATACTTGAGAACTTAAAGGGATAGTTTATCTAAAAATGACAAAATGTCACAATACTGTCTTCAAATCTGTCAGCCTGTATGAGTTTCTTTCTTATTTTGAGCACAAAAGATAATTTTGAAGAATGTTAGTAACCAAAAAGTTGATGGTACCCATTGACTTCCATAGTATTTTTCTTTCCAACAATAACTGTATGATTTTGAGATCCATCTTTTCACACTGGGGACAAATGAGGGACTCATACGGAACTATTACAGAACAAGAATTTGAAAATTATTGGTAACCAAAAAGTTGATGGTACCCATTGACTTCCATAGTATTTTTCTTACCATTACAGAATGTTCAAATGCTCACTGATGCTCCAGAAGGAAAAAAACGACGCATTAAGAACCAGGGGTGTAAACTTTTGAATAGAATGAAGGTGTGTACATTTTTCTTATTTTGCCTAAATATCATACTTTTCTTTACATTTAGTACTGCCCTTCAGAAGCTACAGAACATACTTACATGTTTCCCAGAAGACGAAAGAACTTAAAATGACCCTTTAAATTCTCTTAATGCATTGTTTTTCATTCTGGAGCATCAGTAAGCGATTGAACCTTCTGTAATAGTTGCATATAAATCCCTCAATTGTCCTCAGTGTCAAAAGATGGATCTCAAAATCATACAGTCATTGTTGGAAGGATTGAAATACACCAAAATGCTGAGAAACAAAATAATTTGTGGGACCTGATGAATTTTTCTGAAGAACAGCAGTCTCATGAACAACTATCACTAAACAAAAAACAAAAAACAAAACAAACAAACAAACAAACAAAAAACAGCTATGGATCATTCAGGTAACAACATAGTATTAATATGTAATTGTGTAACTATATGTAAACATCTTTTATGTGAAAGATCTTATACAGGTCAGTACTAAATAAAAAATAACATGCATTTTGTATGATCCCTCTTACTTTGGTAAATAGTTAACATTTTGCAGATTCTGAAACTTTTGACCCTGAACTGTGTATCTGTATATAAACACTCACTACGGAAGTAAACGGCTACTAGAAACTAATACAATTTTCAGGCTGAAACCAATAAATCAGCCAAGCAGAGAAGTATACAGATAGCTCTGGATGTGTGTATGAGATTGATACTTTTTCATTTTCTCATGACATTTTTATGTGCTGAGATTTTAATTTGATTGACACTAAATTTCATGGTTTCAGCACTGATTTTCATCAAAGTCCTGCAGCGATCGCATACATAGCCAGTCTTTACCCCAGCGATACACCATCATCCTTCTTTCAGCCTTCTGACAAATTCAAATGTACTGAATTTATCCATTAATGTCATCAAGCAATCCCTATAGGCGGCTGCTCAGATATGTTTGTAGCTGAATGACAGGTGACAGAAGGAGCTCTGAATATAATCAATATGGCCCCTTTTGTGGTAAGACTGTTTTCAATTACATCCCAGATGAGATCTGTCAGGGTCCTGACAGCATTTGTTTAGGCTGAGAGAGCGCCGAGTTGTGCTAAACGAGATTCAGAAGAGAAGGTCACAGTCCTCCAACAAGGCATTGAATACAGTATATATTCCTACTTAGATCTACTATTTACTGTTCATTTATGCGGGATACATTTATTTAGGTCTAACTTTAAATAAATCCTCCAAATAAGCAATATTTATTACATTTATTAGCCTCAATTACTTTTCAGACTAAAATTTGGCAGTTAGTATGTTCATTACAAATTTATTTATTTGATAAAAGCAGATTAAAAACACTAATATTGTGAAATATTATTCCAAAAATATTAGGCTGTTTTCCACCACAACCAAACAGAGCACTGGGAAAACAATAAAAAATAAGCCACCTTTTTTTGCTGACAATATTGATAGAAGTATCAATTTAATCTTTAATTTAAAGGAACAGTTCATCAAGAGAAATATATATATATATATATATATATATATATATATATATATATATATATATATATATATATATATATATATATATATATACATATGACTGTTTATGTTTGTAAACAGTGTTTTATCTTTGCATATTACTCCCCTGATTCAAATGAGATGACCTTTTTTCACTGGAGAAATTATATTATAGATAAAGAGCTTGTACTCTAGCCAGAAGCAATAGTTAAAAGTTAAAAATATCTTAATAATGGATTTGTTTCTTACAAACACACAGTTTTTCACTTGTGGATGATTGTGATGTTTTTATCAGCTGTTTGGACTTCTGACGACACCCATTCACTGCAGAGGATCCATTTGTGAGCAAGTGATGTAATGCTGAATTTCTCCAAACCTGTTGTGGTGAAGAAAAATAAGGGGTCAAAATTGGACCTTTTAGGGCATTAAAGACGTTGTACCTTTTAGTACCTTAAAGGTACGTATTACTACTCTAAGGTACTAATATGTACCTTCAGGGGTAAAAAGGTACAAAGATGTCCTTTTAAGGGTACTGATCCAGTACAAAGATGTCCTTTCAAGGTTTCTGCTCCAGCAACAAGCTGTGTACCCCAAAAGGTACAATTTTGACCCCTTGTTTTTCTGTGTGAACAAACAGATTTACATCTAAAGGTAAGTGCATTTTCAGCAAATTTTCATTTTTGGGTGAACTCTTTCTTTAACACTAGAAACACGATAAACCATATCCTTTTTAGTCAACACATGCTTTCATTCATTCAGACATCATGCTCAGTGATAAATTACCTTATTTAAAATAAAATGGTGATGTGTTGGCAAAGAAATATCTTGGATTGATGTATGACTGGCACTCTGGCGTTAATTTAGATATGTTCCCATAAATCCTGCTCATCCTGAGAGCACTGGAGAACAGCGGCGTATCATTAGATGAGTTGGTGTGTGTGAGCATGCATGTCTTTGTGCTTGAGCATACACAAACGTAAGCATTCAGCAGACAGAACAGAAGGAGGCTGGGGTTACTCTTCATAATCACCAGGCTTTGATTTGCATTTCAAATGGAGTTTGCCGTGCAGGAGAAGGAAGAGGAATGCAGGGCCAGCAAGTCTCAGCATAAAAACACGGATAAGAGACTGTGCAGCTAAACGTGTGACTTTGCTGGGGCTGCGACTGATCTGAAGGTTAAACGTATCTTTGGGGGCAGTGAGGCGGTAAATAAACAGCTAAGATGATTACAGTAAACATTATCATTTGAATTAAATGAGACTGTCAAGCAAACAAGTCGAACACAACCTTAAGATTGTGCAAAAGGTGCTCCGATCAGGATTTTTGGAGCCAATCACTGATCGTCGATCAAAGGAAGCAGTATCTGCCAATATGATCACTGATACCGACCTTTTTAAAGACGTCTTTTTAACATGTAGAATTATTTATAGTGATAGTCCAGTCAGGATTTTTAAAGACATTCATTCAGGGCCTGAATTTTATTTTTGAAATTTGCGGAATTAACCTCCTAACTGATTCAGTGACGCTGTTTGTGAAATTACATCTCACGGAAAGTTTTCTAATTACTTGATAAGTTAATGAAGAAATATGAATTGTACCTCACCTTCAACATTATAATTATTTTACCCACACCGACAGCCACCCAATAATCGCAATAAGCTTTTTTACTTTTAATATATCACAAATCGTAGCCTTTAAATTTGGTCAATTTTATCACAAAATACAAACAATAAATGTGTTTTTCCACTCTTTAATGTGGCGTGAGATCACTGTATTGGTCTCAGTTTAAACAACATGTGAATCAATCATCTTTTTCTCCTGTCTACTAGTTACAGCATGAAATAAACAGGAATAAACATCAAAAGACGTTGAAAAAATCAGAACAACTTAATAAAACAAACATATGTAATCAATCAATCAATCAGTGTTTGAAAATAACATAACAGTCGTAACGTATAAGCTCAGAAATGCCAACGATATAACTTTGCCAACACTGTTTTATTATGCCACAGGTGGGGGTGTTTTATTTTATTTTTATTACTTCTTATGATGTTGTGCATAAGCTGGAAAGTTTGACAAAATGTTCATATGTACAGATAAAAAATTAAGCATTAAAGTATCATAGAAACTATCATGTAGGGCTGAACAACCAGAAGTTTACATACACCTTGCAGAATTTGCAAACTGTTACCAAAATTATGTTACCAAAATAAGAGGGATCATACAGAATTCGTGTTATTTTTTTTTTTTATGTATTACTGACCTGTAAACTAATAGTTAAATTTACATAAAGGACCCTGTTCAAAGGTTTACATACACTTGATTCTTAATACTGTGTTGTTACCTGAATGATCCACAGCTGTTTTTTTGTTTAGTGATAGAGTCCCTTGTTTGTCCTGCACAGTTAAACTGCCTGCTGTTTTTCACAAATTCTTTGTTTTTTCAGTATTTTATGAAATATGTATTTTATATGAACCCTCTCCAACAATGACTGTATGATTTTGAGATCCATCTTTTCACACTGAGGACAACTGAGGGACTCACATGCAACTATTACAGAAGGTTCAAATACTCACTGATGCTCCATAAGCAAAAACGATGCATTAAGAGTCAGGAGTGTAAACTTTTGAACAGAATGAAAATGTGTACATGTTTCTTATTTTGCCTAAATATCATATTTTTTTCATTTAGTACTGCCCTTCAGAAGCTACAGAAGATACTTACATGTTTCCCAGAAGACAAAATAAGTTAAATTCACCCTGATCTTCAAATTCCAAAAGTTTTCACCTCCCGGCTCTTGCATCGTGTTTCCTTCTGAAGCATCATTGAACGTTTGAACCTTCTGTAATAGTTACATATGAGTCCCTCAGTTGTCCTCAGTGTGAAAAGATGGATGTCAAAATCATACAGTCATTGTTGGGTTCAAATACACAAAATTGCTGAAAAACCAAATAATTTGTGGGACCTGAAGGATTCTCATGAACAACTGACACTAAACAAAAAACACAGCTGTGGATCATTCAGGTAACAACACAGTGTTAAGAATCAAGTGTATGTAAACTTTTAAACAGGGTCAGTTTTATAAATTTAACTTATTTTCTCTTGTGGACTATATGTAAATATCTTTATATGAAATATCTTATTTCTTGCATTTTGCATGATTCCTCTTATTTTGGTAAAATAATTAACATATTGCAGATTCTGCAAGGTGTATGTAAACTTCTGGTTTCAACTGAAATTAAAAAAAAAAAAAAAAAACAATCATGAGATTATTATTATGGCTGCCACAATTAACTAATTGTGAAACACAATGATTACAGTGTTCTATTTAGGTTTACCCCCTTGGCATCAATTTTTTCCCCCCGCAGTTTAGCTGTGTAACCAATCACTGAGATATCTGTTGTTCGCATGAAAGTGCACAATGAATAGCGCATTACAGTGACCAAATCTGCCCTCAAATGTATCAGTATCTATCAAATTCCCCTCTGCGTATTCCAAACTTTGATTTAGGTGGATGCATTGGCCCATGCAATATTCCCTGTCTGTGGATATTCAGGGGTAATAAGTCCCATCTGTTCTCCCTCCCACCCTGTAAGCCACCACCTGTAATGACAGAGCTCTCAAGGTCAACAGCACAGTACTGCAGCTATTAATCACAGGCCATAGAGAAAGTACCCACCTATACACACAAACACACACACACATAGACACAAGCGAGTCCCAATGTGATCAGAAACACTGCTCTCTGACCTCTGAATCTCCACTTCACGCTAACAATTAAAAATAATGTGTTTCGTAAAGTGTAATTACAGAGTGGGCAGGGAACACAGAGAGAGAGGGGATGAGAAAGAAAGAGAGAGAGGGGGAGGCGGGGCTTGTGCCGAGATGTCGACAAAGCTAAAGTCTTTATATTATATTAAAGCAGAGCCTATGATATAATGCTACAGCTCACACTCTTGATCAAACTTGGTTTTAAGAGTAGAAAGGATTTGCATTGATTATAAAGTCTAATGACTGTTGATGCCTCATATTCCATGTGAGAATCCATGTGAGGGTTTGAGGGAAAAGTGTGCTAAAGGCATCAATAACCATCTGAAGTTGCTGAAATGATGCCGCTGATAGAAATTGCCTTAGATTTTCTGCTCTTATAAGGTCAACCCAATAAAAAAGCAATATCGTTTGAACAAAATAATCACTGCTCAAGCTATTATTCGTTTCTCCAATAAGGGCGTCCACAGTGGGAGACAGCCGAGAGCAAATGAAAGCGGCGATCAGCATCTGCGTTATTTCAGTAGAATGGAGAAGAAGATCACTATTACCTTACCGAAATGGGAATGGCCAAAGATAGCAGCACTGCAAACACGACTGGATTGAGGGGCGGTTGAGCAAGTGTTGAAAGTGTGGTGGTCACATTCTGTGACCCTGCCTTAAAAAGACACACACATACTTACAAACATTTTGACAGAAGTGGAAATAGGATGGTTTGCTGTGTGATTGCTTTGTAGTATAACCTATTTCCAATCTGTGTGGCTGCTGTTCACTTCCACAGGTTATCTACAATGCACACATATGGCGTTCATTAATTTGTATTCATGGTCTGCCTGAATACTTGATTCTGATTGGCTGGAAGGTGCACAGGTAGTTTCAGTCTTTTTAATTACATTTTATGTTAATGCACTGTCTTCACTGAAGCACATACAGACCAACACACGCAAAGAGTTTAAAGATTGTGCTGCACACACAGAAACATTAATAAAACTGAATTTCGACATTATATTTCTCTTGAAGTAATTAAACTCACAGCTTCACTTGTGTAATAAAACTGTGTAATGCACGTCTAGCCATGAATTAGCGCTTACTTCTACAACAATTATAGTTCTAGTCCTTGAATTTGATTGGCTGAGCAGTTATATTGCTGATATCAGATTAATTCCAAACAGTGCCTATAGAAAATCATCATACCCTAAGAAAACCTTTACCTTTTGTCGCATTACACCTTGGAAAATAAAACAAATTAAGTTGAACTTTTTTGAGCTGCATGTACACACTATAACTCTTATCATTAATGTAAAAATATCATTAAAACAGTTCTGGATTATTAAAAATTAATCTGTGAAATGCCTGGTATACCATTAGAAACTTGCTAAGGTGTAAGCAATCAACTTCCAGATTAAACATTAGTCTAACTGCCCCACCTGACATCAATAGTACTAGTGTTGATTACTTCAGAATAAAATGATGTTTCTTGAAGATTCCACTGTTACACTGTAAAAAAACAATTTGTTGAGTCAACTTAAAATAATTTGTTACCCGGCTGCCTTAAAATGTTCAGTCAACTCAAAAAAGTTTAGTCAACTTGAAATGTTGTACTAAGTGACAACTTAAATATGAGTTCATTCAACTTAAAATTTTAAGGCAGCTGGGTAACAAGCCCAGAACAAACCAAAGTTTTTTGTTTAGTCAACTTAAATATCTGATTTGTCACTTAACATTTCAAGTTGACTAAAATTATTTGAGTTAACTGAACTTAAAATTTTAAGGCATTTCAAAAACATTTCAAAAGCTTTAGCTATCCCTTGTAGTACTGTTCAGAGCATCATTTAGAAGTGGAAAAACGTATGGCACCACCAGCGCATTGCCTAGATCAGGCCGTCCATCCAAAGTGGATGACAGAGCCAGGAGGACATTGATAAGAGTAGCTTCCAGGATGCCAAAGGCAACTTTGAAGAACTTACAAGGATGAGTCTGGTCAGTCTGTGCATGTGACATCTCCAAGGCTTTACACAAAGCTGGCCTGTATGGCAGAGCCCTTTCCTAAAAAAGTGTCACACTCAGTCTCATTTGCGCTACGCAAAAACACATTTGGAAGAGTCTGATACCTTCTGGCAAAAGTTGCTATGGTCTGATGAGACCAAAATTTACTTTTTGAACTCCAATTGCAAGCGCTATGTTTGGTGAAAAGCAAACACAGCACACCACCCAAAACATGAAGCATGGTGGTGGCAGCATTATGTTGTGGGGGTGTTTCTCTTCAGCTGGGACTGGGCGATTGGTCAGGATTGACTGGAAAATGGATTGGAAAATGGAAAATTCTTGAGGAAATCTTGTGTCCCTCTGCTAGACAGCTGAAGATGGGCAGGTCATTTACCTTACAACACGACAATGACCATAAACATACTGCCTAAACAACAACGAAATGGCTTAAGGATAAGAAGGTGAATCTCCTTGAGTGGCCATGTCAGAGCCCTGACTTAAATCCAATCGAAAATCTGTGGATGGGTATAAAGAGAGCAGTCCATTTCCATTCACCACAGATTTTGACTGAACTTGAGCAATTGTACAAGGAAGAATGGGCAAATATTCCCCAATCAAGGTGTGCAAAGCTAGTACAGACATATCCAAAGAGACCAATAGCTGTAATTGAAGTAAAAGGTGGCTCTGTGAAGTATTAAATCAAGGGACTGATGACTTTTCCAACCCTGTTATTCTAGTTTTTTTATTTTTATTTTATATTTTTTTTTATTAACCTGCAGAACTATTTGCATTTGATTTTGTAAGACCAAAATTGTAAATAAAGCTGAAAAAGTTATTTGGAATGGGGTTTAATTTCAGGCTGTATGACAAGTTAAGTAACTATTTCAAAGGGGTATGATGATTTTATAGGCATTGTAAGTAAACATCACTATGCTTCCAATGCATTGACGTTGTCATAGATTTCAAATAAATGCTGATCTTTTTACCTTTCTATTCATCAGATATTCCTGGTGAAAATCACTTTCCAGAAAGCAGCACAACTGTTTTCAACGCTGATAATTAATAGAAATGTTTCTTGTGCAGCAAATCAACATATTGATTTCTGAAAGAACCTGTAACACTGAAAACTGGACTAAAGGCGAATTTACCTTTGTCAACGATAAATTACCTTCCTCAAATTTAGGATTTCTAATGGAATGACTGCATTTTTCCCCACAAAATTTGATTGAAAAATGGTCAATGCCACCACACCTTTTAGTAGTAGTGATTTTCAGTGCTTCACTGTTATTTATATAGTGCTTGCTGCAATACAGATTGTGTCAAAGCAGCTTTAGTAATAAACAGGAAAACAGTGTGTCGAAGGAACCAAAACTCCATCATTCTCCTCTGGCCAGCTGAACCAGCAGTTTTATTCCAGGCTGCAGTGGACTCATCTTGTTCCCGCTGTTACATTAATACGCCAGTAGGTGGCAACAAGTGACTGTCTTTAAAAGTTAGTTTAATCATCCACTCAAGCAAATTTTCCAAAAAAAAAAAACAAACAAACAAAAAAAATAATTCACTGATAAATGAAACAAGTGGTTGTGAGACGCAAAATACGTACCAATATGTAAATATCACTGCAGTTTCAGAAATGCCCACTTGAGGCAAAACAGCAAGTACTTGTAATCGATTTTGTACACAGTTATGATTACAGCTCCATATGTTTTGCTTTCCGGATGTAACAAGCTTGGAATTAGAGTTAGGTGGCGGAATTCTTGGGTATAAGTTCCAAGAAAACCATGACTCGTGATGAAAGAGCTGAAAGATGTGAGATCGAAAAACAAGCTAAAACAGCATGCTTGTGATTGCGTTTTTACGTCACATTAATTTTTGTTCACAGTATCGGGTAGGTTTAGGTGTAGTGCTGATGGTACATCATTTTAAAACATCACGGAGCATTATAGTGCCACTCAACAACAAGTCAGAACTGCAGTGAAACATACAAAAACAACGTCACATAAAACATACCATATGTAGTGGACATTTTTTAAAAAAATGCAGTGATATGTACTTATTGGTACGTATTTTGCATCTCGCAAAAACGTTCCCACAGGTATGTTTTCGTCATGACCAGGTTGGACAAGACAGAGAAGGTTACTTCTGGTATGAAAAAGTTTTAGCTTTCAAATTCTGTATTTTTTTTAAATATTTAATATTTTATTATTTTTTAATACTTTAATATTTCGTGACAGATCAGTGCCGTGCCTCGGTTCAGTTGGTAAGTGAACTCATCATCTCAGAAAGTATCTTATTTCAGCCACAGAAAGACGTCAATACACACCATTTTTTACATCCATCTAAGTTAATCTACACTTCTGTCTGGTTTGTTTGTTGGACAAAATAGCGGATTCTGCATTATGATTTGTCATATCGCCTGTCAATCAAGCTTCCTGTGTGGTGTCAATTGAATCTTTTTGTTTACAAGCGCTTTTTAATTCAGGAATGAAACAGTTGCTGGATGTTGCACAAAAGTTCACAAAAGTGACAATATTGTGTACAAATGTACGTTAATATTAATTTATTTGTCACTGACCTGTTTAATTAAGCAGTGTCATATTAGCAGTCAAATTGCTGGTTTGGCCAAGCCGCTATTCAGAAGAACAGCACTTTTGCTTGTGTGAAATTCTTTAAATAACATGTTTTTAAATGAATTTGTTTCTTTAGATATTTAGATTAAATGTGTTTAAGCTAAAACTGTCAAAATCAATTGCCCTTGGCTTACAGCTTACCTGTATGATACAGTGATATATATAGGGATGTGTACTAAATTAGGTGCAATGTGAATAGCAATGGCTCAGCTCTCATTGTCTTGCACCGCTGCATGACGATCACGAAAAGATGATCCACAAAAATCACCCATTACAGAGGATTGTGTAACTCCTTATTGCGAGAAAATGGAATGTGCCTGGACACATATTTGAAGGCTGGACTCCGTATGGTGAAAATGGGATTTGTCAGTGTTGAGGGAATAGATATATTCATCATCGCTGGCTGACTGTCAGAGTCTCGTTGGGGTGTTGAAACACATATTAGGGTGTAACAGGCCGAGCCAGCTTCATCCGTGTTTGAGCTGCGGAGACATCGAGAATTATCAGTATAATAAGGTCTTAGTTCTCCCTGCTGCCAAAATGGTAATCCAGATTTTGGATCATTTTTTTGTTTTGTGAACTAACAAGCTTTGCGCTATTTTTGGAAGTCTTGCTTTACACTCCGTATGTGAATGTTTTGTGTTTTGTGTAACCACTATCTAAAAAAAAATCCTCAAATTCTAATAAGCGTTTGAGGAATTGTGTATTTAATGTCATGAACATTATATTTATGTATAGATCAAATAACCTTTAAGGCTCATTAGGTGATAACTGTAATTGAGCCATTCTATAGAACTTGTGCAGTTGATTCTCATATTGTATTTTCAGAAAGTTTGGGAATACTTTTCCTCTTCCCAAATTTGCCACTATCGAAACACAATAATATATAATTTAATAAGAAGGGTTATAATTGACCCATTAAGATTTTGTTTACATCTTTCTTGTAAATATATTTTTGCTATTTTATTTTAAAAGTTTTCACAGGTAAATCAATAACAATTACAACTTTAAAAATATTTAAAGTGTAAGTTAAGGATTCATTAGTTTAAATATACAGTGAACCAAATACTGTCATAACATCTTAGTTGATAATTCAATATACTTTATTTTTGAGAAATCATCCCATGTTTATTCGTGACTGCACATTTTCGGCAGTGACAGTAATGTTTTGGTAGCGACCACATCACATTACAGAAGTTTAACCACCATGCTAAAACACTACCAAAACATATTAAAATACTAAACATTTGCATATCTGTAACCCCCCCCCACAGATCTGAACAGCTGTACACACATAAAAACTGAATTCTTTGGAATAACACCCAAAAAAACCAGTGATGTCACAATGAAAACTTCACCACGCAACTGTTTCGGTAGTGACAATATTAGATGCTTTGAGACTACATTAAAGATGCTAATCAGCACATGGTAGCTAGCATAGCTAGCACAGTTCTTAACAGCTGTACACACATAATCAGTAGTGACAACTGAGAATAGCTGAAAGATGCTAATCATCACTTGGCTAGCTAGCACAGTTCTGAACAGTTGTGTAAACATGACAATGAAATTTTATGAAATAACACTCAACAAAGAAAAAAGCTGTCATGTCACCATGGAAACTTCACCACGCGATTGTTTCAGTAGTGACAATTTTAGATGCTTTGAGACTACGGCTGCGTCCGAAAGCTCTAAAATGCTGCCTTCGGAGGCAGCATTCCAAGGCAGGAAGGCATCAAGGCACGTCCAAATTCTAATTCTGCTTCACTTCCTGTCTCCGGAGGTACCTTCTTCTGATGGAATTTTGAAGGCAGCATGGATGTATCCTTCGCTGCCTACGATTTCCCACAATCCAGTGCGTGTGCGTTATATAGGCTGTATAAATAAAGATATTCTGGTGAAATTGGACTTGTTACTTTATATAATAGATTTGATCTTGACCATGATACACTTCATGAATTGTAATAGTGTAAAAAGCATAATAAATCATATTGTTTGTAATAATAGTATTTAATAAAATGTTAAAAGGGTTCAAATGAGTAGTGAATAAGAATAATTTTTGCAATATACTACCAATAATAACGAAACAGCCACTAATAACAATGACCTGTTCTGCAATATTACATGCATCAGTGCTTTTATTTTTTTAAGCAAAAAGTAACTGCCAGTCATCTTCTCCGATGCACAGACCTTCGGTGGGTAATGACATTGAGATCTTTATGTATTATTAAAGCATTTATACATAACTGTATAAGATTGTTTTTCTACAACTTAACCGTTAGGTAACCTAGCAACGGTGTCACGTCCTGCTGCCTCTGAAGTTCATCCGAAACTGTTCCTGGAGTTGCCTTCGCAGCCTTCGAAGTCACTGCCTGATAAGGCAGCGAGGCAGCAAGGCAGCTGACTAGGCTTTCGGACGCAGCCAATATCAAAGATGCTAATTAGCACATGATTAGCTAGCATAGTTCTTAACAGCTGAACACACATGAAGGCTAAAGCAAATAACACCCCAAAAACGATGTTACACAGACTCCACCAAGTTTTGGTTGTGACTGTTTCGGTAGTGACAACTGTAGTTACTTTTGAGCCCAACTCAAAGATGCTAATCAGCACACTGTTAGCTAGCAAAGTTCTAAACCGCTGAACACACATGAAAACTAATGCATATTAACACCCCAAAAGCGATGTTACAACAGAGACTCCACCAAGTTTTGGTTGTGACTGTTTTTGGTAGCAACAAGTTTAGATACTTTTGAGCTCAGCTCAGAGATGCTAATCAGCACATGGTTAGCTAGCAGAGATCTGAAAAAAGTTGAACACACCTAAAAACTATGGCTGCATCTGAAAGCCTAGTCAGCTGACTTGCTGCCTCGCTGCCCTATCAGGCACTGACTTCAAAGGCTGCGAAGGCAACTCCGGGAAGAGTTGCGGACAGGCTTCAGAGGCAGCGTAATGTGACATTGTTGCTAGGTTACCTAACGCTTAAGTTGTACATTTTGAAGAAAAAGATCTTATACAGTTATGCATAAATGCTTTAGTAATATATAAAGACCTTGATGTCATTGCCCGCCGAAGGTCTGTGCATCAGAGAAGACGACTGAGAATGCCAGCTAGTTTTTGCTTAAAAAATAAAAGCACTGATGCAAATATTATTGCAGAACAGGCCATTGTAATTAGAGGCTGTTTCAATATTATCATTGTATATAATTCTTTTTTACTAGCCTACTCGTTTGAACCCTTTTAACATTTTTATAAAATACTATTATTACAAACAATATTGCTTATTTTTACTATTCATAAAGTATATCATGGTCAAGATCTCATCTATTATAAAGTAACAAGTTTAATTTCAACAGAATATCTTTATATTGCGTACATGATACACACGCACGGGATTGTGGGAAATTGAAGACAGCGAGGATACATCCATGCTGCCTTCAAAATTCGATCAGAAGAAGGTACCTCCAGAGACAGGAAGTGAAGCAGAATTTGGATTCGGACGTGCCTTGATGCCTTCCTGCCTTGGAATGCTGCCTCCGAAGGCAGCATTTTAGAGCTTTCT